>CM028378.1:93113187-93148245 GCA_013146195.2 Codonopsis lanceolata | reverse complement strand
ACTTAACCAGCAACAACAGCAGCAACGGCAACAGCAACAGCAGCAACTTAATGTTAGCTTGGCAACTTAACTTAAATGTAACAACTTAGCGTAACATAACTGGCTTAGCAACGAGCGTAACTTAACTGGCAACTAATGTAACTTAACATGAAAGCAATTTCACGCTATTGGCGAAATGGTATAATGATGCGATGGACCATTATAACATTAAAACACGTTACACCTATTAATGGCGAAATGTTATAATGGAATACGATGGACCATTATAACATGAAAACATCGCTATGACGAAATGGTATAATGGAGTCGATGGACCATTATAACATGAAAACACGTTATGCCTATTAATGGCGAAATGTTATAATGGAATGGACCATTATAATATGAAAAGCGATTGCAGCGCTATTGGCGAAATGGTATAATGGATGCGATGGACCATTATACATGAAACACATTACGCTATTAATGGCGAAATGTTATAATGGACTTCTGATGGACCATTATAACATGAAAACCGCAATACGCTATTGGCGAAATGTTATAATGTTAGCGTAACTTAACCTAACAGCAATGTAACAACAAAGTGCGCAGTAACCAAGCAGCAACTGGCAACTAAACTTAGCGTGGCGTGGCTTAGCGTAACTTAAGCTTGAAACGCGTAAGCAGCAGCGTGGCGTGGCTTAGCACAGCAGCAACTCAACAGCAGCGCTCAGCTCAGCAGCAACAGCAACAGCAGCAGCAGCAGCAGCAACAGCAGCAGCAGCAAATGTAACAACAGCGTAACATAACTTAACTTAGCAACGAAGCGTGGCAATTTAACGTAACTTAACATGAAAGCAGACTCACGCTATTGGCGAAATGGTATAATGGTACGATGGACCATTATAACATGAAAACACGTTACGCCTATTAATGGCGAAATGTTATAATGGAATACGATGGACCATTATAACATGAAAACACGCTACGCCTATTGACGAAATGGTATAATGGAGTACGATGGACCATTATAACATGAAAACACGTTATGCCTATTAATGGCGAAATGTTATAATGGAATACGATGGACCATTATAACATGAAAACAGCTACGCCTATTGGCGAAATGGTATAATGGAGTACGATGGACCATTATAACATGAAAACACGTTACGCCTATTAATGGCGAAATGTTATAATGGACTACGATGGACCATTATAACATGAAAACACGCTACGCCTATTGGCGAAATGTTATAATGCTAACGTAACCTAACCCTAACAACGTAACAGCAAGTGCGGCAAGCAACAGCAACCTGCTTAACTAAGTTTAGCGTAGCGTAACTTAGCAACAACAGCAGCAGCTTAACTTAACCCAGCAAGCAACTTAAAGCGTGTGTAACCCAAATTAACTTAGCAGCTTAACAGCAACTTAACCAACAACTTAACCAGCAACAGCAGCGTGGCGTAGCGTGGCAACTTAACATAGCGTGGCAAGCAACATGGCATTAACTTAACTAAGCTTAGCGTAGCGTAACAACTTAACTTAAATGTAGCGTAACGCGTGGCAACTTAAGCAACTTGAAGCAGCAACAACTTAACTTAGCAAGCGTGGCGTGGCAACAGCAACTTAAGCAAGCGTGGCGTAACCAGCAACTTAGCGAAAGCTTGGCTTAAAGTAGCGTGGCAACTTAGCAAGCGTGGTAGCGTGAAAGCAACAGCAACCCAGCAACAACAGCAGCAAGCAACTTAGCGTGGCGTGTTAACTTAGTTTAGCGTGGCGTGGCAACTAACTAGCGTAGCGTGGCAACTAGCGTAGCGTGGCAAGCAACAACTTGACTTAGCAACAACTTGGCAAGTAGCGTAACAACAACTTAGCGTGGCGTGGCAAGCAACAACTTGAAAGCAGCAATTTAACTTAACTTTTTAATTATATTGATGCTAATCATTTTAATGAATGATATTATATTATTAAATTAATATTTCAAATATTAATTTAATAATAAAATATCATTTATTAAAATGATTATAATATTTCCTATATATATATATATATATATATATATATACAAAGGGATTTTACAAAAACACAAATATTTCAAAACATTATTTATTAAATTTACAAAGGATTTTACAAAACAAATATTTCAAAACATTATTTATTTATAAAAACAAATATTTCAAAACAAATATTAATTTAATGACGAATGTGCTAGAGACATGCAACAGTATGACCACATGCAAAGTCGATCTTACTCTATTTATATAATTTTGTTATTACTTTCTTTAATATATAAATTAAGTTGTAATGTGAATATTTTTATTTTTGTAATTATATTGATGCTAATCATTTTAATGAATGATATTATATTATTAGATTAATATTTCAAATATTAATTTAATAATAAAATATCATTTATTAAAATGATTATAATATTTCCTATTTATATATATATATATACACACACACAAAGGGATTTCACGAAAAATTAAAATTCCCTCCACCGAAAATTAAAACTCCCTCCACCGAAAAATTAATATTACCGCCCAAAAAAATTTCTCTTGAAATCCCTAAATCAACTCTGTCTCTTCATCTCCATCCTCACTGCCATCCCTCTATCTTTCTCCCCGATTTTCTCAAAACCCGGCGTCCCTCCATCTCTGTTCTCTCTCAAAAGCCCATTTTGACCCATCATCGCTCATCGCTCCTCTCTCTCCAACAAGCCGCCGCACCAGAATCGATCTCCAACAGCCGGTGAATCTTCCCCCAAACCCACCGTACCCCTCTGCTCCATTTCTTCCCGGCGAATCTTCGATCTTCAGCCGCCGTCTTCGCCAAATCCGCCATAGCCGGCCAAGCTTCATCTCCATCTCTCTCCTCCACCCCGTTCGCCCAAAGCCTCCACCAAACCCCCAAATGAAATAACCCCAAATCTGGCCGCCATCCTCACGCCACGCCTTGACGTCTTCTTGTCTCGTTTGACCACCATTCTCCCTCTTTCCCACTAAACTCTCTCTTAAACCCTAGCCCTCTCGCTCTCTCTTTATATATCTATTGTCTCGCCTCCACCACCACTCGACACCAGCTTGTTGGTCTCTTCGAATCACGAGAATCACCAACGGTTAGGTAAAGTTCTATTTTTCTGTCATTCTTAGTGCGAGTAAGGTATAATTTTATGATGGATTAAGAAATGGGTTCAGCTGAAATTAGAAATGTGTGTTGTGATGAGTGATTTTTGATCTGGCTTTGATATTCTATGGGACTTGACTTTTGGGATTTAACGAGTGGCGTTTGATCTGGCTTCTTTTTTTCATCGAAATATCAACACTAGAGGAGTTGATTGAGTAGTGTTTATCATAAAATAGGAAGAAAGGGTTTGACAGTAGTTTAATTCAATCCAATGGAAGCACCAGTGGAGAATGACAGAAAAATAGACAGAAAAATTAGTTGTATATTTGGGTTGGTTGACCGTGTACATGAATGGATTGGTAGATAAATTAGTGTGAGTAAGGTATAGGTTGTTGACCGTGGACCATTTTTAAATTTGGGTTGGTTGACCGTGTACATGAATGGATTGGTAGATAAATTAGTTGTATATTTTGGGTTCATGTTGGAAGGGTTTGAAATTTGAATAGAGGAATATTAGATGGGTTTTGGCTTCTAGTTACGCAATTGATTTCGGTTTAAGTTCAATTTTTTTCTTTATTTATTATTTTGAGGAAAAGATGGTGGATTTTGGAGCTAGATTTTACATTAGGCCATTTTATTTTAAATTGGATATATGCTATTAACAGTATTATTTTTAGCCAAAACACTCAAAATAACGTTTTTGCATTTGAAGTTGGGAGTTTTTCTGTATACAGTTAGTGTATATATTAGTTTACGGTAGCAATACACTCTGTATTTGGTTAATGTAGAAGTTACAGTCTGTAATCTATATACAATCGTTGGTGCATGATATACACTTTGTATTTTTTTAATTTATGTATAGTTTCACTAGTTTTTATATTTTTTTTTGGTTATTTTTTATAATTTATGTATTATGTATTTTATTGATGCTAGAGTTCCAACCCATCGCGCTTAACGCTGCCACCTCACCGCTATCGGTCTCTCACTTCTATTCCTGGTAATTTTTTTGTATTATTTATAATTTTTATGATATATATAAGAGTGTATTTAGATAATATTTGTTTAAATTTCAAGAACTCTTTTGGAATTTTGGATCTTTACTCCTAAATTTGTCATGTTGCGATATTAGTTTTTGTTTAGCATGTCTTATATTGAAAAAAAACATTCATATCTTTGTTGACACGCTATTAGTTGCTTTTGTTGTATGTTTTAAATCCATGTTTAGATTAGATTTTCTTAACATGCTAGCCTGTTAATTCATAGTGTTGACTTTTTAAACCTACTTTGATTATACTTGAATGAGTTTTACTTGGGGTTATTTTTTTGTTAATATGTTTGAACTCGCTCATTATTTATGTGATAATCATATATATTATTGGATCCATCTATAAGTTGCTAAAATTGGTGAGTGCAAATTATGTCTGGACCTTAATATTTATTTACAACATTTGACTCAGAAATTCTTTTTGCAATTGTATAATGGTCTATTATTGATTCTAGTCTTGATTCTATCACCATAGTCAATCCAAGCACTAGCAAGAGGGAGTATTTGTTTAACCAAAATGGACCATAAGGCAGATATATTTTAAGTAGGAAGCAGAACCAGTCCAAAAAAACTGAAACAGAAAGTGTCCTGGGCATATCATAATGAGGTATATATGAAATGGCCCACTCGAACTAAAATAGTTACAAAATTTGTAAAGTCAGCTGCATGAAGAAATCCAAGACTCAAGTAAGACAACTAAAAAGAATTCCACACGTCAATATATTTCACATTCAAAACCCTAAACCTAACTCTTACACCTAAACCCTAACCCTTAACCCTAAACCTAAACCTAAACCATAACACTAAAACATAACCCCAACCCCACCCCCAACCCCAACCCAAAACCTAACCCCTAAACCCTAAACCCAAAACCTAACCCAAAACCTAACCCAAAACCTAAACCCTAACCCTAAACCCTAAACCCTAAACCCTACCCTTAAACCATAACACTAAAACATAACCCCAACCCCCACCCCACCCCCACCCCCACCCCCACCCCAACCCAAAACCTAACCCTTAAACCTAAACCCTAAACCTAAACCATAACACTAACCTTAAACCTAAACCATAACACTAACCCTAAACCTAAACCATAACACTAAAACATAACCCCAACCCCACCCCCATCCCCAACCCAAAACCTAAACCTTCAACCCTCAACCTAACTCTTACACCTAAACCCTAAACCCTCAACAAACCCTAAACCTAACTCTTACACCTAAACCCTAAACCCTAAACCTAAACCATAACACTAAAACCTAAACCTAACCCCACCCCTACCGCCACCCCAACCCAAAACCTAAACCCAAAACCCTAAACCTAACTCTTACACCTAAACCCTAAACCCTACCCTTAAACCTAAACCTTAACCCTAAACCTAAACCATAACACTAAAACCTAAACCTAACCCCACGCCCACCCCCACCCCACCCTCGAAACCTAAACCCTAAACCCTCAACCTAACTCTTACACCTAAACCCTAAACCCTAACCTTAAGAAACAAGATTTGTTCCTCTCTCACTTGATGGTTCAACTGAGTTGGATGGAGTCAAATGTACATTTAAAGGTGGGGTAGAGCCTACCTAACTATTATAAGTAACTAGAATTTGAAGTGAATATGATCTGCTGGATTGGTTCCTGCATCATGTTCCTCTTGTGATGTTAGTTATTGGGTTCATCAATGAATGGACCCTACTGCCAGGCATTTGTACTAATAGTCAATCAGTGAGGCAAGTTATCGAAGATAACTTTTTTTTAGCTGTTCTCTTGTACTAATAGTCATTTGTGTTCAGACTATTTTGTTGGTGATGATTTGTTGTAAGGTCATGCTCACTTGGTTGGAGATTCCTTGGTTTCATAAAGGGTGTAGCTTTACTTGAAGGCCCTCTAAAGTGTATCTATGAGTTATTTAGTTTTTTTTTGTTTATATTGGTGTATTATATTTGATTTTTACATTAGTAGCAATGTTGGATTTTTGGTAGCTTCTTCATATTATTAATACAGTTATTGCTTCTTTCATGATACTTGTACGTAAAAAAGAAACCTTTTGTGTAGAAAGGTTGCGCATTTGTTTGGTTGTAAACTTCTTCAAATTGTTTGCCATTCTGTGACGACCCGGCCCGGGCCCGAGATGGGACCGAGGGTCGGACCGCCCAAAAAAGGAGGGAAACAAGTAGGCAATTAAACAAGCAAGGACTTAATTTATAAAAACGACGTGACGCAACATTGGAGTCGTAGCACGCCTCGGCACCAAACGGCCGGATATTTTTAAAACTTTTAAACCTGATAAACAGTTAACAAAATAACCAAGTCTTCGGCGACACTACAAGCCGGAACCCATGCTAACAGTTCAAAGACAAGAATTAATAAGGAGCTAATAGCATGCTCAGCGGAAGACTAATACGTGGAGGAATACTAACAAGTTAACCAAAGCTCGGCTTACACAATGCCGGCACAAAAGGGTTACAAGTACTACAAGTATTAAACTACTAGCAGTTAAGATTTACAAGCAAGTTCTACACAAATACCCAAGCATAGTCTAGTTGACTTGCTTAACCCGTCGTCCTTACAAAAATGTAAAACAAGGGAAAGAGGGCATCTAAACCACCTCTTCAAATAACATCGGCGCACCAAAAAGGGCACAAAGCACGAACACCGCGAGTCATCGAGCAGGATCTGTCTTGCTAGGATCTAAAGCAGTAAAGGGGAAAGGGTAAGTCATAAAGACTTGTAAGCTATCAATCATGCATGTCATGGCAATATGCATCATTCAAGGCAAGATATCATTTTCAGGCAAGATTTCATATTCAGGACACGATATCATAGAGGTCATGTATTCAAGATGCACATTGTTTCACATAGGTGCTTGTAATTAAATCACATAGGATCAGGATATATATCGAGAGCCGGGCCGCTACGTAGTTCCTGCATACAAGCGTTATCTGGAAAAGTGCGGGTATCGAATGTGTGTAAGTACATCGATCTTCCGAGGAGATGCCCGGGATAGTCCAATGGTGCTCTTAATGATTACAACAAGGGAGCTACTTCCCCACTGTGGCCACAGTGGAGGCGTGTGTGAACAAAGACAGGTATGCCAGCTGGACTCATGCAAATGCCAAGTAATGTTTACTTAACAAAAATTCTCAAGTATAGAACGAGGTCGACAAGAGCGATCTCGTTCAAGACAAGTAAATTATTCTCATCAATAACCAAGCAGGATTGAGTTCGTCAAGAGTAACTCACATATCAATTAGTCATGCTATAATATGACATTCAAGATCAAGCAAGGTAATCAGTTCAAGTTCAAGAGTCTAGAATTATTATTCTTTAAGAAGCGCGTTTAGAACGTCGAAGGGATGGGTCGGTGAGCCGGTATTGTTCAATGGCTCGCTAAGCTTGACTCCGTTGAGTCATCTATAACAATTCATCCAAGATGGATAAGACGCTAAATGCATCATGAACCTTTTCTAAGTTCTCGTATATGATCGGCTAGGTCATTAATTTATTAAACAACCGTAGTTAAGAATTTTCATCAATAATCAAGCAAGAAGGAGTTCGACAAGGGCGAACTCAATATGTCAAATAGACATTCTATTTTATGACATCAAGAATTAAGCCAGGTAACCAATTCAAGTTTCAACAGTCTAGAATCATCATTCTTAGAGGAACGTGTTTAGGACGTCGTAGGGATTGATCATTGAGCCGGTATTGTTCAATGGCTCACCTAAGTTTGACTCCGCTGAGTCGTCTCTACTAATTCATCCAAAGGGAGTTAAGATGCTAGATGCATCCAAAATCCTTTTCTAAGTTCTCGTAGATGATCGGCTAGGTCATTAATCCATTTAACAGCCGTAATTAAGAATTATCGATAATTCGAATTCAAGGGCCTTAGAATCATTCTTTCAAGGTTATTAAAGTGCAAGGGTCCAAGAACATTATTTTCTCGCAAGGGAACATAGATCACAATTTATACTAGGCCTAGGACCCAATCCAATAGGATGATCAATACAAGGCATAGGAAACCCTAGAATCATAATTCCCAAGAGTTATCAAGAGTCGTAAGTCCAAGAACATTTGTTATTCTTAAGTAGGAATAGAACATATTCAATTCGAGGCGTAGGACTCGCTCAATAGGATGGACAGTTTGTAGCATGTGACACCCGAGAAGTCATTATCTCCAAGAGTTATCAAAAGTTATTGGTCCAAGAACAATAGTTGTTCCTAAGGGGACATAGAACTCTTTTAATTCTAGGCATAGATCTCAATCAACAAGATAGACAATTCATGGTATATGGAACCCTAGAAATCATAGTTTCCAAGAGTTATCAAAATCTATAAATTTCAAGAACATTAATTGTTCCTAAGGAAGCATATAACATAGTTAATTCTAAGCATATGTCTCAATCAACAAGATGGACATTAATCAAAATCCCAAGAGATCAAAACATCCACAATCATAGTTTGGACATGGAAGAAGCATGGAGATCGATAGAAAGGGGGAGACATGGCAATTCTAGCATGTATCCTAAGGGAAATCGATAGCTTACATTCACCAAGGAAGAGGAAGGTTGGAGTACAAAGTAACCGGATGGAAACGATCTCCTCGTCGGTAGCTTCACTCCGGTGGTCTCGGTTTGGCAAACGGAGGTCGGGAGCTCAATCCATGGAGGAGACACACACTAGTCTCACCTTTTCTCTACACACACTAATATGGCAAGAGAGAAATCTGAAATGAGCTTAAGTTTGATTAGCAAAAGGGGTGGAGCTTTTATACCTTGCATGGATTTGGTGGAAATCCACATGTCAAGGGGAGAAGAGTGGTGGAATCCACATGTCCAAAGGAGATTGTTTGAGGTTAGGACTAATCTAGCTTAATTAGGGTTTAATAGGTTGGATTAGGGCCAATTAGGAAGGGGTTTAAGGGGTCAAAGGTCGGACAAGGCAGAAAAGGGAGAAAATTTCCCGTAGCTGGAAGAAGGCTGAGGCGGGCGCCTCAGTCATGGCCATGCGGCCGCCTCAGATACTGGGGCTTCCCCCCAGTTTTCAATTGCTCTCAGCTTCTGGTGCGCGCGCCTCACTCGATCCATGCGGGCGCCTGAACTTCTGGGGCTCCAAAACTTGACTTAAACATGTCCTAAAGGGTCCTAAACTTGTGGGCAACCATTCTAGGGTCTAACACCACTCAAAACAAGTCCGAAACACACCCGAACAACACCCGGAACAAGGTAGGACAAGGCTCGAATCATGCGACGATTGGTTGACGAATCAAACCCGGATCAAACGTTAATAGAACTAGGATAACTTGGGCATGAAAAAGGATTGTTTAATCATGGTTATGACTTGAATACAAGTCCGGGAACTCAAGGAACAATTCGCACGTCGAAATACGAGCAAAACGGGAGACGGGGGAAATCGCTAAGGCCAAAACAAGGCGGGAAGGTTTCTACACTTCCATTCAAGTTTACTATGATCAAGGCGAGTGTTCTAAGTCATCTATGGAAGACAATAGAACCCTAACAAGTCTTGGTTGAGTGCAAATCAAGCTAAGGCAACGCTCAAGGCATAACGGCAAGGTATGCTAAGCATAGAAGGTATTCAAGCAACTAGGCACGTAATATTCCAGTGTGAACATGACAGGGACAATTAGAAGCGTCTAACATGTTAAGGTATAATACAAGCATGTTATTAAGGCAATAAACAAGTAATGGGTTTGGGTCCTCACACATTCATTGCGAGTTTTTTTTTTTTTTGTATTCTTAATGACAGAGGTAGCATTTGGTTATTTCATTGGAACTATGCAGGTTTTATAGTATAAGATGAATAGAAGGCCCGATGCTCAGCAGATTTCGAGGATAGAGACTTTGGAAGCACGCTTGGCTTAGCAGCAACGTTTGTTTGCAGAATATCAAGAGCAAACAGAGCAACGATTTGCAGAAATGAGGGCGACGATGCAAAGCATGGCACACCAGATGCATGGGTCTTCAAACAGTACTCCCTCTAGCAGTATTGAGTCCCCTTTTCATCCCAAAAATCTCTTCCAAGATCAGCCTCCCCCTCCCCCACTTTGATTATTGGTACTGCTTGAAGTTGAAACATTGATATTTGATATTGTTTGATTTTGTATGTATATATTTGGTACTTCAATGTAATAACATTTAGAGTTCGATGTAATAACATTTAGAGTTTTATATTATTGTTTATTTTGTATTTTTATTTTTGTATTAATTGCTATATTATCAGGTACAAAAAATTATAATGATAGTATTTTTGTGTATTTTTTTAAATTTTAAAAATTATAATGATAGTATTTTTGTGTATTTTTATTTTTCAAATTAAATTATTTTTTAAAAGCCTTTAGCGACGGAAATTTCCGTCGCTGAAATTAAATTAAATTATTTTTTAAAACC
Source organism: Codonopsis lanceolata (assembly GCA_013146195.2). Lineage (NCBI taxonomy): Eukaryota > Viridiplantae > Streptophyta > Magnoliopsida > Asterales > Campanulaceae > Codonopsis > Codonopsis lanceolata. The sequence goes on along the minus strand of CM028378.1, from coordinate 93,137,684 downwards.
CTTTAGCGACGGAATTTTCCGTCGCTGAAATTCCATTTTAATTAATTTTTAAAAGCCTTTAGCGATGGAATTTTCCGTTGCTAAAATTGAAATTTAATTAATTTTTCAAAGCCTTTAGCGATGGAATTTTCCGTCGCTGAAATTCAAATTTAATTAATTTTTAAAAGCCTTTAGCGATGAAATTTTCCGTCGCTGAAATTCAATTTTAATTAATTTTTAAAAGCCTTTAGCGACAGAATTTTCCGTCGCTGAAATTCAATTTTAATTAATTTTTAAAAGCCTTTAGCGACGGAAATTTCCGTCGTACATCAGCGAAGACGGATTAGCGACGGAAAAATTCCGTCGCTGGGGGCCATTAGCGACGGAATTTTGCCTTTAGCGACGGAAAATTCCGTCACTAAAGGTCATTTTTCTAGTAGTGTCTCTATAGCTTCAACATCAAAGGAATCAACTCTCTTTGGCTTCTTCACAAGCCTTCTACTAATAGATCCATACCCTTCTCTCTCTCTACTCTCACTATCATAACCAAAGATTGACTCCGAGGAATCCACTTCACTCCCATCAACCCATCTTGAGCTTGACTTCCTCCCCACCAATCTACCACTGCTGCTGCTCCCCTCTTCTATCCTATTCTTTTCTATACCTCAAATTTAACCCCCACAAAAAAAAAAAAAAAAAACAAACAAACAAACAAACCAACCAAAAAACACACATTTATTGTAACGCCCAATCCCCGAGTACAACCTAGCCAACAAATCCAAATGGGTCGTCGAGAATTCCCAGTTGGTTGGGCTTTGACAAGTTAATTGCACATTTGTTTTAGCCAAAACCCAGAAAAAACACAGTTTTTTAAAGTGACAATTTTTGGTGGGTTTTGCCTAGTGATTGAACATTTGCAACCAAAACTACAAGATTTAGTTTTGGGAGGGGGGGTTGACTAGTGATTGACCAATTTAGTTTACAGCTCAAAATCTAGAAACCCCAATGGTGGGAAATGCTGCTTTGTTCACCGTGATTGACCAATATCTCAAACGCAGATCCAACTGCCACCTATCTCTCTTCTCCATCACCGGCGTACCGCCGTCACAGTTGTCACAGCCGCCAGCCTCCTTCAATCTCATCTGACTTCATCTCCGACGACTTCGAGAGTAAGTCGTGGGTCCTGTCTTTGTTATGAGCCCTTGTCGTTGTCATCTTCAACCGCCGTGATATGTAACAAATCTGTCTTCGCTCTAGCCTCGTTTCCAGCCTAAACCAGACCAGCGAGACTCCATTGCCGGTCCAGCAACCCATCTCCATAGCCGCCTCAACAGATTCAAGCCTATAGCTTGGATTTTGGAATTCCCACTCTTAAATTTTGACTATGCGAGTAAGAAAAAGAAGAGTCTTTGATTCCAACTTCAATGTCGACCTCAATAAAAGTTAGGCTTAGCACCTTTCTCAAATTCCCGGTCGCTTTCTCAGTCAGCCATAGAAGAGAATCTTTTCCCGGTCCCTTGACTGTATTTCTTTTCTTTTTTCGATCAAATATACATAGAAGATAATCTCAGTGGGAATGAAAGCGTAAGGCCTTCGATTCTCTTGGAATTGTGGCTATCAAAAATTCAAGTAAGATCTGGTACAACTTTGGAGGGGCTTAGCCGGACATGGTGGGCATAGATGGGTTATTGTGGTGATAAAGTTTGATAAGAATCAGCATTTAATCGGTTGCCAAGCCAGTTGTCGGTTTTCGACCTAGGATAGCAGGTCAGCCGTTAGTTCTTAATGGCCAGTTAACGATTGGGATTGAAATTGATAGATTTTGGAAACGTTTGGCTTTAATTTGATTACCTAGGTACGATGGGTATGAAAATTGAAAAATAGGTAAAGTTGGGGTATCAAAACTGATATTAACCCCAAAGTATTCTACTACTATTATCAATAGAAAAGATGTATTACACATTAGTTATAAATTAATATTGGTTTTTAAAAATACTATTATTACCAATAAAATAGATGTATCATACATTTGGTAGATGGTAAATGTTTGTTTTTAAAGTCTTTAGATATAAGACTTCTACCATTATTATCAATAGAATATGTATATCTTACAATGGTTAGAAAGTGACGTTGATTTTAATTTTAGATAAAAAACTTTTACTATTATTACTAATAGAAGAGATATTCTGCATTTGTTAAAAAATGTTGTTGGTTTTAAAAGTCTTTAGATAAAAGACTTTTACTTTTATCATCAATATAATAGAAGAGATGTATCCCACATTATTTTGGAAGAGATGTTGATTATAAATTTTTTAAAATAAAAGACTTCTACTACTATTACCAAATGGGGATATGTATTACACATTGGTTAGATAGTGATGCTGATTTTAAAAGTTTATAATTATTAGCAATAGAAGAGAAGTATTTCACATTAGTTATAAAACTGATATTGGTTTAAAAAGTTTTTAGATGATGTATCTCACATTGGTTACAAAGAAATGTAGCTCACATTATTTAGAAATGAGTATTAGTTATAAAAGTTATTAGATAAAGACATCTTTTGTTATTACCAATAGAAAATATGTATCCACATTGTTTAGAAATGAATGTTGGTTAAAAAGTCTTTTATCTACTACTATTATAACTAATAGAAAATATATATACCACATGGTTAAAATGTGGTGTTGGTTTTAAAGTCTTTAGATAAAAGATTTAAACTTTCATTACCCATAAAAATATAAAATAAGTATCTCACATTGTTTAAAAATGAATTATGATTTTAAAAGTTTTTAACAAAATGACTTCTAATATTATTATCAAGTTAAATGTTAATTATAAAAGTCTTTAGATAAAAAAATTACTATTATTATTAATACAAAATATGTATTTCACGTTAGCTATAAATTTATATTAATTTTAAAAGTATTTAGGTAAAAAAATCATTAAATATTAGTAAAAATAGAAGAACAAAATTATAACTATGGAAGAGATTAGCAATCTAATTATAATGTCCAAAAGCTATATTATTATTACAAAAAATATATATCTCTCACATTGTACCCGTGCGGAGCACGAGCTAAATAACTAGTAATAATAATAATAGTAGTTTTTTTTATCTAAAGAGTTTTGAAATCGGCTTCTTTCTAAACAATATGTGATACATCTCTTCTATTGATAATAACATAATTCTTTTTATCTAAATACTTTTATAACCAATATCTCTTTCTAACTAATGTGGGATACATCTATTTGTAGCTAATGTGAGATACATTATCTAAAAATATTTTAAATCAATATCACTTTCCTAACCAATGTGAAATACATCATTTCTATTGGTTATAAGTCTTTTATAAAAAGACTTTTAATACATACATCACTCTCTAACCAATGTGAGATACATCTCATCATTTGGTAATAATAGTAAAAGTTATTTATCTAAAAAAAATATAAGACCAACATCTCTTTCTATATTATGAGATACATCTCTTCGCTTCTATTGATAATAAAATTATAAATCTTTTTAATTAAAGGCTTTTAAAATCAACATCGCTTCTTAATCAATGTAGGATGCATATCTTTTATTGGTAATAATAGTAATTTAAAACCAACATCAATTTATTACAAATGCGAGATATATCTCTTCTGATATATCAAAAAATATGTGAATACACTGGACTTTACAATCTGGATATCTGACTTTCAATCTATCTATAATTCTGAGGCCCAAACCTGTCAATAAATCAAGAAACAACCGTGAACTAGGCAGGGGCTTGCCTTGCAAATGCATTCATCTCAGTCTGAGCTTAGTTCATAAACGAGTAGGGACAGATCTCTAGCCACTTAGGCACAACAAGCAAGCAGCCTCCAACCTGAAGTCAGGGGGCCAAGAGTGTAACGAGCAGGCTGAGAGGTCTTAGCGAGCACGTTCATCCCGCTCAGTTACTTGGTAACGGTCATCTTGAATGTGGGGAGTTAATGCCAGGAAACTCGCCCCCACATTCTGGACGTGGCCCTGAACGTGCCCGCCATTCACGCCCATGTCATCAATGTTCAGCTCCCATCCTTGAAGGCTGTCTATTTACAAATCATTCTTCTTCAGAAGGAAGAGATACGCTCACTTTAAACTGGCTGAAACTCTGTCAAATTGATTTCTCATTTTGTGTGTTAGTTGATTTCCACACCGGAGTGCATTTGCAGGGCAAGCCCTTGCCTAGTTCACGGTTGTTTCTTGATTTATTGACAGGTTTAAGCCTCATAATTACGGATAGATTGAAAGCCAAATATCCAGATTATAAAGCCCAGTGTATTCGCATATTTTTGGATACATCATCTTCTATTGCAAATAATAGTAGAAGTCTTTTATCTAATCTAAAATAATTTAGAATCAACATCATTTTCTAACTAATGTGAGTAAATCTTCTATTGGTAATAATAGTAGAAGTCTTTATCAAAAGATTTTGAAAACCAACATCGCTTTCTAACCAATGTATGATACATCTTTTCTATTTGTAACACCCCCAAACCGGGGCCCAACATCGTGGGCCCATATTTAGCCACGTCACTTACAAAATTATAACTTAACTTCCATTAGTCAAAAGTCAACTACCATTTAATGTCAATAAACCACTAAACCAGTCTAATGTCTAATTCCCAAAGCTTACCACCATAACCTCAAAATACAATTAAAGATTTTTTTTTTTACTAATCGCTAAAAATCCATTACAAAACGAAATAACAATAAAACTTTAAATAACTATAGCTGCTTCCCATGTTTCCCTATGTGAAGCTCCAATCTACTTGTGACCTGAAGAGGAGTAATTTGAAAAGGTGAGCGAACAAATGCCCAGTAGGTTTATACACCGTCCCTCCGATTTCTAAGGAGGGGAGGACTCACAAGAAATAATATGTATGAATCAAAGTTATGACAAAAGATTTTATAACAGTTGATAGAGTTTGAAGAACGATAACGAATAAACGAAAAATAACTAAATCATAACGGCCCATCCCATACCAGTTGATTACGACTTGTTATTTTCAGCAAAATATGATCACATAAATTGTCCATTTATCCACTCAAACAAAATCCCGTAGGATACAATAATCAAAGGTAAATCCGGATTACCGCACTCACAAACCTCGTGGTGCAAATATCAAATAACAAAAGGGTTACATTGTTGACAAAGAAATCAAATGTAGTGATCATAGCGGAATTCAAACAAGTAACATACTTTTCGAAAATCAAACGTATCTCATATTTTAACAAGTTTTTAACATAAGACGTTGTCAGATTACAATTCACTGATAAGAAACAAAGATGTTAATCGACGGAGTCAAAGTCATCTACCGACACGAGTTCGGCCTAGAGATAAAAAAAACGTAATTCAAAAAAATATAGGAAACCTAACAAAAAAGTACATTGTACAAATCAACCTAAAGGAAGTATAATCCCTTACCTTAAAAGCGATGCAAGGGCTAAAATTTATGTGTGGCTATTCCACTACACGTGTTCAACCAAATCTAAAACACGATACAAAAGCTTAATTAATAAAACAACATTATTTTATTTGTACTCAAAACATGCAAGCTGACTTCATCAATTTGAACTCATCTAATCTACCAAAATTGATAATGTTCCATACATACATTTGAGATTATGCATGCCCACCGTCCATTTATTCCTAATCTATACTTTGAGTTTAACCACTCCTATCCTACTTTATTTATTTCTTCCTCTCAGTTTCTTTCTCCCTCATTGCTCTTATCATCTTCCTTTTTCTATCCACCATTTTCACCAAAAATAAGCAGAAGAACTCTTCTCCATTTTTTTTTCCGGTCCACTGTAACGATCCAACGACTTCGTCGACCCTTTTACGAAATCATTACCTTTCATTTTTTTTTTCAACTGAAACAAAAGAAAGAGAGTGAAGATAGTAAACTCACCTCAAGCTTTAACTCTTAATATGGTGCTACTTCTTTCTACACTTTCAGCCTTCCTAAAACTTCACCGTCTTCACTTAGCTTCTCACTTAGTGTAGTGACTAAAAAAAAAAACATACCCATTGCTCTTCTCAATTCCCCTTTTTATAACTCACAATGAGACCATCACCCACAAACTCACGATTCCACGATTACCTTATATGTTTTGCCATTATCTACCCCTTAGTAACTGCTTGATAAACCTACGTTCGATTAATCAGTTCGAGCCACAACTAACGCACAATTAACTGTTCAATTGTGTGGTAACTTCTTATCTCACACATTTTTTTAATTTACACATTAATAAATTACCGATTTCTTATATTATTATTATTATTATTATTATTATTATTATTATTATTATTATTATTATTATTATTATTATTATTATTATTATTATTATTATTATTATTATTATTATTATTATTATTATTATTATTATTATTATTATTATTATTATTATTATTATTATTATTATTATTATTATTATTATTATTATTATTATTATTATTATTATTATTATTATTATTATTATTATTATTATTATTATTATTATTATTATTATTATTATTATTATTATTATTATTATTATTATTATTATTATTATTATTATTATTATTATTATTATTATTATTATTATTATTATTATTATTATTATTATTATTATTATTATTATTATTATTATTATTATTATTATTATTATTATTATTATTATTATCATTATTATTATTATTATCATTATTATCATTATTATCATTATTATCATTATTATCATTATTATCATTATTATTATCATTATTATTATTATTATCATTATTATCATTATTATTATTATCATTATCATTATCATCATTATCATTATCATTATTATCATTATCATCATCATCATCATCATCATCATCATCATCATCATCATCATCATCATCATCATCATCATCATCATCTTATCCCGATCCCGTCCCGATAAAATTCGGGATTTCAATTTCCTTCCCGATCCCGTTCCCGATAAGTGTCGGGACCCGATGTGTCGGGATCCCGACACATCGGGAGATAAAAATCCCGTAATCCCGACAAAATAAAATTTGATAAACATCATTAATAAAAAATAACAAAGTATCCATTACCAATAATGTTGATACAGAATCATCTCCTGGCCTCCGGCCATACAAAAAGGCATCAACACTCATACTTTCCTCAGTCCAATGAGTCCATGCCATAACAATGAATCCATTACCAACAAAAACAAGTTTCTGTTAAGTTCATCTGTTTAAGTTAAAAGCTGACAAGCACTCTTAAAGAAACCCATAGTTTATCAATAATGAACCTGATACTAACAATAACAGTGGGAGCACCACAGAGTGCCTAAAAGGAGCAATGCCCAGAAGAAAATGGTTGGGGGGTTGCTCTTGTTTCATATACAATATAAACACCAAAAGGAGGGGGAGGGGTTGGGATAAATATCGTGTTGAAATACAAAAGACTAGAGGCGGATACAATTGTCACACAATCACGACAAAAATGGATTATAATTACACAAATTACTGAATTAGGGCTTATTAGCCTATGAGTAATTACTTACCGGTTAACAAGGAACGGGGCAAGTAGCAGATGACCAGAGCCGAGGTGGACACTGGACGACGAACGACGGGGACAAGAATCAGGGAGGGCCGACGGTTGATGAAGGCGAGATGCCGACTAGGATCTCTGATTTGGCCGCGTACTGCACTGTGAGTATGGGGAAAAAGAGTTTGATTTCTGCTGGAAGAGTAGAAGACGAATGACGGAGAGTGAGAGTGTGAGACTGTGGGAAGCTGGGAGGCGGGAGCTTTGCGAACGGAGGAACGGCTGAGTCGCCGGAGTGAGCGTGAAGACTGAAGACGGAATGAGAAAGGGTTAGAGAATAGAGACTTTAGGGTTTACATTTACTGATTTACAAATTTATAATTTACATTTAACTAATTAACTGTACACAATATTAAAATAATTAAATAATAATAATAATAATAATTAGTCGGGACGGGTCGGGAATCTCGACGGGATTAAAAAATTTTCCGAATCCCGTCTCGAAATAAGTCGGGACGGGAAAAATCCCGACAAAGTCGGGATCGGGATTTTGTCGGGTCGAGATCGGGACAGGCGTCGGGACGGGTCGGGAAAACGGGAAAATTTGCCAGCCCTAGTACAAACCATTATGGACAAAAAGCTGAATGAGCAATGAAAAAGTGTCCACAGGAGGCAACACCCTCGAAAGATAAATAATTTTTTTTTGATATATTAGGTACAAAATTGTAATGAATCTGTTATTGATTGAAGGATTTTTTTTGTAAAGGCGAAAACAGAAGAGGAAGAGGAAGAAGAAGGCTTACTGTGGAAGAGAATAAAGAAGAAGGTAGAGGGTATGAAGGTATGAAGGTCTTGTTCATTATGATTTTGCAATGCAATGTATCAATTTTTGCAGCGTGATGTAAAATTTGATTAGGTAATTAAAATTAACACAACTCGATGCAAACTTGAATTACGTAATTAAATTGATGCAACGCGATGTATTTGATTAAGTGATCCTTAACGTGTCTCATACTCATTAAGAGTATCGTAATCTTTTTGCTGTCAAAAACGATTTTTTCTAGTTTAATAACAACGTAACGTACTGTGACGTTTGGCTAAAATATGTTTTTATTATATGTTAGGATTTTATACCATTAATCAAAACAATACAGGAGCAAACTCAGCCTAACAATCCTATGTATAACAGCAGGAGGTATTTTTCTAGAATGACAATTGAGTTCCCAGTTTAACTCAATAATCCTTGGCCTGCGGAACAATGTTAGAAACCAAAGAAATACATAATGAAAATATTCAAGATATCAGTTCATCAATCGTAAACAAACAGAAGTAACTGATTATCCTTAGTCGAAGCCTCACTCAATCTGTCTAGGGCTTATGGTTGCCTAGGCTCAGACCCCCACAACACAATGCTATACACTGAGTATAGCAAAACAGTCCAACCAAGAGTTCACAACCGAAAGGGACGATTCTTCCAAGGATTTGTCACTGTGAAGACCAGCCCAAGCCTTCCATCAGAATACCCCAAGAAACCCGATTACCCCCTCACAATACCCTCGATTTGGAGACCTCAAAGTCACAGTGTTTCCCTTCACAGATAACCTCACCACTCACAGCTTTTAGAAGCAGAGAAAAAGAATCAGAAGAGATCAAACACAAGAAAGAGAGATTGTCGTGAATATACCGTGACTATATCGTCACTATTCCGTGTCTACAAAGGGCGAGAGAGAGGGAGTATAAATACTGTTCAGCGAAGGCAATCAGCAGCGAGGAATCAGAGATTGGAGCAATCAACGAGCTGACTGGAACAAGGAATGGAAGGGGCCGGATTTTCAGGGTCAAAAGGAAGTAACACCCGAAAATAGAACCAAGTTCACAGAGGAACCACAAGCAGCAACAGCGGCTGCACAAACAGAACAGAGTGGGAATGGGGCGGGCTGATGCAGAAGGGATTCTGTGTTGCTTTGGGTTTGGGCTTCACAAAGTGGGCTGCCCAAACAGGCCCAGCCACACTTACAATCTCCACCTTGGAACAAGTACCGGGTCAATCACATTGAACTCATGGACACAAGTGGGGTACATCATAGCCTATACACAGAACTTGTTCCAACACAAAGTAGGAAACGAGAACAACAGAAATGCAAAACACAAAGTAAGCATTAATTAAATCTAACTCATTCTAACCCAAAGTAAGAAGAAGAGAGACACCACAACAAACACCAAGTAAGTCGAGGATTTTCGAGGCAATAACAACAATCCACACGAATCATATATCATAACAAGAGAACTCACAGCAAGGGTTGCTCCACCATATTTGGAGCCGGGGGAGGGGGAACAAGTTCATTTAAGCAAGGAAACTCATTCTCATTAAAGATAATATCTCTACTAATGATTGTTTCAAAATCTGGTTCCTCTTTTAACCATAATTTATAACCTTTCTCACCCTCCGCGTACCCTAAGAAGACACACCTAACTGGTCTAGGTTCAAAAGTGTTGTTCTCCCGATGAATATAAGCAGCACAACCGAAAACTCTAAAATTTTGAAAAGCAACTTCTCCACCGGAAAACACAGCCTCAAGACATCTCCCAATAGGCGGGATAGGAGACCTATTAATGACATAGGCGGCACATACAGCTGCCTCTCCCCAAAAACATTTGGAAAGACTTGACGTGGCAATCATGACCCTTGCACGTCCTAGCAAAGTCTGAATCATATGCTCCGCAACCTCATTTTGATGAGGGCTAGAAGGGATAGATTTTCGATGGTCAATCCCACTCTAGGCGCAAAATCTCTCAAACTCACAGTTGCAAAACTCCAACCCACTATCCGTCCTAAGATTTTTAATTTTCATACCGGTTTGATTTTCAATTGAAATCTTCCAAGTTCTAAATTTTTCAAAAACTTCAGTTTTCTCTTTCAATAAAACTATCTAGTCTTTTCGTGAGAAGTCATCAATGATAGACAGAAAGAACCTATTCCTACCATGAGTGGGTAACAAAGGACCCGACAGATCCACATGGATCAACTCAAGGGAATTTTTTATAGAGTATTTTTCTAGGGAGGGAGGTGGAAAACTAAACCTATGATGTCCAAGGCTTTTATCCATCAAATTTGTTTTATCACTCTGAACAACATTTGCATGATTCTCAATAAAAGACACAGGAGCAGCATCACACACATACAGGTTTCGTCGTTTTCCAGCTTTAAAAATTAACAAGTTATCTTTTAGAACTTTCATCTCACCCCTTCCCCATTTACCCTCTAACCCATCATCTTCCAATGATGCACACGAGATCAGATTATTACACAAATCAGGCTCGTGTCTAACATTTTCCAAAGTCAAAGTATACCCAGAATCAAATTTCAAGCACACATTGCCAATTCCAGCAATTTGACAATTCTTACCATTAGCCAAGGAAACATCTCTAGTTTCCACTTCTTTGTATAAAGAAAAAAGAATTTTTAAAGGGGTCATGTAAAACGAACACGCAGAACCTATAACCCACTCATTCATATATGCTGAAATAGAGTACACATAATTCACCTTGGTTTCACAAGACTACGTTACCATAAAAACATCACCACCATCTTCACACAAGGTCAAATTACAATCCTTTTGATGATCATGATTCTGATTTTGACTTTTCTTTTAAGGATTTGTGCAATCCTTCTTAAAATGTTCAGATTCACCGCAGTTGTAGCAGTTTCTTTTCTTAGATCCATTCTTAGACCTACTTTGGCTTCTACCCCTGTTGTTTCCATAATTATGATTTTGACCTTGATTTTGTTCTTCACAATTTTGACCATTGTTCCTATCTAGTTGTCTTCCTCTAACCATATGAACCTCACCGGCTTGAGATTTACCCCTATTTACTTTTAAATCTAATTCTTTGCATTTTAACCCAACAATCACCTTATCAAGTGTGATATTATCCCTACCATACTTAATAGTAGATTTCACGTCAGCATAAGAATTAGGAATACCATTCAAAAGTACAATAGCAGTTTAATCATCAATGTTTTTATCCCCGGTTTGTTTAATGTCTTGAACTAACTTAGTGAAAACATCGATTTTATCCTCCATATCTTTATCAAGGTCTAGTTTGAATCGAAAAAACTGTTCCAAGAGATATAATTTGCTAGGTAACAATTTTTCATAATAAAGTTCTTCTAGCCTATCCCAAAGTTCTTTAGCAGATCCAAGTTTACCAACCTTCCTTATCACTGAGTCATTCAAGTTCAAAAGTATGGAATAATAAGCCGACTCGTCCATTTCAGTCCTATCGTCCGATTTTTCATTTTCAAAAAAATTTAAAGTTATTGCTTTAAAGACTTTTTCGTTTATCAAAATGCCCTTCATTTTCTGATGCCAAATAGAAAAATCGGTTTTATCATCAAAGGGTACCAAATTATAGGATGATGACGAGTTTGCCATTTTGGAAAACCAACACAAAACAAAAAAAAAATATCACCAAAATCACAAAAAGTAAATTTTTTTTATATATATTTTTTTATATTTTTAAAAAACCACAATTTTCCAAGACAAGAAAAAATCACCCAAAAAGCTTCTGGAAAAACTTTTTAAATCAGAATATTACTAATCAAACAACAATGCACAATGGAAGCAATATGAACGTAATCAATCCAAAGAACTAAAACTTAAACACAAGTTTCATCAACTAGAAACTAAGCAAAAGTTTAAGTTTGGAACACGATACCCAGAAATCACTGACTGTGATTTCTACCTTTGGATTGAAAGCAGCTCCACCGATTTGTCAGTACACAAACCAAGCTCTGATACCACTATTAGGATTTTATACCATTAATCAAAACAATACAGGAGCAAACTCAGCCTAACAATCCTATGTATAACAGCAGGAGGTATTTTTCTAGGATGGCAATTGAGTTCCCAGTTTAACTCAATAATCCTTGGCCTATGGAACAATGTTAGAAACCAAAGAAATACAGAATGAAAATATTCAAGATATCAGTTCATCAATCGTAAACAAACAGAAGTAACTGATTATCCTTTGCCGAAGCCTCACTCAATCTGTCTAGGGCTTATGGTTGCTTAGGCTCAGACCCTCACAACACAATGCTATACACTGAGTATAGCAAAATAGTCCAACCAAGAGTTCACAACCGAAAGGGACGATTCTTCCAAGGATTTGTCACTGTGAAGACCAACCCAAGCTTTCCATCAGAATACCCCAAGAAACCCGATTACCCCCTCACAATACTCTCGATTTGGAGACCTCAAAGTCACAGTGTTTCCCTTCACAGATAACCTCACCACTCACAGCTTTTAGAAGCAAAGAAGAAGAATCAAAAGAGATCGAACACAAGAGAGAGAGATTGCCGTGAATATACCGTGACTATACCGTCACTATTCCGTGTCTACAAAGGGCGAGAGAGAGGGAGTATAACTACTGTTCAGCCAAGGCAATCAGCAGCGAAGAATCAGATATTGGAGCAATCAACGAGCTGATTGGAACAAAGAATGGAAGGGGCCGGATTTTCAGGGTTAAAAGGAAGCAACACCCGAAAATAGAACCAAGACCACAGAGGAACCACAAGCAGCAATAGTGGCTGCACAAACAGAACAGGGGGGAATGGGGCGGGCTGATGCAGAAAGGATTCTGGGTTGCTTTGGGTTTGGGCTTCACAAAGTGGGCTGCCTAAATAGGCCCAGCCACAATTACATTATATTTAATTAGCAAATGAAATAAAGCATTTAAACATATATATCTGTATCTATATTATTACAAACTTGCAGCCGCTTCTTTCCAAGAATTACAAATATATTTATAAATAGTTGGCCATAATAATGGCTCTTTTTAGTGTTATTTTCTATAGAAATCCAGGTAGCATAACTGCTTATATTTTTACATTGGGCCGGCTGAAAATATCATTTTTAATTAAACCTCTTAAAGGCTTACCTTTAAGAGCATGGGGTGTGTTCGCTCTGTCCTTCCGGGAGAGGGAGTCTTTTGCTGTTCAAGAGATTCAGACAGAGTAACTACTTCCGAAAGTTGCTTTTAGGCCTTAGGAAACGGGTGGAGCAACTACTTTCTTTTTGCTGTTGTTTGCTTGCTGCTGGCGGAAATCGGGTTGAGCAACTGCTTGCTTCTGGCGAATTTGGCCTATGGATTTGGGCAGAGCAACTGCTCTTTTTGGGATTTTTGGACCGGGGAAATAGGGTGGAATCCTAGCGGGGAGTGTGGGTCCCAATGGGCACAATAATAAGATAGAAGGGGGGGGGGTTGAATAGCTTATTAAACACTTAAAACTTTTAAGTAAATTCTTTGAAGGGTACTTGCAATCTATTGAAAAGATAGAAGTAGCGGAAGACCTTCAAGGTAGTTGTTCCAGGTCTGCCGATAAAGACTACCGGTAGACCTTTTACAAGTTACTTAAGTTCTGCTGTAAATGGATAGAGATAATCAAAGTATTAATCAGTTCAAATATCAGACAAACAGTAAGAAATAACACAAGTATTTTGGGATGGTTCACACTATAAAGAGTGCTACGTCCACCACCAAGGCAGTCAACCTTGGATTTAAATAGTGCACTATGTTTTCCACTAGATCAATTACAAAGAATATCCCTAATGGATCGTGTACAAAATATTGACTTGTGTTTGGGGTCTAGGGAATTAAATATCTGTAAATACCAGATATTTAATTCGTGCAGAAGTATAGTTAATGAATGTAAACAACAAGAAGATAAAACAATAAGTGTTTAAGAGCAGCTTCTTGTTGTTGACGAGGACTTCTAGATCTGTTGAGGATCTCTTGATTGCACTGAGCTGTAAGACTTGGAGTTATGGAGTTTCAAAGCAATCCTTTAAGTGATCGATCGATTCTGTACAGTTGTCTGTCTCTCCAGTCTTTAATGGCAGTATTTATAGCAGGTGCTCTTCAAAAGATCCGTTAGAGAAGACGAATACTTCAACAGCTCTTTTATGAATGCATTAAATGCATGGGGCTGTCAGTCAAGGATTTTCGTCTTCACAGATATCTAGAGCAGGGAATGATTTCTGAGATCTTTAAAAAGTGGGCGATTTAGGTGTTAGATCTGAGAGTTGTTGCGCATAGGAGACAGATACCGCTTTTTTTTCAGCATTCAGACGAAAAGTCTTCCTGCTTTTCGGAGAGTTGCTTTCGGCGGCTTGATATGTCAGGGGATGTCTTGGATTAATTCAAACAATGATAATGATAAGCTTGAATTAACCCAATGAGTCATTGCTGGATAGGACACGTCATGGGAGACCAGATGGACACAAGGTCTGCCGTTTGTAGGCTTTGAGCAGGTCTTCCGGTGAAGCTTGAAGAGGTCTTCCGCTGAATTTGTAAAGTCCTATAAAAACTATACTAGGCAACGTTCTATACACAGTTGCCACGCTAATCGATACGCAGCCCGATTAGCCACTGAAGTACAAAACTAATGTAATGAACTGAACATATATAAATCTAACATAAGAATCAACAATCTCCTCCTATTTATATCTGGTCATCATTACTATAAATGAGGGCTAAAAACAGACTATGTGATAGATAATAGCATGTCTGAGAAATTTATATATAATGTAGCAGAAGACATGTCTCTATCAAACAGAAGAGCACCTCAAGTGTAAGGAACTAATCTAAGTGCATACAAGGGTATACAAATCATACAACAGCACACAGATTAGCAGCAGTTCAAAATAAATTTAAACTGATTGTTTAAATTCTGAACAGATATAGAAAATAAAGAACAAGAATTTAAGCAAGACAATTTTGAAATACAAATAATCTTCTGTATTTATAAACAAGATGTTTACATATAACAGAGTTTTCAAAATGTAAGATAAATACAAAGGTAAGGGAGGAAAAGATACAAAAACTACCAAGGTCTTTTCCCTTTGCCTTTGTCTGCAGCTTCCTTTTCCCTTCGTTCTCTCTCTAGCTCTTTTATTCTGCGTTCGTACTCGTCATCGACATCAGTAGGAGGTCTGGTGGAGCGAGAACGGTAGTCGAGTTCTTCACGAAGATGACTGTTCTCTTCCATCAGCATTCTGTTGATTGACCTCATTTGCTTTTCCTCCGTGATGGTCAGATCAGGATCACGATTAGCATTCATAACGTTGTGAGCAGAGTCGCGAGAAATGTGGTTGAGTTCGAGAACAAGAGGGCGGCTGTTGCCGAGATGGAGAGTTATGGCATGGAATAACTCGTAGAAAAGGGAGGAGCAGATACGTACACACTCATCTCGTTGAGCTTCAATGTTGATTTTGACATCTGTGAAGTCGTGTCGTATCTGTCCAAAGCGAGTCCAGACATCCTCTTGGAATTGTCGTAGAAGGGCTGCAGTTCGGTCATTGGGTTTGGACGCAACAGTGGCTATCTCAGCGGTAGCGGTAGTGATGCTAGTGAGAGCGCCTAGTCTTTCGTATATGGCGTCCAGCCGTGACAAAATTTCATCATTGGCTGGTTGATGAGAAGAGGTTGCCTGGCCAATGTGAATGGTGCCGGCAGAGGTAGAGTCGGCAGGCCTTACGGGCTGTTGGAGTGGAGGAGTGATGAAGTCGGAAGAGGACGAGTCCTGGGTTGGTATGGTGTTGGTGGAGGAAGATATGGTTATGGGTGGAGGGGGAGGAGGGGTTGGTAGGGAATCCAGTTCCATATCAGTGTCAGAATTTTCACTGATATGGGAGGATTCGGGTAGAGGGTCGGAAGAAAACCAGAAAGAAGGGGCAGGGTAGAAGAGGGATTTTGGTTTTCGAAGGGAAGGTTGAGGAGGTTGTTGGTAAGGGGTGAATAGGTCTGCTACTGACGAAAGTTCGAAAAGGAACTTGGCGGCAGCAGAGTCTATTGGCTGTGTGGGAGGGATGGGAGTTGGTTGTGGTGTGTTTGATGAAGTTAGTTGGGATTGGTGAGGTGAGGAAGGGGTAGATGGGTCAGGTGAGTAGTTAAAGGGTGAAAGAGGAGGAGGAGTGGGGGTTCTGGTTGGCTCCTCCTGAGTTTGAGGCTCCTCCTGAGGGATAGGCTCCTCCGGAGGTGGTGAATTTCTCTGAGTAGATGACTCATGAGAAATGGGTTGTTGGTTGGGTGTGACGGTAGAGGTTTGGTCATCGGTAGTGGGTTTTGTGACGATAGAGGGTTGTGTGTCGGTAGAGATCTTGGTACCGGTAGTTCTCATTTTCTTCCTCAGCGGCTGAATAGGTGATTCAGCTGCTTCATCGGTAGGGGCAGGAGTGTCTGCCGGTGGCTGGTCTACAAAGGTTTTACGAAGTTTCCTTCATTTTGGTTTGGGAGTGGGTGCAGGAGAGGGTGAGGGTGATTGACTGGTTTGGGTAGGTGGCTGGGAGGAAGTGGTTTGTTGAGTTTTAGAGGTTGGCTGGGCTTGTGGGTCCTTTTGGCCTTCCTTCATCTCCCTCCTAACCCATTTGGCCTGCTCCTCTTCAGTTAGAGTGGCCTTTTCCGGCCTTGTCTGCTTTGCTTTGCCCTTGGCTGCCATCTTGGTTCTTAGCTGCTGTTCTGCCTCATCAGCCAGGTCTTTGGCCTTTTGATGGAGGGACGCGACCACTTGATCATCGAACTTTGCAGAGGCCTTTTTGAAGGTTCTGCTGGCCGCGTCATGTGCTTCCATGTTGAAGCGAGTAACCAATATCGGCACAGGCTTGGCCACTTTGTCCATGGAGACGGGCGGTAGACCCTTTTGCAGTCTTCGTTTGTTCTCATATTCTGAGTATTTCCTGAAGAACGAAGCGGTTAGCTGCTTCTCCTTGGCCACTACAATCAGTTCGTCTTCCTTCAAGGAAGAGTTGACATTTGCGTCGTCTCGGAGAAGGGCATTTATCAGCCTTACGAAGGGGCGCTTGCAAGTGGGGTTGTTCTTGGCTTTCTCCACCCACTGCTTTAATTCACTGAAGATGATGGCCCCCCAGTTGAGACGGAGCTGAAGAAATACGGCACTGGTCAAGTTGATTTGTTGGGCCGTAAACATATCGTGTGCTCCACTCTTGAATAGAAGCCCCTTGTCAATAAGGTGGCTGAAGCAGTAGACGTCTAGAGGGAACAGATTTCGAAGCATTTTCCCTTGCGGTTCTCTGTAGGTATCTACTCCCCTCATTGCTTCCCTGCATGTGTACCTCGGCCTCAAAGAATGGTTGCTTCAAGAGGTCCGCCAAAGTGCACGCCGATGATGGTGGAAATTGTCTTAGCGGTAATGGAGATTGGACGGCCTCGAATCCACCCTCGTAGAGCGTTCTTGTTCATGAGCTCCATTCTTTGATAGAATTCTTCTGCCAGAAAGATGCTATAATTTTTGTCGTTGAGGCAGAAGAGGGGTAGAATACCAGAGGCGTTCATGTCCTCGCATGCTTTGACGCCGGCAGCTATTGTGCAGATTGACTGAAGGTCAAAGCACATTCTTGGAATGTACAGCTTCGGGTCCAGAGAGACTATGATGTCATGAGAGGCGGGAAAGGTTGGATATCCCGGAAGGTTGACATCCTTACTAGGAGGAATGTCGGATTCTGGGTTCAGTTTCTTTCCGCTGTCACGCTTCGATTTTGAAGTTCTTGCCTGAAAGAAATACAAATAAAAATTAGGGCTTTTCATCTCAAGAACTAAACAAGCAGAAATTTCAAGGTTTTCTGAAATTTTTGGAATTTTTCGAAATGAAAACTTGAAACCCTAGAATGTTTAGAGTATCCACACCCGAGAAATGTATAACAGAAGTTTTCAATAAGAATAAACATTGAAAATACATAAACGACTGTTAGTTTTCTAGGTTTTTAAGAACAACAATGGCGAATACTGTAGAAACTCGAAAATGACTGTTTGTATTCCAAAACAATTTTAGGTTATGGAATGAAATGCGAAACAGAAAACGATAAGTTTCAAGTAGAGAGTAGAGAAGAACATACCATTGCTGTTGAAGAGAAGAAGAAACAAGAAAGATTTGATTTGCAGAAGGCAGTTACACAGAGAGAGTATGAATAGAGATAGAAATAATTTGTCAAAGGGGTTTCGTAAAGTTTTGCAAAAGGCGGTTCAAGGTCTATTTAAAGGCGAGAAAATTTCAGCGCTAAAAGCGGGAACTTAAGATATTTTCCAAGTACCCAATTTTATCCTTGACCCACTTTATTGCTTTAGAAACCTCTTTAGCAAAAATAGACTAAGTGAGAATACTGACCTTTAAGTCTTCCGGTAAAGGTGACTTATGTCTTCTGATCAGTCTAAAACTATGTCTACCGGTATGAAAGAAACATTAAAAAAAAACTTTGAAATTAAGCAGTAGGATCAATCATACCAAGATTTCTCCTTAAATAAGCAAACCTGGTGGCATCCAGTGGTTTTGTGAGAATGTCAGCCAATTGATGCTCAGTTGGAACATATTCCAAGCTGATGTTACCTTTCTCCACATGATATTTGAGGAAGTGATAACGGATATCAATGTGCTTTGTCTTGGAGTGCATCATTGGATTTTGGAGGCGAAATTGCGATGTGTTGTCACACATGATTGGACAATTTGCGATTTTGATGTTGTAGTCCACTAGTTGTTGCTTCATCTATAGTAGTTGAGAGCAAACTACTTGCGACAATGTATTTAAACACGTGGTTGAGTTTGCAAGCGATCCTTGTTTCTTGCAAGACCATGAGACAAGTCTATTTCCAAGGAATTGACAAGTCCCACCGGTGCTTCTTACGCTCACTTTGCGGTCGCATAATCTGCATCTGAGTATCCAACTAGATCGAAATTGTTGTTTTTGGAATACCATATGCCTAGATTTGTTGTTTTCGAAACATATCTGATGATACATTTGGCAGCAAGCAAATGTGACTCCTTTGGATCTGCCTGAAATCTTGCACAAACACAAACAACAAACATAATGTTAGGTTTACTAGCAGTAAGGTAAAGAAGTGAACCTATGATTCCTCGGTATTTGGTCATGTTCTCTTGCTTTCCCTTCTCATCTTTGTCAAGATGGCAGTCGATAGACATTGGAGTTTCGAATCCTTTAGCTGAATCAAGACCGAACTTCTTGATTAGTTCCGTTGTATATTTGGTTTGGCTGATGAAGATTCCGTCGGAAGTCTGTTGTATCTGCAGTCCTAGAAAGTAGGTAAGTTCACCCATCATGCTCATCTCGAACTTGCTTTGCATCAGCTTCTCGAATCTTTTACACAGGCTTGGGTTAGTTGATCCAAAGATGATGTCGTCCACATAGATTTGTACCAGAAGAGAATGGCCTTTGTGCTTGAGGATGAAGAATGTAGTGTCTATCCTTCCTCTCACGACTCCTTGTTCTGTTAAGAACTTGGATAGAGTTTCATACCAAGCTCTATGAGCTTGCTTCAGGCCGTAGAGAGCTTTCTTGAGTCGGTAGGCGTGATCCGGGTTGTGCGAAATGACAAACCACGGAGAACATTCCACGTATCTGATTTCTTGAAGATCACCATTCAGAAAGGCACTATTAACATCCATCTGATACACCTTGAAGTCCATGAACGATGCATAGGCTAGAAAGAGTCTGATTGCCTTTAGTCTAGCAACAGGAGCAAAAGTTTCATCAAAGTCAATTCCTTCTTCCTGTTGGTAGCCCTGTGCAACCAGTCTAGCTTTGTTTCTGGTGACATTTCCTTCTTCATCTCTTTTGTTTCTGAAAACCCATTTAGTGCCTTAGATGATGGGATGATCGGCCTTTGAACTAAGCTCCACACCTTACATCTTTCAAACTGGTTCAACTCTTCTTGCATAGCTTCAATCCAGTTATGATCTTCGATAGCTTCATCAATCTTCTTTGGCTCGAGTTCAGATACAAATGCATAAGCAAACATAATCTCTTCTCGAACTTTATTTCTTGTACGAACTCCTGTGTTGAGATCACCAATGATTTGAGAAATGGGATGATCTCTTGCTTCAATAATGGTTGGAGGAAGATCACTTCTGATGGGTTCTTCCCTTAAGAAATCCGGAGTAGGTTGAGAAGGGGATTCACCAAAATCTGGTTCAGAAGATATAGGATCTTCAAAACTTTCATTTTCTGGTGAACAAGAAGGATGAGTGATCTGTAAAGGTGCTTGGGGTAATACAGAAGAGATGGGTTCAGGGTCAACAGAAGAGTTGTAATCGGTACCGACAGAGTTCTCGTCTACTGGTGAAGGAATAGCGGTACTTGTGGGTTCTGCAGTTGCCGTTTTCTAACGAGGAGTGGAAGTAGAAGCTGTATTAGTACCTGTCTCATCATTATCAGAATCATTAGCAACGTTCGGAGCCTTTCTAGGCTCTAACAAGTCATATTCATCAAAAGAAACATGCACATATTCTAAAATTTTTAAATGAGTTTTATTGAAAATGCGAAATGCTTTTGAATGTTTGGAATACCCCAGAAAAATTCCTTCGTCTAATTTTGCATCAAATTTTTCTCTATATTCTTTTCCATTATGAAGAATAAAACATTCTGATGAAGATTTTAAGAAATCTATGTTGGGGATCTTCTCTCCATATTTCATATGGAGTTTTGTTATGAAACTTGTTTACGGGGATGCGTGCAGGTAAAACATGCGGTGTTGGCGGCTTACGCGAAATACTTCGGAAGTTTAGCTTACGCGGCATTGTTCTTCTTTGCTTCAATCGGTGTTCGTTCTTCGATTCGGCATTTACCACAGTTTTGTTGAGGAGTACCGGTAGCGGAGAAGTTGTGGCGATCAGTGGTCATCGCGGTACTTTTCTACACCATTGTTCTTTAATTCATTGCCATTGTCGATCTTATGTAAGCTAATGTCTTCAAGCTTTTGAGTTTGAAGTCTTACGAAAAAAGCGATGACTAGATCATACGTTTCATCTTTAGATGTCATAGTTTCAATCAAGTGAATCTAGAGTAATTAGTCAACTACTACAAGTGTGTACTTGTCTCTGAAATCTTGGTGTTGTGATTGGTCCAAAGAGATCCATATGCGAGAAGTTGAAGAGGTGCGTTTGTTGACAAGCAGACTTTCTTTTGAAGGAAGACTTGGAGAGTTTTCTAGTTGACAAGCTTTACAACTACGTCATGGTCGGCGGACAAGTAGGTAGACCTTTGACAAGCCCATTTTTGGAGAGCTTGGAGAGGTGCTTGAAGTTGAGGTGGCCGAGGCGTTTGTGCCATAGCCGGTGTTGTCATGAGCGTTGTTGGCTATTAGGCAGTTTGAGAATCTCCTAAAGATTTAAGTCCACGACATAGGCGTTTCCTTGTCTATTGCCGGTCGTATTGTAGAAGCGGGATTCACTTGTCTTTGATGAGGCCGGTTGGAGTTGAATTGGCATAGTAGTCCTTTGTCGCAGGTGGGATATGCTCAAGATTGTGCTTTAGGCCACTCGCTAGAGAAACTTTGTTGATGGAGAGACTTCCTCTATTGATTGAGCCATATCGATTGTTTTCCTCTTGCATTGTCTCGAAATTAACGGTGGGTCCTTTTGCTTGAGCTATATACGTAGAAGACTTACATTCCCGATCATGTGTCTTGGCTTGACCCTTGTCGGTACGGATGTCTTTGTTTTCGATTCTATAGCCATGAAGCATTCTGAAAAATAATTAAAGCAACAAGGTCCCTTTTATTTTCTTTTGGGTCTAAGGATTAGCAACCTTTTGGAACCCATACATGATCTTGAGAGAACTAGGTCTCTCGAGATCTTGGAAGTGAACATGCTTAGCGAGGCATTGCGGGGCCGGATGGCCTAAGCAGTGCAAGAATGACATAAATGGAAAGTCCACCGAGAACTGTTAGTGTCTTCAACTGAAGAGTGCTTGTGATTATTCCTTTTCTTGACAACCATTCTTGGTTCAGCTTGCTTGTTGATGGTAGACTTAATTGGTTTCTTTTGAATCTTCCTAGGTAGGTTACCATCAGACTTAGCTTTAGCTTTTCTGTTGATTACCTTTACAGGAGGATTTGGTAGAATACCCTTAAGTTTAACTTCAACATGTAAAGGAGCCTTGCCTGTTTCATAGACAAACTTGATGATTCTTGGTAGAGGTTTAGTAGGTCTCTTGCCCGGCGGACTTTGCCTTAGCATAGTTGTTCTTAGAGGACTTTCTCTACCGTTACCTTTTCATGTTTCACATTTGAGTCAGTCATTTTGGCTTTTCCTTTCTGAACTTTGGGGTAAACCTAAGGAACACTTGAATAACCAAGGCCTTGTTTCCCTATATTTTCGAATGTCTGTTTAGAGAAAGATATATCATTAGCGGTTTCGGAGGATTCACCTTTCTCTATGACTGAAGAGATTGTCGAAAGAGACACATCTGAATATCCTATGCCAGTTTTATCATTACTAGATTTTTGGCTTGAAAGGATTTCTTCGAATGCATCCTTGGAGCTGTTCCAGGAGTCAATTGTCTTTTGCAAGGCAACTTTTTCTAGGTCAAGTCCTTTGATGTGCTCAGATAGACAATCAATTTTGTCACAAAGGAATTTGTTTTCTTCCTTCAGTTTGATACTCTCTTGTTGACAGCTATTGAGAGTTTGAATCTCAGCTGCCATCAAAGATTTCTCAGCAGTAAGTTTCTCACAGTTCTTGGCCAGTTTAACATAGGCTACTCTAAAGGAATTAAATTCTTCAAGCATATCTTGATTGTCCTTGAGAAGTTCTTCCTTACTGAAGCTTTCACTGTTGGTTTCATTTTTATCCAAAGGACTAGGTGAAACTTCGACTTCATTTTCAGAGTCATAGGTAGGGCCTGAATCATGAGCTATTAAGCATATGTTAGCTTGCTCACAATCATCTTCCTCCTCTTGAATCGGTCTCAAACCATGTAACAACTTTGTTTGTCTTCTATGTCTTCGACCAACATACCCTTTTGTTTTGAAATTTCTAAAGGGTTTTGGTATGCTTCAAATTTGTCTTAGGACATTTTGAGGCAAAATGACCAGGTTTTCTACAGTTATAACACACAAGCTCTTCCTTAGATGAGCTTTCACCATTCTTCCTAAAAGGTTGTTGGTGTGTGTTCTTTCTTCCATATTTTGCAAAATTTTGAAAACATTTTACAAACATGGCAAATTGTTCATCTGATAAAAAATCATTTTCACAGGAAGAAGTGGAAGGTTTGTTTTCAACAGTGATTTCTTCTTGGACCATGGCGGGCAAGGACACAGTTCTGAACTGTTTGTCTTGCTCTAGAGCTTGATTTACTTCAATTTCATAAACCTTCAAACTTGCGTAGAGACTACGGAGAGTCATCTCGTTTAAGTTCTTGGATTCTTTCATAGCCGTGGTCTTAACATTCCATAAGCTACCTAGAGAGCCTAGAAACCTTATGTTCATTTCCTTTTTGTCATACGTTTTACCAAGAGAAAAACAACTATTTATTACCTCAACTTGAAGCGATCGTATGCTTGTCTCAAGGTTTCCTTAGGATCCTTTTTGAAGGAATCAAACTGCTGGATGTATGTATATTTTCTGTTATCTCTTGTGTCTTGGTCTCCTTCCAAGTATTCCACAAGAGCTTCCCACATCTCTTTTGCAGTTGAACATCGAATCACTTGTTGGTATGTGCTTGTGTCTAGAGAGCTGGTGATTATGTTGATTGCTTTGCTGTCAAGTTCTACCAGCTTTCTATCATCCTCTGTCCATTCAGATTCTTCTTTAGGTATATACAGTTTCCCAGTGATGGAGGCTAGAAGATTTGGCTTCTGGTAGTACGTGTTGACTGCGATATTTCATAATCTGTTGTCAATAGAGTTCATAAATCTCATTACTTTATCCTTCCATACATCAAAATGTCCTTCGTCCAATATTGGGACGTGGTTAGCATTAGATGTAGGCGGCATGTAGTGTGTTTGTGCCATTATATCGTATCTCTCAAAAGAGTTTAATCTCGGAAAAACTTGTTTTCAAAGAGTAAGGCTCGATACCAATTGTGGGTCCCAATGGGCCAATAATAAGCTAGAAGGGGGGTTGAATAGCTTATTAAACACTTAAAACTTTTAAGTAAATTCTTTGAAGG
>CM028378.1:93055588-93113087 GCA_013146195.2 Codonopsis lanceolata | reverse complement strand
CGATTGCATGTGCTTTCAAAGGTTTCTGAAGTTTCCTTCGTTTTGGTTTGGGAGTAGGTCGAGGAGAGGGTGAGGGTGGTCTTTTGGATTGAGAAGAGGGTTGGGAAGAGAGGTTGGTTGAGATTGAGAGGAGGGCTTGGGGCGTGGAAGGTGAAGGAGTTGGTGGTGGAGATTGGTCCTTTTGGCCTTCCTTCATCTCTTTCGATCCATTTGGCTGCTCCTCTTCGGTAGGCCTGCAACTTCCAGCCTTGTCTTTTTCTTGCCTTTGGTTTTCATCTTGGCTCTTAGCAGCTGCTCTGCCTCATCAGCCAAGTCTTTGGCTTTTTGATGGAGGGGCGTGGCCACTTGATCATCAAACTTTGCGAAGGCCTTTTGAAGGTTCGCTGGCGCGTCATGTGCTTCCATGTTGGCGAGTTACCAAGATTGAGTACAGGCTTGGCCGCTTTGTCTATGGAGCGGGCGGTAGACCACTGCGATCTTCGCTTGTTCTCATATTCGAGTATTCTTTGAAGAATGAAGCGGTTAGGCTTCTCTTTGGCCACTACACAGTTTCATCTTCCTTCAAGGAGAGTTGACATTCCCGGATCTTTGAGAAGGGCATTGATCGACCTACGAGAAGGGACGCTTGCAAGTGGGGTTGTTCTTGGCTTTCTCCACCCATTGCTTTAGTTCATTGAAAATGATGGCCCCCAGTTAAGACGGAGCTGAAGGAATACGTCACTTGTTAAGTTGATCTGTTGAGCTGTAAACATGTCATATGTTCCACTCTTGAATAAAGCCCCATTAATAAGGTGGGCGCTGGAGCGATGAGACATCGGAGGAACATATTTGAACGAGCATTTTCCCTTGTGGTTCTCTGGAGGTATCTCTCCTCTCATTGCTTCCAGGCGTGTATAGCCTCGGCAATGGTTGCTTCAAAGAGGTCGCCAAAAGTGCGCCCGATGATGGTAGAAATTTTCTTGGCGGTGATGGAGATTGGTCGGCCCCTAATCCATCCTCGTAGAGCATTCGGGCTCATGAGTTCCATTCTCTAATAAAATTCTTTTCGCGAGAAAGATGTTATTCTTGTAATTCTTTGAGAGGCATAAGAGAGGAAGTATGCCAGAGGCGTTCATGTCATCGCATGCTTTGACGCCGGAGGCTATTGAGCAGACTGTAGGAAGGTCAATGCACATCCCTGGAATATACAGTTTAGGGTCCAGAGCGACTATGATGTCATGAGAGGCGGGAAAGGTTGGATATCCCGGAAGGTTGACATCCGTACTTAGAGGAATGTCGGTTTCTGGGTTCAGTTTCTTTCCGCTGTCACGCTTAGATTTTGAGATTTTTGCCTGAAACAAATGCAAGCAAAAATTAGGGATTTTCATCTCAAGAACTAAACAAGCAGAAATTTCAAGGTTTTCTGAAATTATTGGAATTTTTCGAAATGAAAACTTGAAACCCTAGAATGTTTAGAGTATCCACACCCGAGAAATGTATAACAGAAGTTTTTCATAACAATAAACAATGAAAGTACATAAACGACTGTTAATTTTTTAGGTTTTTAAGAACAACAATGGCGAATACTGTAGAAACTCGAAAATGACTGTTTGTATTCCAAAACAATTTTAGGTTATGAAATGAAATGCGAAACAGAAAACAATAAGTTTCAAGTAGAGAGTAGAGAAGAACATACCATTGCTGTTGATGAGAAGAAGGAGAAACACGAAGGATTTGGGAATGCAGAAAGCAGTTATACAGAGAGAGTATGAATAGAGAGAGAAATATTTTGTCAAAGGGGTTTCGTAAAGTTCTGCAAAAAGCGGTACAAGGTCTATTTAAAGGTGAGAAAATTTTAGTGCTAAAAACGGGAACTTAAGATATTTTCTTAAGTACCAAATTTTATCCTTGACCCCTTTTATTGCTTTAGAAACCTCTTTAAAAAAATAGACTAAGTAAGAAAACTAACCTTTAAGTCTTCTGGTAAAGAGATACTTACGTCTTCCGGTCAACCTAAAACTAAGTCTACCGGTATGAAAGAAACATTAACAACAACTTTGAAATTAAGCAGTAGGATCAATTATACCAAGATTTCTCCTTAAATAAGCAAACCTGGTGGCATCCAGTGGTTTTGTGAGAATGTCAGCCAATTGATGCTCAGTTGGAACATATTCCAAACTGATGTTACTTTTTTCCACATGATCTTTGAGAAAGTGATAACGGATATCAATGTGCTTTGTCTTGGAGTGCATCACTGGATTTTTGGAGACTGAAATTGCTGATGTGTTGTCACACATGATTGGACAATTTGCAGTCATGATGTTGTAGTCCACTAGTTGTTTCTTCATCCATAGTAGTTGAGAGCAACAGCTGCTTGCAGCAATGTATTCAGCTTCTGTAGTTGAGTTTGCAACTGATCCTTGTTTCTTGCAAGACCATGAGACAAGTATATTTCCAAAAAAATTGACAAGTCTCACTAATGCTTCTTCTGCTCACTTTGCAAGCTGCATAATCTGCATCTGAGTATCCAACTAGATTGAAATTGTTGTTTTTGGAATACCAGATGCCTAGATTTGTTGTTCTTGAAACATATCTGATGATACGTTTGGCAGCAAGCAAATGTGATTCCTTTGGATCTGCCTGAAATCTAGCACAAACACAAACAGCAAACATAATGTCAGGTCTACTAGCAGTAAGGTAAAGAAGTGAACCTATGATTCCTCGGTACTTGGTGATGTTCTCTTGCTTTCCCTTTTCATCTTTTTCAAGATGGCAGTCGGTAGACATTGGAGTTTCGAATCCTTTAGCTGAATCAAGTCCGAACTTCTTGATTAGTTCCTTTGCATATTTGGTTTGGCTGATGAAGATTCCGTCGGAAGTCTGTTGTATCTGCAGTCCTAGAAAGTAGGTAAGTTCACCCATCATGCTCATCTCGAACTTGCTTTGCATCAGCTTCTCGAATCTTTTACACAGGCTTGGGTTAGTTGATCCAAAGATGATGTCGTCCACATAGATTTGTACCAGAAGAGAATGGCCTTTGTGCTTGAGGATGAATAATGTAGTGTCTATCCTTCCTCTCACGAATCCTTGTTCTGTTAAGAACTTGGATAGAGTTTCATACCAAGCTCTAGGAGCTTGCTTCAGGCCGTAGAGAGCTTTCTTGAGTCGGTAGACGTGATCCAGTTTGTCTGAAATGACAAATCCTGGAGGCTGTTCAACATATACCGTTTCTTGAAGATCACCATTCAGAAAGGCACTCTTTACATCCATCTGATACACTTTGAAGTCCATGAACGAGGCATAGGCTAGAAAGAGTCTGATTGCCTCTAGTCTAGCAACAGGAGCAAAAGTTTCATCAAAGTCAATTCCTTCTTCCTGTCGATAGCCTTGTGCAACCAGTCTAGCTTTGTTTCTGGTGACATTTCCATCTTCATCTCTTTTGTTTCTGAAAACCCATTTGGTGCCGATGACTGGATGATCAGTCGGCCTTTGAACTAAGCTCCACACCTTGCATCTTTCAAACTGGTTCAGCTCTTCTTGCATAGCTTCAATCCAGTTATGATCCACAATAGCTTCATCAATTTTCTTTGGCTCGAGTTCAGATACAAATGCATAAGCAAACATAGTTTCTTCTCGAACTTTATTTCTCGTACGAACTCCTGTGTTGAGATCACCAATGATTTGAGAAATGGGATGATCTCTTGTTTCAATAACTGTTGAAGGAAGATCACTTCTGGTGGGTTCTTCCCTTAAGAATTCCGGAGTAGGTTGAGAAGAAGATTCACCAAAATCTGGTTCAGAAGACATAGGATCTTCAAAACTTTCATTTTCTGGTGAACAAGAAGGATGAGTGATCTGTAGAGGTGCTTGGGGTAATACAAGAGATGGGTTCAGTTCAGTAAGAGTTGTAATCCAGAGTTTTCGCTTCATGCGAAGGGTGCAGCTTGCCGTTTCGATGAGGAGTGGAAGTAGATGCCAGATTAGTACTGCCTCATCATTATCGAATCATTAGCAACGCCGAGCCTTTCTAGGCTCTAACAAGTCATATTCATCAAAAGAAACATGCACAGATTCTAAATTTTTTAAATGAGTTTTATTGAAAATGTGAAATGCTTTTGAATGTTTGGAATACCCCAGAAAAATTCCTTCGTCTGATTTTGCATCAAATTTTCCTCTATATTCTTTTCCATTTTGAAGAATAAAACATTTACAGCCGAAGATTTTAAGAAATCCTATGTTGGGGGATCTTCCTCTCCATATTTCATATGGAGTTTTGTTATGAAACTTGTTTACCAGTGATCTGCTCGGTAAAACATGCAAGTGTTGACGGCCGCGTAAATACTTGAAGTTTAGCTTCCGCCAAAGATTGTTCTTATTGCTTCAATCGTTGTTGTTCTTCCGCTCAGCCTACACCATTTTGTTGAGGAGTAACGGCGAGAAGTTGTGGCCGATCCCGTGGTCATCGCAGATTTTCTACACCATTGTTCTTGAATTCAGTGCCATTGTCTGATCTTATGTCGCTAATGTCTTCAAGCTTTTGAGTTTGAAGTCTTCTGAAAAGAGCAGTGACTAGATCATACGTTTCGTCTTTAGATGTCATTGTTTCAATCCAAGTGAATCTAGAGTAGTCATCAACTACTACAAATGTATACTTGTCTCCAGAAATACTGGCAGTTGTGATAGGTCCAAAGAGATCCATATGCAGAAGTTGAAGAGGTCTGTTTGTTGACAAAACATACTTTCTTTTGAAGGAAGACTTGGAAAGTTTTCCTAGTTGACAAGCTTTACAACTTGTCATGGTCGGCGCACAGTAGGTAGACCTTTGACAAGCCCATCTTTGAGAGCTTGGAGAGGTGCTTGAAGTTGAGGTGACTGAGACGCTTGTGACATAGCCAACTGTTGTCACGAACGTTGTTAGCTACTAGGCAAAGGCTTGAGAATCTCCCTTGAAGATTTAAGTCCACGACATAGACGTTTCCTTGTCTATTGCCGGTCAGTATTGTAGAGCGGGATTCACTGTCTTTGATGAGGCACTGGTTGGAGTTGAATTGGCATAGCAGTCCTTTGTCGCAGAATTGGGATATGCTCAACAGATTGTGCTTTAGGCCACTCACTAGAGAAACTTTGTTGATAGAAAGACTTCCTCTAGTGATTGAGTCATATCCAATTGTTTTTCCTCTTGCATTGTCTCCGAAAATAACAGTGGGTCCTTTTGCTTCAACTATATCCAAGAAGACTTGCTCCCAATATGTGTCTTGAGCGACCACCGTCTGTGTACCGATGTCTTTGTTTTCTCGATTCTATAGCCATGAAGCATTCTCGAAAAATAATTAAAGCAACAAGGTCCCTTTATTTTCTTTTGGGTCCTAAGGATTAGCAACCTTTTGGAACCCATACCTGCTTGACCTTGAGAGAACTAGGTCTCTCAGATCTTAGAGTGAACCTTAGCAGGCATTCTGGGGCCAGATGACCTAGGCAATTGCAAGAATGACATAAATGGAAATTCCATAGAGAATTGTTAGTGACTTTAACTGAAGAGTGATTATGATCATTCCTTTTCTTGACATCCATTCTTGGTTCAGCTTGCTTGTTGACGGTAGACTTAATTGGTTTCTTTTGAATCATCCTAGGTAGGTTACCATCAGACTTAGCTTTAGCTTTTCTGTTGATTACCTTTACAGGAGGATTTGGTAGAATACCCTTAAGTTTACCTTCAACAGGTAAAGGAGCCTTGCTCGCTTTCATAGACAAACTTGATAGTTACCTAGAGGTTTAGTAGGTCTACCGCCAGCAGACTTTGCCTTAGCATAGTTGTTGCCGGCAGACTTCACTCTCTCTACCGTTACCTTTTCAGGTTTCTCATTTGAGTCAGTTATTTTGGCTTTTCCTTTATGAACTTTGGGGTAATCGTAAGGAACACTTGAATAGCCAAGGCCTTGTTTCCCTATATTTCCGAATGTCTGTTTAGAGAAAGATATATCATTAGCAGTCTCGGAGGATTCACCTTTCTCTATGACTGAAGAGATTGTCGAAAGAGGCACATCTGAATATCCTATGCCAGTTTTATCATTACTAGATTTTTGGCTTGAAAGGATTTCTTCTAATGCATCCTTGGAGCTGTTCCAAGAGTCAATTGTCTTTTGCAAGACAATTTTCTCTAGGTCAAGTCCTTTGATGTGCTCTGATAGACAATCAATTTTGTCACAAAGGAATTTGTTTTCTTCCTTCAGTTTGATACTCTCTTGTTGACAGCTATTGAGAGTTTGAATCTCACCGCCATCATAGATTTCTCGCCAGAAGTTTCTCACGCTTTGCCGCTTTAACATAGGCTACTCTAAAGGAATTAAATTCTTCAAGCATATCTTGATTATCCTTGAGAAGTTCTTCCTTACTGAAGCTGTCACTGTTGATTTCACTTTTATCCAAGGGACTAAATGAAACTTCGACTTCATTTTCAGAATCATAGGTAGGACCTGAATCATGAGCTATTAAGCATATGTTAGCTTGCTCACAATCATCTTCCTCCTCTTCTGAATCAGTCTCAAACCATGTAGCAACCTGTTTGTCTTCTATGTCTTCAACCAACATACCCTTTTGTTTTTGAAATTTTCTAGAAGAGGGTTTTCGGTATGCTTCAAATTTTGGCTTAGGACATTTTGAGGCAAAATGACCAGGTTTTCTACAGTTGTAACACACAAGCTCTTCCTTAGATGAGCTTTCACCATTTTTCGTAAAAGGTTGTTGGTGTGTGTTCTTCCTTCCATATTTTGCAAATTTTTGAAAACGTTTTACAAACATAGCAAATTGTTCTTCTGATAAAAAATCATTTTCACAGGAAGAAGTGGAAGGTTTGTTTTCAACAGTAATTTCTTCTTGGACCATGGTCGGCAAGGACACGCTCGAACTGCTTTGTCTTGCTCTAGAGCTTGATTAACTTCAAGTTCGTAAACCTGCAAACTTGCGTAGAGACTACGAAGAGTCATCTCGTTTAAGTTCTTGGATTCTTTCATAGCCGTGGTCTTAACATGCCATAAGCTACCTAGAGAGCCTAGAAACCTCATGTTCATTTCCTTTTTGTCATACGTTTTACCAAGAGAAAAGCAGTTATTTATTACCTCACTGAAGCGATCGTATGCTTGTCTCAAGGTTTCCTTAGGATCCTTTTTGAAAGCATCAAACTGCTCGATGTATGTATATTTTCTGTTATCTCTTGTGTCTTGGTCTCCTTCCAAGTATTCCACAAGAGCTTCCCACATCTCTTTTGCAGTTGTACATCGAATCACTTGCTGGTATGTGCTTGTGTCTAGAGAGCTGGTGATTATGTTGATTGCTTTGCTGTCAAGTTCTACCTGCTTTTTATCATCCTCTGTCCATTTAGATTCTTCTTTAGGTACTTCTGCAGGATTCCTAGCGATGGAGGCTAGAAGATTTGGCTTCATTGGTACATGTTGACCTGCAGTAACGCATTTTCATAATCTATTGTCAATAGAGTTCATAAATCTCATTACTTTATCCTTCCATACATCAAAATGTCTTTCGTCCAATATTGGGACGTGGTTAGCATTAGACGTAGGCAGCATGTAGTGTGTTTGTGCCATTTGATCGTATCTCTCAAGAGTTCAATCTCGGAAAAACTTGTTTTCAAAGAGTAAGGCTCTTATACCAATTGTGGGTCCCAATGGGCACAATAATAAGCTAGAAGGGGGGGGGGTTGAATAGCTTATTAAACACTTAAATTTTTTTAAGTAAATTCTTTGAAGGGTACTTGCAATATATTGAAAAGATAGAAGTAATGGAAGACCTTCAAGGTAGTTGTTCCAGGTCTGCCGATAAGGACTACCGGTAGACCTTTTACAAGTTACTTACGTTCTGCTGTAAACGGATAAAGATAATCAAAGGATTAAACAGTTCAAATAGCAGACAAACAGTAAGAAATAACACAAGTATTTTGGGATGGTTCATACTATAAAGAGTGCTACGTCCACCACCAAGGCAGTCAACCTTGGATTTAAATAGTGTATTATGTTTTCCACTAGATCAATTACAAAGAATATCCCTAATGGATCGTGTACAAAATATTGACTTGTGTTTGGGGTCTAGGGAATTAAATATCTGTAAATACAAGATATTTAATTGCAAGTGTATATAGTTAATGAATGTAAACAACAAGAAGATAAAACAATAAGTGTTGATGAACAGCTTCTTGTTGTTGACGAGGACTTCTAGATCTGTTGAGGATCTCTTGATTGCATTGAGCTGTAAGACTTGGAGTTATGGAGTTTCAAAGCAATCCTTTAAGTGTTCGATCGATTCTATACAGTTGTCCTCCTTTCTCCAGTCTTTAATGGCAGTATTTATAGCAGGTGCACTTTAAAAGATCCGTTGGAGAAGACGAATACTTCAACAACTCTTTTATGAATGCATTAAATGCATGGGGCTGTCAGTCAAGGATTTTCGTCTTCACAGATATCTAGAGCAGGGAATGATTTCTGAGATCTTCAAAAAGTGGGCGATTTAGGTGTCAGATATGAGAGTTGTTGCGCAGTAGAGGAGACACCGCTTTCTCGCTTTCACTGTTCAGGACAAAAAGTCTTCCTGCTTTTCGGAAAGTTGCTTTCGGCGGCTTGATATGTCAGGGAATGTCTTAGATTAATTCAAACAATGATTAGGATAAGTTTGAATTAATCCAATGAGTCATTGCTGGATAGGACACGTCATGAGAGACCAGGTGGACACAAGGTCTGCCGTTTGTAGGCTTTGAGCAGGTCTTCCGGTGAAGCTTGAAGAGGTCTTCCGCTGAACCTGTAAAGTCCTATAAAAACTATACTAGGCAAAGTTCTATACACAGTTGCCACGCTAACCGATACGCAGCCTGATTAGCCACTGAAGTATAAAACTAATGTAATAAACTGAACATATATAAATCTATCATAAGAATCAACATAATGTCCTAAAGAGAATGGGTGGATCACATAGTGGAGAGAGTCTGATTTTTCTTTAAGAACAACACGTTCCAAATTTGAGATTAGACATAAAAGAGGAAACTAATCTTTCTTCCATCCAGTGCATTGCCTAACAATATTGACAAATGACGTCCATTCTGCCAAGGGAATGGCAGGTTTGGTTTGATATATGCTCATGTTCTTCTTCTTTTGACCTATATTTAAAAGATTGAATTAAAAGATTTTACGATATGTTGTATGTTTAATTGAATTAAAGAATTGAAGATTAGTGAAAGATTAATTTATTTTATAGTAGCATCAATGTGTTGTTGTGAGGCATGCATTTGTTGTCTTTTTTGTCCTAATGCACGTCTCGAAAGAGGTAAATCAACATTTGAAGAACGACGTTGGGTATTTTGTTGACTAATTTCTCCATTGTCCTTATGCACGTCTCGAAAGAAGTAAACCTATAAATTTGTTTTAGTACCCAATAAATTATACTCCCTCCGTTTTCAAATAATTGTTTTCTTTGATCCGACATATTATTTAAGAAAAAATAATTGATTATATTATAAATATTAGTGTAATATGTAGTTTCATTTAATGCTCTTGATCATGTGGTCATAATTAAAGTAAATAAAAAAGAAATTATAAAGTGGTAAAAATGTTTTCCTAAAAATGAATTTTTTTGAAATAAGAAATAATTTAAAAACAGAGGGAGTATTAATAATTTTTAAGCAAAAGTAAATGAAAAATATATATAGTACTCCCTCCGGGCAAAGAGTCCACTATTCTATTTTGGAATATTTCACTTAAAAAATCCACTTAAAAAAATTAAGATATAAAAGTGTAATTTATTACTAATAACCTACTAAAAATGTTGTTTTTTTAACAAAGTATGACTTTCAAACAGAGACTTTTTATCTAGTAGGCAAGGTCGGCCCTGTCATAAGGAGAGTGAGGCCATGGCCTTGGGCCCCCTAAAAATATCCAATTTTTTGGGCCCCAAAATCTCACAGAAACCCTACACATTATTTAAAAAAAAAAATCAATACCCTATTCTAATTTCTAAAAATGACTTAGGCTCCATTTGTTTCATGAAAAGTGACTTCTGGAAAACGTTTTCCTCATTTTTCAGTGTTTGGTAACCAGAGGAAAATATAGTAAATATAAAAGCTTTTTCAAGTCAACGGAAAATGAAGCCTTCTTCTCAGGAAAATTACTTACAGATTTATTTTCCAAATGTTCAAGCACCCCTTCGCCCTCTTCCACAGTTACACATATTTACAAACACACAATATTTTACTCAACAAATACATTGTTTAGAAATATAATTAGAGTTTGTGCACATTATTTATAAATTATAATTTAAATAAATACGCATTACATCATAAAATTAGTGTCCACTATATTATTTAGGGACGTCCGAAATAATATCAATTTTTTTAAAAACGTTCTTTCATTATTACCAATTTTTTTGTTTGTATTTGTGACATTGAAAAAAATGGACCTTATTAATTTAACACCATTAATGATTTTTTTAAATAATTTTATTCTTTTTTTATTTAATTATTATTATTATTATTATTATTATTTTATTTATTATTTTTTTAAGGGTTGGAGGGGACATAGACCGTATCCAAACCCTTAAATTTTTTTTTTTTAATACTTTGAAAGGCTACAATTATATATATATGTGTATATAGGATATATGATGTATTTGGTGTGGCTCGAACAAATGGTGCCGGCATTTGGATAAGGCTTTAACAACAACGATGCCTTTGAAGAGACTTGAACATCCGAACCTCTCTACTGAGAGTTGTAAAATCCAAGGTGTCTCTAATGAGACTTGAACACCCAACCTCTCCGTTAGGAGAAGTGAGCAGTACCAGTTGAGCTAGAGCTCGTTGGTGATTTAACACCATTAATGATAAATTAAGGATTATTAAAGGAAAATTACTTAAAGTTAAATATTATTTTATGTTTAATATGTACATTAATATTAGAATATATTTTTTGTATTTATTCATATATTGTTTTCCGTAATATTTTTCGTGTGTTTACCAAACACCCAAAAATATTTTTCGACATATTTTCAAAAGTTTACCAATAGAAAAAAATGGCAAACGTAACCTTTATTTCTTTAATTTTTCAAAAATTGAAAGAAAAAAAATTATGCTATAAAGAAAGGACCATATTTAACGCAATTAACCTTGGGCCACCGATTTTAGAGGGTGGCCTGCTAGTAGGAGTATTAAACAATGAGTACCAATAACTCATGATTACTCCATTTAGCGAAAATGTCTCGTACTCAACAGTCAACACAATGAACAATTATGGAGGCGAAGGATATGGATGCGATGGAGGATTGGGGAAAAAGCAGAAGGATCTTTGAATCTGGCAAGGAATGCTGGGGAGAGTTCCCAGAGACAGCAAGTTCATGTTCTTCAAAAAACTAAAAGTTCAAATAAAGTGGCATTTCTTCTTGTAATTAAATTTTCGTCATGGGAGACAAAATCTTTTTTGCACAGGAGATATTTGGAACACTACACCGTCGATTAATGAAATTTTTAATCCCAAGTGATAAAGGTCTCGATTAGTACACAAATTCTTTGGAACTGATTAGTAGCGTTAGATTTGTCATAGTTTTATTTTAAAAAGGAAATTGATTACTAAAATCTTATAATTAATTTTTAAAATTTAAGAAATCGTAATCGCGTTGGAAAATGTGGTTGTAACTAAAGCTTCTAAAGCTTCAACCAACAAACTTCAAATATTCAAAATGTGACCAACATGCACATGATTAGGTAAAATGTGACTAAATATCGTTAAATGGGCATCCAAATTAACAACAAAGGCTGATGTACACGTACTCACAGTTCACATCAGCAGCTCCATTACCAATTTGAATATTTAATTAGCATTGTCACATTTTGTCCAAATCATGAACGCATTGTTCATATTTTGGATATTCCAAATTCGTTGGTCAAATCGGCTGGCCCCACATTGAACAATGGTCAAAGAAGTAATTAACTACATCCATAATCCATTCAATGCAAAACCTATAATGAAAAAGAATACTACCTCTCATTGGAACTGTATTTATATAGAGATAGGAATTTGGACTCTTAAAATAAGGGTGATGCAATCATGCAATTCAAGCTTTGCCAACAAGAAAAGAACAATGAAGCTCTGCTAAAAGCGAACACTTAAATGACAAGAAGATAAACAGAGCATAAACCTTGAAAATAATTTCTCCATAGATGCCCGATAATACCTTCGAAGTGCAAATTACTGTTATCGTTAAGATGCATTAGCTAGATACAGTTCAAAATTCCGCTTTAACAAATAAAGCTCGTAAAGAAGCCGTCTGGTCGTACTACATATTGTGGTGAATCACTAGCA
This sequence comes from Codonopsis lanceolata, assembly GCA_013146195.2. Taxonomy (NCBI): domain Eukaryota; kingdom Viridiplantae; phylum Streptophyta; class Magnoliopsida; order Asterales; family Campanulaceae; genus Codonopsis; species Codonopsis lanceolata. The sequence continues at coordinate 93,100,761 of CM028378.1, read as the reverse complement.
TTCCAAATTTAAAACACGGCTGGAAAACAAGGACCAAAAGAGGGCGAAAGGAACTGCGTCTGGGCTCATAAGTAGCAAAGTTGACCCGTTGAGCACTTCAGTTCAAATTCCATGTTATGAGCAGAAGAAAAGAGGAGAATCTGGAGAGAATAATTAGAGAAGGAATAGACAGCTTTTTCATTCATGCCTTCCTGAAGGAAACAAAGCAGCTATTTAAACAAAAGGAAATCAACTAACCAATGGAGGGAAACTTCCGTGCATGATCCCCACTACAAATAAACTAACCAATCCCACTACCAATAACTTCCTAACATCATGGTCACTGATAACTGGAGACTAACTACTCTGGAATATTATAACCATATCATTCCTCCCCCCTTTGTTCATCCTTGTCCTCAAGGTTGAAGTCTGGGTAAGCCTTTGCGAAGTGTCGCTCATGTTCCCAAGTGGCATCTTCAGATAGAGCACCATGCCATTTAACGAGAATTTCGCGCCGGGGTTGGTAAGTACCTTTTCGAACGGTGCGACGACCAATGATTGCTTCAGGTTGAGGAAGTAAGATGGCATGATCAGAAGAGGTAGGCGGAAGAGGCCCTGGCAACGGTGTGTGTATTGTGCCCAAGTGTTTACGAAGCAGACTCACATGAAAAACACTATGTATTTGAGCTGTAGCGGGCAGATCCAAACGGTATGCAACACTGCCAATGCGTTCCAAAATGCGATAAGGGCCGTAAAAACAGGGTGCCAATTTCATAGAAGACCGGAAGGCGACTGATGTTTGACGGTACGGCTGGAGTTTCAGGTAAACATAATCGCCGACAGAGAAGGAAATCTCACGCCGCTTTTGGTCTACTTGGGACTTCATACGTTGATTGGCCAAGCTAAGATTGTACTGTAATACCCGCAGAATGGTAGCTCGATCGCGGAGGTAATCATCAACTGCTGGAAGGTTAGAGGAGTCGGGAACATAGTCGAGAAGGCGGGGCGGAGGAACGCCGTAAACAGCCTCAAACAGAGTCATTTTGGTGACCGAGTGTAACGAAGTATTATAACTAAACTCCGCCCAAGGAAGCCACTCGACCCATTTGCGAGGTTGGTCGCGAGCAAAACAACGTAGGTATTGTTCTAAGGTGCGATTCACGACTTCAGTTTGCCCATCCATCTCGGGATGATAACTGGAGCTCATATACAACTGAGTACCTTGTAACTGAAATAACATCCTCCAAAAAGTGCTGATAAAGATCCTGTCACGGTCACTCACAATCGTTGCCAGAAACCCATGAAGGCGAACTATGTTAGCGATAAAAGACTTAGCGACCGTGAGAGCGGTGTATGGGTGCCGTAGTGCCACGAAGTGGCCATACTTGGACAGACGATCCACGACAACCATAATGACAGAAAACCCTTGAGAAGATGGCAACCCTTCAATGAAGTCCATGGAAATATCAGTCCAGATCTTGGTTGGAACTGGAAGAGGCTGAAGCAAGCCGGCGGGTTTCATAGTGTCTACTTTGAACCGTTGACACGTATCACAACGACGCAAAAATTCCTTCACATCACGCTGCATGTTAGGCCACCGAAAACTACTTTTGACTCTGCATAGTGTCTTAAGGAACCCAAAATGTCCACCGACTGGAGTTGAATGACAGTCCGCAATTAATTGTGGAACTAAAGGGGACCGTGGACTTAAATAAATTTTGCCGTGGCAGAACCAAACCCCATCTTGTTGCTGAAAATGAGACCTAGACAGGCTTTGATAAAAGGGTCGGAAACAGTCTCGGCCTGAAGCTGTGGCCACCACGCTGCCCGCGATGTGGAGAGGGACGTGAGATGGAATTCTACCTTGCGAGATAATGCATCAGCAGCTTGGTTTTCTGCCCCTTTCTTGTACTCGATGTCATAATTGTAACCCGCTTTGGAAGCCGGGGTCTGCGTGTTGTGATCCGCTGTTCCAACAAATATTTGAGACTGCGTTGATCGGTGCGGACAGTGAACTGCCGTCCGAGAAGATATGGCCTCCACTTCCGAACAGCTTTAACAATTGCTAACATTTCTTTCTCATATGTAGACAAGAAAAGGGCTGAACCCTTAAGGGATTCACTGAAGTATGCGATGGGCCTATTACCTTGAGTCAAGACAGTGCCGATTCCTCCGCCACTAGCGTCACTCTCGATGATGAATTGCTTCGAAAAATCTGGAAGGGCCAGGACATGAGACGAAGTGAGAGCTGCTTTTAACTGTACAAAGGCCTGCTCCGCTGAAGTAGTCCAGTTAAACCCTTCTTTCGACAGGAGTTGATTAAGCGGAGCAGCAATTTCTCCGAAATGGCGAATGAATTTACTGATAGTACCAGCGAGACCTAGAAAGCCACTGACCGCCTTGGGTGTGGAGGAGTTGGCCAATCTGGATTGCTTGAATCTTGGTAGGATCAACTGCTACGCCATCTTTGGAGATGATATGGCCCAAATAGTCTACCTGTGAGACTCCAAATCTGCATTTTTTTCCTTAACATAGAGTTGATTAGACTGAAGGATAGAAAAAACGGTGTGGAGATGTTCAAGATGCTCCTTCCAAGTAGGAGAATAGATGAGAATATCATCAAAAAAAACTAAAATAAACCTTCGAAGATATGGTCGAAAAAGATCGTTCATGAGACCTTGGAATGTGGCTGGAGCATTGGTAAGACCAAACGGCATAACCCGAAACTCGTAGTGGTCATCATGCGTACGGAAAGCTGTTTTGGGAATGTCGTCTTCATGAACCCGGATCTGATGGTATCCTGCTGTTAAGTCCAGTTTCGTAAAAAATCGAGCACCGTAAAGCTCATCGAGAAGTTCATCAATCACTGGAATAGGATACTTATCCTTGATGGTTATCTGATTTAAAGCGCGATAATCCACACAAAATCGCCAACTGCCATCTGCTTTCTTGACCAACAAAACAGGGGATGAAAAAGGGCTATGACTTGGCTGAATCAATTCCTCTTTCAACAACTCGCGCACCATTTTTTCAATCTCTAGCTTCTGATAGTACGGGTAACGATAAGGACGAACACTTACTGGGCCGGCTTGAGGTTGTAACGGAATGCGATGATCTCCAGTTCGTTTCGGTGGAAGACTTGAGCTTGCCTTAAAAATGTCAGAAAATTTTGCTAAAAGTTTGGCGAGGTCCGGAGGACAATGTTCAGCAGCAGGTTGTTGTTCCGAGGCCGTAATATGAAGGAAGTAAGCCCGATCCTGGATTTGGTAAAAATCCTTAGGTCCCAATTCCTTGGTGCACGTTGGTTTAAGGCCCTGCAAGGTGCGCTTGACCCCCTCGGTTGCAAAAGACATGGTAAGTTGCTGGTAATCTACTTCCACAGGTTCAAGAGTTTGGAGCCATTGAACGCCGAGAACGAGATGACAAGCAGCAACATGTAAGACATAGTAATCTGCAGTGACATTAGTTCCTTGAATGTCAAGTGAGAGGTTCCTACAAAGGCCAGTACACTCAATGTGATCCCCGTTAGCAATGGTAACCTCAAACTGTTTGTCCCTATCTATTCGCAACCCAAATCTGTGAACAATTGCTTGATCAATGAAGTTATGAGTACTACCTCCATCGACAAGAACTGTAACCCATGAATTTTGTAGGCGACCAAGGAAGCGGAGAGTGCATGGGTGTGTAGCCCCTGTGATTGCATGCAAAGAAATCTCAGGTTGTGTACCTGGGTCGGCAGAGTCGCTGTCCTGAAATTCTTCTAAATCAACACCCGCTGACGTGGTATCCTCGATCATGAAGAGCTGTGGCTTGTGGCAGCGGTGTCCAGCGACAAATTTCTCATCGCAGTAATAACATAGACCTTTGTCGCGCCGCTCACGGGCCTCTTGGAAAGAGAGTCGTTTGAAGGCGGTTGGAAGTGCTGCTTGATTTTGACGTGAAACTGGAGGTGGTCCAAGAATTCCGGGTGTGGCAGAGGCCGTGATTCTACGGTTTGTTGGAGTCGAACGATGAGGAATATGGACAACTCTTTGGAGTTGGTTTTTCTTCAACCGCCTGCTACACCAATTGCATCTACCAATGTTCGGGTTGCTTGATTTTAACGCCCAACCGAATTTCATCCCGTAAACCGCAACAAAGCAACCAACTAGAAATACTCGGGAGTCCATCCACCGCTGTGGATAAGCCTTCAAAGGCTTCTGGTAGGCCGCCATTTGTAGTTTGTCGGAGGCGAGTAAGAGCCTCGGATGGATCTTCATAATCTGTTGGACCGAAACGGGCAAGGACCGCCCATGTAAATTCGCCCCAGCGTTGTGGTCCACGGAACTTCATAAACCAGGCGGTGCCATTGCAATGCAAAGGCCTTCCGTGAAAAGAGGCTAACTGAACTTGTTGATCAGGACCAATGGACTGGAACTCAAAGTATTGTTCGGCTTTATAAATCCACCCACTAGGATCTTCACCACTAAACTTTGGAAAGAATAACTTCGGGTTAGCGTGGTGGTTGTCGGAAGCTCTAGGAGTAGTCGAAGCTGAGGCAACGCCAGGTTGGGAGAAGGGGTTAACTTCAGGATTTTGAGTAGAGCGCAAGGCTTGTAGCTCTGTCAACACCGTTTGCAAGGTGCCATGAAGTTGGTCGAAATTGGATTCGTGTCGGGCTAACGCCTCATTCACATCATTGCGAAATTCAGCGTTGGATTTCCCACGAGTATCCATCGAACCGGCTCTGATACCAATGTTATGAGCAGAAGAAAAGAGGAGAATCTGGAGAGAATAATTAGAGAAGGAATAGACAGCTTTTTCATTCATGCCTTCCTGAAGGAAACAAAGCAGCTATTTAAACAAAAGGAAATCAACTAACTAATGGAGGGAAACTTCCGTGCATGATCCCCACTACAAATAAACTAACCAATCCCACTACCAATAACTTCCTAACATCATGGTCACTGATAACTGGAGACTAACTACTCTGGAATATTATAACCATATCAAATTCCTTATTATTACCTTTAAAAAGAAAAAATAGAATCCGAATCGTTCAAGATGCAAATACGAAAAGGAAGAATGGAACTTAACATAAATTCCTGCAATGAGACTAATAAAATTTTCATTATAACACTCCAAGCAATAAGCATGGACAAAAAGTTAGTATATAAAGGACATTGGCCAATGTTGCAGAAGAGATATTACATTAGGTCAAACCAAGATATGGTAGATGGCAAATTGGCAATGCAAGTGCATTATATTAAGAAACTTCAATAGAAGAAAGTATTATATTTAAAGAACAAAGGCAAAAAACAAAATGAAAATAAAAATGAAAATTCCGAGCCAGCTTGAGGCTGTAAATGTTGAAGGAACTTAAGAAATGGGAAACAGTGAGCTTGAGAATACTTTATATCCACCATTTGTTCTGCATTCTCCATGTTTCTAAGAATTATGAAATAGAAATGTAAAAGACAATGGAGTAACATGAATTCTTCCTCATGCTACAGATTTGGCAAGAATGAATGTATATAGTATCGTGAATTCTTCCCGATGCTACAATTTCATCACGAACAACATATGGTTATGCCAACATAGATCAATATAATAAACTCTATTTTTCTATTAGATTATAAAGTCGTAAAGCACAGCAAAGATGGTGTAAGTTACAAAAAATTGCGAAGAAACAGAACAGATAGGAACTCAAAGCTAATGGCAATACGAAACAGAACACCGCACCAATATAATAAGCTCTAATACTCCTTTAGATTATAAAGTGGAAAAAAGCACAGCAAAGATGTCCGCAGAACAGGTGAGAACTCAAAACTAATGGCGAGACGAAACAGAAAACCTGCAAGTACTTGCAGAAAGCTGCGAGGTTGACTATACTACGAGAAGACATTGTGGGAATTTCTGTTTGTGAGATTAAGTTGTCTCCAAATGCTAAACATGTTCCTTTTAGGGAGTTTCGGAACCTGAAACAGAGCAACAAACTCCCTATCTCAACTTTTTGTATTCAATATCGATATATGTAACATAATTGTCCCATATGTAAGCAAATTGCTGGCCACACAACACTTGCTTAGATTTTATACAGAACCGAGAATGCATATTAAACTGAAAAAAATATTAGGATGTGCAGACTGCAGAGGGATTAAATGCCGGCATTTCAAAAAATAACACAAAATATATTGCATTATGGATATAAAGCAAGTATAACAAGTAGCAACAGATTCAACAGAACAATTTGGCAGATGAAAAATCAAACATTTCCATAATTCTTTATATTGATATCAGCACACTTTGGTGAAACACATTCTACAATCAAAAACAAATGAACATTGCAGAAGTAAAATAACTGATGATATGAGTTTATATATCACAAATGCGGGAAACTATATTATCTATATGTGTGTGTATGTATAGGTTTTAAGCAATAATAACTTGATATTTGGTGCTATCATTGTCACTTAGCTCATGTTCATCATCTTCAATGCCAGAAACATTCATCCTTGCAGAAGCCTGCTTTGCCCACTTCACAATTTTCTCAGCAATAATAACTTGGCTATTTGGTGCTATCATTGTCACTTAGCTCAAGTCCGTCATCTTCAAGGCCAGAAACATTCATCCTTGCAGAAGCCTGCTTTGCCCACTTCACAATTTTCTCAGCCTCCCGGTTGATCTTTTCTTCCTCCTTCATTGCCTTTTTAAGAATTTTTTGCTGCTCCTTGATAGAAAAACTACTCAAATCGGATAACAGGTCATCGTCCTTACCCCAATCAAACCCAATCCCCGGTAGTCGATTTTCGCTACTCTTTTTCCCGGAACCCTTTTTCGGGGAACACCAAAAGCAACCTATTTTCCGAGGGGGAGAAGCGGATTCCGTCGACGAAGTCCATGAATTCGACTGTGATCGAAATGACCCACGCCCAGATTTCGATTTCGATTTCGAACCCAATTTCTCACGTGGGTCGCGTTTGGAAGGCGAGAAAATCGCATCGTCAATTGAGGAATCGGACATTTTCGACGGTGAAGAACAGGACACAGGTTTGAGTTTGGGTTTGGGTTCTGGTTCCAAATTTTGACCCTTTCCCGGAAAAGGGTGTTCAATTGGAGGCGACGTGAATGCATTTTCGTCTGGTGATTGAGGTTTAAGAGATTTGGATTGATGAAATGATTTGTTGGGGGTTTTGTTAGTGGTGGTGGATGGGAAGGATTTGAGCTTGCGGAAGCGGGATTCAAGGTGAGAAGGGAGAGGGGAGTCGGAAGTGAAAGAAGAACAGTTGATGGCAGAAACCTGTTCGAGAACAGAGTGATCCATTGCCTGAGAGAGAAGATCTTCTACTGCTTGCTCGTCGTCACTGTCCGTAAGGAATGAGTAATCCGCCATGGCTGCAACTCTATGTGTGTGTGTGTGTGTGTGTGTGTGTGTGAGGGTTTGGGGGGTTGTGGGGGTTTGGGTTGTTCGAATTTGGTGGCACCTAGTATGTAAAGCACGATTCATACATGGGAGCCTCTCCGTCTAACGGCTAACTCATCACTTTGGCGTTTTCTATAATAAAATTGGGGAAGTAGGAGCCACGACGACTTTTAAGTCCAAGCTTCCTTTTTTTTTTTTTTTTTAACAATGCAGGGTAGTAGTTCGTCCCTCATTGCTACTACCAAAAAATCGCGAGATGAAATGATCTGAGGTTTGCATGATAACAAGAAAGCAAAGCTTCACCAAGATCGAACCCACGCCGTATGCCTCCAAAGATCTTATGCCCCTCCTTTACCACTCTGGCCATGCCTGGGGACCCAAGCATGCCTTTTCGTTTTGACTATCATGACAATTTTTTTTTTTTTTTGTCGAGTGGTAAAAGGAGGGGGACATAAGATCTTTGGACGCATGGTTCGATCTTGGAAGACTTTGCTTTCTTCCGAGGCCTGGACTCAGATATGTTATCGCAGACTGTTCTCAAACCATGTATCATTTTGTGTTATCGACTGTTTCAAACCTCAGATCATTTCGGGCACATCTCGCGATTTTCCTGGTAGTAGCAATGAGGAACCGGAACTACTACCCCAGGATTCAACCTGGTTAAAAAAAAAAAAAAATCATGACAATTTTGGAAACATTGTATTATGGGTATTTTCGGTAAAATAGGTCACTTTAACTCAACGCACGGTTTTTTAACTCGACGTACGGTGAAAAAGTAGGATTAACGTGGTAAAAGTGATGTTCTAAAAATGTAAGTAGTATGGTGAAAAAGTAGGATTAACGTGGTAAAAGTGATGTTCTAAAAAGATAAGTTTCAGGATAATTATTTTGGGACAGACGAAAAAAGAAAAGGAGGATAATTTAGGGACAGAGGGAGTATTTTATAGCGTCCTCACACATGACTTACTCAAAAAAGTTTTAACACAAACTATAACACTTTTATATATTCCATCATCTTTATATTTTTTTAATTTAATATTTTTATAAAAAAATGACTAAACACTTAAAAAAAATAATAATTTTTTTTTCTGATATTCAAATGAAACAGATCAAGTCTTTATTCATAGATAAAAATATATATTTTATTTTAGAAAAAAGTAAAAAATTATATTTTATTGACTTAAAATTTGTCAAAAGGGAGGAAAAAGAAATTTGGTCCACCCCTTGAATGACGCGTGGAAAGGGGAGGAAAGGATAGGAGGCGCAAGATGCGCAGGCCCATATTCGGAAGGTAAACCAAAATTGTTTTGTTTTGAATCTTTTGATGCATTATTCCATACAACCACGTCTTTTGGAGAAATTTTTTATCTTTACCTGGGAGCTTGTTTTGCTCCTAAATTACCTTTTTTCTGAATAAGCAACCATCAAGCATCCTTGTTATTCCGAAGAATCACTAAGTTTAGCACCCTTGTTGTTGATGCTCTTTTAAAAACCTTACATTATTATTTTTTCATCACTATAGTTATATATTACTACTTTAATTTCATTACTTTTTTTTTCACTTTTCTTTTATGCTCTATTTTTTATGTATTGAGGTGGTCTCCTTTAAGACGGTCTTATGAAAGATGGATCTATCTAGTATAAATGAGGTAAAATTTAGAAATCTCAATGCAATCTCTTAGTTTTTAAAAATTACAGCACCACCCCTCATCTTTATATATGTAAAGTGTCACTTTTTACTATTAACAGTGTCACTTTATAGTATAAAATAAGTCACTTTTGGTCTTAGAAGTGTCACTTTACATTTTTAATGAAAATTATAATTTTTCCCTAAAAAAATATTACTTTTTGGGCTTAAATGTGTCACTTTTAGTCTTCAATGTGTTACTTTCACTTTGAAAAATATCTCATTTTTTTATAAATAAAAATCATTACATTTAACATTAAAGTGTTACTTTATAACATTAAAAGTGTCACTTTTTAGAATTAAAAGTATCACTTTTTAGCATTGAAAATATCATGTTTTAGTATTAAATGTGTCACTTTTAGCAGTCAACGTTAGCTTTAAAGCAGTGTTCTAAAACTCCCCGCCTAGGCGCTAGGCCCCTCTTTACCGCCGCGACTTTCTTAGTCGCCGCCTAATCGACTAAGTCGGTGTTTACGCCAAACCTCGCCGACCTTAATTTATTTTTGTAGCTTTGATTTTATGACATGCGGTGACCGGAGAAGGAAAGGAGGGCGAACTGGAGAAGGAATGGGGAGTGGTAATGGTGAGGCAGATAGGGAGGTAATAGGGGGCGAACTGGAGTAAAATCTTTTTTGTTTTTAGTTCTAAACTTGGATGGTTTATTACTTTTAGGTTGTTGAGAATTGAGATTAATGGTAGGTTTGTATATTTTTGTTAATTTTACAAATATAGACAAGTGTTTGATAAAATGATAAACATAAAAAAAAAATTAAATTTGTATTCAATGTGTTTGATCTTTGATGTAAATTATCAAAAAAAATGGTAATTATGTCTTAATTCTAGGCCCCGCCTAAGCTTCGATTACAACCCGACTAGTCCCCTAGGCGCTAGGTGCTAGTGTGCCGCCTAGCGGCCGCCTAACGATTTTTAGAACCTTGCTTTAAAGTGATACTTTTTAGTATTAAATATGTCACTTTTTAGTATTAAGAGTGTCACTTTTTAGTATTAAATGTGTCACTCTTTAGTATTAAGAGTGTTACTTTGTATTTTAATAAGAATTATAATAATTTTTTATTTATAGTGTCACTTTTAACAATAAATTGTGTCACTTTTGTGTTTTTAATGTGTCACGTTTGGTTTTAAATGTGTCATTTAGCATTTCATCAAAGTCTGTTAAGATCTGTCAAGTATCCAAGACAATTGATGCTAACGAATGACTAATGGAGCTGACAAAGGATTAAACTGCAAGGCGTGGAAATTCGACGGCAAACATTGAAAATGGAGGGGCACTAGAACAAATAGAGGAAATGAGCATTAAAAATTAATTTTGTAATTGGGGCGTGTTGAGCTATTAACCTCGTTGGGCTAAATCTTTAAGGTTTGCCATTGACCAACTCAACAAACCAAATTTTGTGATTTTTATTAACAAATTTAGTTATTAACCCGCAAATTTCTAAATGGGGTTCCTTCTTACGAATTTAGGATCCGTAGGACCGTCTTACACAAGTCTTTGTCTTATTCTTTAATCAATATATTATTTTCGCTTTTTTTTTAAATTCTTCTGTTCCTAAATAAGTATCTATTTACACTTTTTAAAGTAATATTTAGTATTTTTCAAATAAAAATTTAACTTGTATTTCTTAATAATAAAATGCATAATTTGTAGTAAAATTTTGGAAAGATAATATTATTGCTTAGATTGGCGTAAGAACGAATAATAAATATTCCTAGCACATTTATTGAAAAGGATGGAGCACTTCATCACAATTTGAAAACAAATTTTAAAAAATGGAACAAAATACCCCCTTGGTTCATCTGAACGAGCCCATGTTTAAAAACTATATTAATTAAGGTTTATTTAATTAACATTCGAGTTAGTCATAATCAAAATAATATTTGAACATAATTAATATGTCAATATCAAATATGTAAAATAAATTTGAAATGTTATAAAGATAATAGATAATTTTTTGAAAATACTTTTTAATTAAGTGAAACATTCCAAAATCACACAAAAGACACTTTGATTGAAACGAGGAAGTATGTGACAAATAGATTTTCAATATAGATATATTAGTGAACTTTCAAAAGTAATTTTAAAAATTTTGAAAGATAAATCATATTTACTTATTTGGATATTTTCACATTATTTTTTACCGAAAATACTATGACGTTGATCATTGTTGATGTCGAGGTAGGTATAAAACTTATACTCCTATATATTTTGATTTTCTATTTTATTAATTATCTAATCTAAAAATATAACTTCTATTGTTGTATTTGCAAAGTAATAAATAGACATATTATTTGTTTATACTACATATCAAATGTTTCGGTGTTTGATAGACATGACAGATACATATATCACAACGAGTAACTACAAATTATAATTTATGTTTACAATTGATGTGATCTAAATTAGTGACAAAAACAACCACAAAACAAATTTACAAATATTTTATGATGGTAAAATTAATTCACCATATTTGTTTATCTATTTATATTTTTTGGTTGAAGTACTTAAAACACAAATGGTGCAAGTTTTAGTACCGTTTTAGGTAAAAATAAAAAATAATAAAAAAGTTTATAGTGGTATGGTTAATTAATCATATTTGTTTATCAAATTTCTATTTTTTTTGTTCAAGTACATCCAAAACAAATTGTACAAATTTAGTTCATGTTTTTAGTAAACTACTTACTACATATTGGTGTGTGTATATAGAGACACATAAATAATTCTTGAAATAACTACATAATACTATAATATAAAAATCATGTTTATTCATAAATTAAACGTGCGAAATAAGAGATAGTTATCCTATTATGATTTCAAAGGTTGAAATATTGATGTGCATTTATGTATCGCAAAAATTAATAACATTTTTTATCGACTATTTAGTAGATATATATGTCAAATGATTCAAATACAACACACAATGATTCATAAGCATCAAAGTGCATGATATCATTTTAATTAGGGGTGACAATTGGGTGTTAATGAATATCTTTGGATTAGGCCATTATCCACTAGTCTAGTGGATAATGGTCTAACTCAAAGCTATCCATTAGCACTCAATTGTCACCCATAATTTTAATCATATTTCATTATATTCAGAACATTGATACACAAGGTACAACAAAACAGTGCAAACATTAAAACAAACTTGCAAAATCACGAAAGGATTTAAGTAATTTTGATCTGTAAAAATTCAAAATAATTCGATTTTCATTTCATAATACGTGTTGATCGATTTTTATTGTTCAATATTCATCTTCTAATTTTGTTTTGTCTATTTATTTTATTTATATATAATTTAATTTAAAAATATATATGTCGTGTGTTTAACACACGGATAAAAAAAACTAGTTTACTATTAATTGCGCGTGAAATTTATTCCAACATACTAGAGAATTAATCTTGAATAATCATTCTCCAATAAAAAAACAAAGATATAGACACTCCAAATTTGTTTCTAAGTCAAAAGTTAAAAGAACTTTATATTTTGCTCCAACCATTAAAAAAAATAAGCTCTATTTGCAGCTTATTTTTCTTGTATCAATAGTTTGTGCACTAACAGTTCGGAAAATAACTTTTGAAAAATGTTTTTCTTATTTTTTAGTATTTGGTAATCTTAAAAAAATATAGTCAATTTAAAAGATTTTCCTAGTCAACGTAAAACGAAGCATTCTTTTCTGAAAAATAACTTATAGATTTATTTTTCGTAAGTCATTTTTCAAATGTTCGAGTACTCCTATAAGTCCTTTCATAATTACACATATTTACATGCACACACAATATTTTACTCAACTAAATTGTTTAGAAATATAAATGGAGTTTGTGTGCATTATTTATAAATTATAATTTTAATAAATACTCACTACGTTCTAAAATTAGCATCCACTATATTATTTAAGGACGTCTCAAACATTATCCATTTTATTTTTTAAAACATTTTTTTCATATCAATTATCAAAAAAAAATATTTGGTATTTGTTTGATTGAAAAAAAAGAACCTTATTGATTTGACACCATTAATGATATATTGAGGGTTTATTAAAATAAAATTACTTAAAGTTCAACACTATTTTATATTCAATATGTGTATTAATAATAGAATACATTTTTTGTATTTATTCATATATTGTTTTATGTAACATTTTTCGTGCATTTGTCAAACATCTAAAAATGTTTTCAAAACTCTCTTTGGTTCACGGAAAATAATTTCTCGAAAATAAAAAGATTACATTTTCAGGTGTTTGGTAAATATTTTGAAAATATGTCGAAAAAATTAGATAAAATATTTTATGGTTCTCGAGCATTATGTGACATGTCTATATATGCATTGTTATGTCCAACAATTCGACCAGTTACTCATAAACTCACGAGTTCTAAGTGTTGGTGAACAATACGACAAAAAATTGTTTAAGACTGTCTAACAGATCCTAATTTAGGATCCATACGACTGATCCCCTAAAATGATAAAAATGAGGCTTTTGGAGTAGGCAACCCACCAAAGAAAATCGCAGGTTGCCTAATAAGAAAACGAATCAAAATGTGAGTGAAAATGAACTGAAAATCGAACAAATGAGCTGGATTCGGATCTGGAGGCCCTTGACACCCGAAGAAGAGTTCGCGGGTCTGGCAGTGGAGAGGGCAACGTAGCGCGCTCTGGAGCTGCCACCGCAGTAATGAATTCAACCCCTTAATTGCTCTGATGCCCTCAAATTTTCAAATTGTGCTCTGGTGGTCTCCATCTTTCCAAACTTTGTTGTCGAAGTGCCTAGACTTTGTATTTTAGTTATAAATCAGCTTGAAACTTTGATAAACTCATTTAAAGGCAAAAGTGACACATTTAAAGACAAAAAATACAGTTTTATACATAATGACTTACACATTGATGTACTAAAATGGGCACATTTAAAGGCAAAACCGACACATTTAAAGGTAAAAGTGGCACGCTTTCATGCGTAATGACTTACACATAAAAGTGACAAATTTAAAGGCAAAAGTGACATACTTAAAGACAAAAAATACACTTTCACACATAATGACTTACGCAGTTATGGACTAAACGTGATACATTTAAGGGTAAAAGTAATAATTTAAAGGTAAAAGTGACATATTTAAAGATAAAAATAACACCTTCAAGGTCAGAAAGTTGATGGTTTTCGTATGTAAAATCCAATGTTCTAAAACTCCCCACCTAGGCGCTAGGCCCCTCTCTACTGCCACGACTTTCTTAGTCACCGCCTAATTGATCAAGTCCGCGCCTACGTTGCCGGTCTGCCAGATAGATAGAAGAAAGAATAAGAAAAAAAAGATGAAGAAGAAGAGGTCTGTCTCGAGACTCATAATTTAGAATGAGAAGGGATTAGGGAGGGTGTGTTAGACTGTGGGTTGTAAGGACAGTAAGTAGGTGGAGTAATATTTTTTTTGTTTTTAGTTCTAAACTTGGCTGGTTTATTGCTTTGGGGTTATTGAGAATTGAGATTAAAGGTAGGTTTGTATATTTTTGTTCATTTTACAAATATAAACAAGCGTTTGATAAAATGACAAACAAAAAAAAAGTAAATTTGTAGTCAATGTACTTGATTTTTTATGTAAATTATCAAAAAATAGTAATTATGTATTAATTCTAGGTCCCGCCTAGGCCCCGATTACGTCCCGACTAGTCCCTTAGGCGCTAGGCGCTAGTGTGCCGCCTAGCAGCCGCCTAACGATTTTTAGAACCTTGGTAAAATCTAATGGGTGGCATTGAAATTTCCAAAAGTTGAGAGGTCATGCAGAATTTTTCTAATATTTGACACATTTTACACAGATAGTCGTCTTTTAAGAGACCTACTTAAACAATACCAATGCTATCGCCTATCATTGATGTATAGATAATCATTAATTATGGTATTGTTTTTAATTTTTGAGTATTTCTTTTTTTATTTAAAATCTTAACAATTTTCAATTGCCTAAAATACTCTCCATCTGAATAAAGATTAAATTGTGAGCAATTACCTTGATTTGAATATGAATATGTTTTGTACTTTTATTAATTAATGAATATGAATAACATTATTTATATTTATATTTAATAAATAAAAGAAATAATTTGATAGAAGGTTTTTCAGCTATTAGATCACAACAAGTACAAACAAGTTGTTGGAAGGTATGGAT
Source organism: Codonopsis lanceolata (assembly GCA_013146195.2). Taxonomy (NCBI): domain Eukaryota; kingdom Viridiplantae; phylum Streptophyta; class Magnoliopsida; order Asterales; family Campanulaceae; genus Codonopsis; species Codonopsis lanceolata. The sequence goes on along the minus strand of CM028378.1, from coordinate 93,085,527 downwards.
ATTTTTAAAGTACACACCTATGCGTGTACATCTTTATTTTTCTTTAATGTATTCTCATTTTATAGCTTGTTATACTGTTTTTTTCTTTGACAAGTCAATTTTTTTTTTTAAAGATTGCAGTTTTACTTGTATCTTCTTGAAATTACACTTTAATATAATTTAATTATTACTCTGTTTGTTCCTAAAAAATTATCATGTTTATCTCTATTATAAATTTCTGAATGTTATTTTTAAGCTCATGTGCAAGTGAGACCGCTCATTAGTCATTAATGTAAGGGTAAAATGGTAGTAATAGTAACTTCTTAAAAAGAAATATTAGAAAATAAAGACTATAACTTTGAATATGAATTTTTTTTTTGTAATTGACCCTAATTTAATTTCATTTGGAAAGAGAATGTTTTAGGTCATTGAAAATTGTTAGGATTTTAAATAAAAGTAAATAACTAAATATTAAAACAATACCGAAATAGTGATTAGCTATGCACCAATAGGAGCGTTGGTATTCTTCAGTACCAACACTTAGAGTATCACCAATGTAACTGTAGATTTTATCCAATGTGGCCATGAATAATTAACATCATCAATCATATGTTGTAATTTTCTCTCTTCATTCACATTCAATCAAAACGGACCTCTCTAATGCAAATATGGATTCCATCTTATTTGACATGTATCTCACCACTAAAATGAAATTTGACAAAAAATTTAAAAAAAATGGAACAACCAATAGAAAAAGTTTTTAAAGAGAAAAATGTTGACCATGAATCTATGATGTATCCACGAATGGCGGACCCATGGCATAGGGTATAGGGGCAGTTGCCCCCACTTGGGTTTTTTTTTCTGTGAATGAATTTTTTTTAATGTTATATTGTACATTTTTCCCCCACCTGAATCAAATTTCTACAATTTTCCCCCACCTAAATAAAAAACAAATTATAATTGTGATTTAAATTTTTAAAAAATTAATAACCCTCATTTTAAAATAGCCCTAATTTGAAATAATCATAATTTTGAAATAGCCCTAATTAATTGAGTATTTAATTTATGTAATTGTTGTGAATTGTGATTTATGTATTTGTGATAGATGAAATATTGATATTATGATAATATTGTTTTATTTCCTAAATTTGTGTGTTCAATATCTTAGTAGGAAATGTATATTTATTTAATCTGAAATTATAACATTTTAATTTGGGGGTTGAAGTAGTTGATTTATGAGATTTTTTTTATTTGTGTAGATTTCCAAATTGTGGTTGATTTGAAGGAATTTCGTTTTAGTGCTTATAGAGAAATTTTTTAAACGGAAACCAAATTTGTGATTAATTTATAAATGATTGTCTTGTATGTTTTATTGAAAAATATTTGTTTAGGAACGTTACAAATGATGATGTAATTAAACGTTTTCAAAGTATAAAAACGCGTAGGGAACAGTTATGATTTGTAACTTTATTAAATTTGTGTACCCGGTTGAGAAAATTTCTACATCCGCCACTGGTATCCACACCCTCAATAGATTATGAAAAATTAACATCGTTATTCATAATATAAAAAATTTGAATGATATATGCCTATACGCCATATTTACCCCCACATCTTGAAGAGGTTTGTTCTTTCAAAAAGATAAATTATAGGTGACATCTAATATTTTTCATATCCATTTGCATTTGTGGTATTCTTAGCGTTGCTTAACACAATCGGACTCGAAGGTATGGATAACATTTTTTTAAAATGAAAGATTAAAAAGTCAACACTTTAATTGAAATGGACTAAAACGTAAAGGCTGATTTTTTATTTTTTATTTTTAAGAATGATCATATTAACTATCGTTAGAAGGTTGAAAATTTTGGGTAAATTTTAGGTAAGACTGTTTCGAGTATTCTTCGTAATGCAGATCCTTTTTACTCGATTCATCATATATCGATGGATTAAACTGTAAAAAATGATACTTCATTTTTATTAATTAAGATTCGTAAAATAATTTTATATGAGACCTACTCTAAATTTTGGGCTTAAACCATTATTGGTGCCAAACTTTTTCCATATTTTTATTTTTGGTGAAGTGATACTAGAAATGTAGTTGATTTCTTTTTTCTTTTTTTTTAAGGCAAAATAAAGAACTACATAAATCACAAATAACAAGTTGAAGAATTGATAAATGTAGTTGATGTTACTTTCCACCTAATCATGTCATTATTATAAATGTTTTTGATTCAAAATAAAAACTCTTGAATAACATAGAATGTAAATAATTTTATGGACCCACATTAGCTAAGCATAAAGAATTCTGCCAATAATCATCAATATTGATTATTGACCAATAATAAGACTTGAAAAGTCTTTATTGCTTTTATAAAAACCTTATCTCTAATTTTCTCATCCTACACAACTTTTCCTTGATTCCCAAACTGATGTTAATATGAAGTCTCCAATCCCCATATGTTGCTTTTGGGATTCAGAAAAGAATTCAAGAAGGAAAAGCAAAGGTAACAATAAGGGTCTTTCTGCGCTTGATGTTTCAAACAATAGAGAAGATGAAGAAGATCATGAGATCATTCTTACAGATAGGAGCACTTTCTCAGTGAAAGAACAAGAAAGAAAGCTTAAGGAAGCAAAGGAGGAAGAAGAAAGAGTAAGCAAGGAGGCTGAGAGGGTGATCAAATGGGTGAAGCAAGAATCGTCAAGAATCAACGTTGATGCCATCAACATGATTCTCAAGGAAGATGATGAATCAAGTAGGTGACACTGACTCGATCCGTAATTAGTGCTTCGTCAACAACAAAGAATGAGATAGAAGATTTGATTCTTGTTAGAAGTCTGTAATTCTCTTTTGCAATAAATTGGTTTAACTGGTTTTGGCATAAACTTTGTTCCAAGTTCCTGAAATGAAAACAGTTGATAATATCTTACTCATGACTTCTTGTACTATTTGTTTATATGACAAAATATGTCGATTTGGACCTTTTATATATTGGGAAAATATATATATACTAAAATACTTTTAAAGGCTAGATCAAACTTTTTAAATATATGATTTCGTTTGTGATTGCACAAGATTTTATTTTTGGCAAAAATCATCTCTTTTACGTTCGCATGGATACGGCCGCTGTCGTCTGATTAGGATTAGTCGGGGATTGAATGTGGTCCTTGGTCGAACAGATTATCTGCTATACTCGCAAGCTCCTATTCTAAACTCATGATTAGCACGTGATGGTTATACGTGTTCTACTCGTGACTGAATTTAGATTAGACACATCAATTTCATTTTAAAATAAATTATTTATTGAACAATATTTTGATGTTACTACCTACAAAAGGAAGTTAATCTTAGATAAGAAACAACAATGAGGATAAGCAAATCAATAAATTGAGAAATTCTTTGTTTGGAATAAAGAAACATCGATTGACCTACCTCAGATGCTTTTTAGATAAATTAGGTTATACAACTTAAATTATCGTTCTTTTTTTTTTATCTGTCCCAAAATTAATATCCAGTTTGAAACTTACCTTTTTAAACATTACTTTTACCATTTTACCATTATTTTTTCACTCTACTTTAATTATGGGCCACATATACATGAATTTTAAAGGAAATTATCATTAAACCAATATAAATAATCAAGTAAATTGTTTTTTCTTAAATTGTATGTCGGGTCAACTAGAACGATTATTTAGGGACAGAGATGGAGTAATAAAAAAGAAATTGCAAGTCGATCCACTTTTTAAAATTTCTGATTGTTTAATTACTCTCTCTCTCTCTTTTTAATCGATAAAAGTCATTTTTTTGAGTAAAATGACTACAATACTCTTAATGAATCGTAGATGCATTATGGAGGTCATTATTTTTGCATCGTGATGAAACTATTTTTGAACCACAATACGAATGTCATTTTTTTTGCACCGTGATGAAACTATTTTTGAACCGCGATACATAAAATTTTATCTAATCCATTTTTGCACTGCGATACAAAATGATACAGAATCAGGCCATGTTCTTCTTCCATCTCTTCCGTCGTAAGCCTTTTTCCCCCTTCCTTCTCTGCCTTCGTCCTAGGTTGATCCTCGTTTCGTTGTGCAACAATGGTGATTTTTTAATTCAATATGTTTGTCGAAGCTGTTGAAACCTAAGCATTAAGAATTCTGCCAATAATTTATATTACAATAGAGCTCATTCTCACACATGTGCAATTGACTAAAGCTATTTATAGGTTGAGATTAAATTATTTTAAAAAATTTAATGGTTGGGATTCACTCTCACATTCACATGTGTGAGAGTAATTAATCACTTTTAAATCTCTATTTTCTCTCACCCTCACATTACAAAGTCACCCCCTACAATTAATATTATGAGCAATCACACCCTGATTAATCCTCTAAATCATTACCCCTTACAAAGCATCAGCCTTACATTAATATAATATCACAATAGAGCTCAATTAATTGACTGGGACTATCTTGACATGTGAGTTGATTTCGCCGCAAAATTAAACATAGGCAAGTTACATATAACTCCTTACAAATAACCCCCCTCAATTATAGGTCAAGTTCGAATAGCGTCCCTTAACTACCACTTGAAGTAATGTACCCCTCAACTATAACTTTTTATTAAAATCGCACCTTCTATTTAGACGTTGGTGTTTCAATTGACGAAATCCAATATACTGACAGCGTGCCATAGGCACAACCACGAAGATCTAGTCATCAATATTGATTATTGACCAATAATAAGACTTGAAAAGTCTTTATTGCTTTTATAAAAACCGTATCTCTAATTTTCTCATCCTACACAACTTTTCCTTGATTCCCAAACTGATGTTAATATGAAGTTTCCAATCCCCATATGTTGCTTTAGGGATTCAGAAAAGAATACAAGAAGGAAAAGGAAAGGTAACAATAAGGGTCTTTCTGGGCTTGATGTTTCAAACAATAGAGAAGATGAAGAAGATCATGAGATCATTCTTACAGACAGGAGCACTTTCTCAGTGAAAGAACAAGAAAGAAACCTTAAGGAAGCAAAGGAGGAAGAAGAAAGAGTAAGCAAGGAGACTGAGAGGGTGATGAAATGGGTAAAGCATGAATCGTCAAGAATCAACGTCGATATGATGCCATCAAAATTATTCTCAAGGAAGATGATGAATCAAGTAGGTGAGACTGACTCGATCCGTAATTAGCGCTTCGTCGATCGACAACAAAGAATGAGATAGAAGATTTGATTCTTTTTAGAAGTCTATGATTCTCTGTTGCAATAAATTGGTTTAACTGGTTTTGGCATAAACTTTGTTCCAAGTTCCTGAAATGAAAACAGTTGATGCTATCTTACTCATGACTTCTTATACTACTTTGTTTATATGATAAAATATGGGGCATTTACTAAAATGGTCAAGTCAAAAATGATTAGGTCATTTGTAGCCTTACTTAAAAAAGTACTCTTTTATGACCTGGTTTATTGATAAACCACTGATAAACCACGATTGGTTTATCGGTAAACCAGTAAAAATGCACCCCTCAATATCCGAAATCGCTGGTTTATCAAGTGGTCAACGGATAAACTAGTTGCCGACCAAGTGGTTTACACTGGTTTATTGATAAACCAGTGTAAACCACTTGGTCGACAATTGGTTTATCAGTCGATCGACGAAGTGGTTTACACGATTTATTAATAAACCAGTGTAAACCACTTGGTCGACCACTTGTTTATAAGGTCGACCACTGGTCGACCAAGTGCTTTACATTGGTTTATTGATAAACTAGTGTAAACCAGTTGATCAAAGACTATATGTGTTCATCAACCGCGTCAAATGGCCATATTTGACTAATGCCACGATAAAATATGTTAGATTTGGCTACCTTTTGGCTTTCAAGTTTCACCCTAAACTCATATTTCCTTATATATCCTAAGAAAATAAGGTTATTTGATTAATCAAATTTTTTAAAGATTATGATTTTAAACATTTTTAACATAAAAAATTTGCACTAGATTTTATTTCTGATAATGCAAAAATCAGCAGTTGGTCGTCTGTTTACATTCGCATGGATACGTCCGTCGTCGTCTGACTAGGTTTGGTCGGGATTGAATGTGGTCCTTGGTCGGACAGACATTATACGCTATACTCGCAAGCTCCTATTCCTAAACTCATGATTAGCACGTGATGGTCATACGTGTTCTACTCGTGGCCAATTTAGACTAGACACATCAATTTCATTTTAAAATAAATCTTTTATTGAACAATATTTTGATGTTACTACCTACAAAAGGAAGTTAATCTTAGATAAGAAACTACAATGAGGATAAGCAAATCAATAAATTGAGAAATTCTTTGTTTGGATTAAAGAAACATCGATTGACCTACCTCAGATGCTTTTTGATAAATTAGGTTATACACCTTAAATTATCGTTCTTTTTTTCTTTTTTATCTGTCCCAAAATAATTATCCAGTTTGAAACTTACCTTTTTAGAACATCACTTTTACCATTTTACCATTATTTTTTCACTCGACTTTAATTATGGGCCACATATACATGGATTTTAAAGGAAACTACCATTAAACCAATATAAATAATCAAGTCAAGTGTTTTTGTTTTAAATTGTATGTCGGGTCAACTAGGACGATTATTTAGGGACGGAGGGAGTAATAAAAAAGAAATTGCAGGTCGATCCACTTTTTAAAATTTCTGATTGTTTAATTACTCTCTCTCTCTCTCTCTCTTTTTAATCGATAAAAGTCATTTTTTGAGTAAAATGACTACAATACTCTTAAAGAATCGTAGCTGCATTATGGAGGTCATTATTTTTGCATCGTGATGAAACTATTTTTGAACCACAATACGAATGTCATTTTTTTTTGCACCGTGATGAAACTATTTTTGAACCGCGATACATAAAATTTTATCTAATCCATTTTTGCACTGCGATACAAAATGATACAGAATCAGGCCATGTTCTTCTTCCATCTCTTCCGTCGTAAGCCTTTTTCCCCCTTCCTTCTCTGCCTTCGTCCTAGGTTGATCCTCGTTTCGTTGTGCAACAATGGTGATTTTTTAATTCAATATGTTTGTCGAAGCTGTTGAAACCTAAGCATTAAGAATTCTGCCAATAATTTATATTACAATAGAGCTCATTCTCACACATGTGCAATTGACTAAAGCTATTTATAGGTTGAGATTAAATTATTTTAAAAAATTTAATGGTTGGGATTCACTCTCACATTCACATGTGTGAGAGTAATTAATCACTTTTAAATCTCTATTTTCTCTCACCCTCCTGTTACAAAGTCACCCCCTACAATTAATATTATGAGCAATCACACCCTGATTAATCTTCTAAACCATTACCCCTTACAAAGCATCAGCCTTACATTAATATAATATCACAATAGAGCTCAATTAATTGACTGGGACTATCTTGACATGTGAGTTGATTTCGCCGCAAAATTAAACATAGGCAAGTTACATATAACTCCTTACAAATAACCCCCCTCAATTATAGGTCAAGTTCGAATAGCGTCCCTTAACTACCACTTGAAGTAATGTACCCCTCAACTATAACTTTTTATTAAAATCGCACCTTCTATTTAGACGTTGGTGTTTCAATTGACGAAATCCAATATACTGACAGCGTGCCATAGGCACAACCACGAAGATCTAGTCATCAATATTGATTATTGACCAATAATAAGACTTGAAAAGTCTTTATTGCTTTTATAAAAACCGTATCTCTAATTTTCTCATCCTACACAACTTTTCCTTGATTCCCAAACTGATGTTAATATGAAGTCTCCAATCCCCATATGTTGCTTTAGGGATTCAGAAAAGAATACAAGAAGGAAAAGCAAAGGTAACAATAAGGGTCTTTCTGGGCTTGATGTTTCAAACAATAGAGAAGATGAAGAAGATCATGAGATCATTCTTACAGACAGGAGCACTTTCTCAGTGAAAGAACAAGAAAGAAACCTTAAGGAAGCAAAGGAAGAAGAAGAAAGAGTAAGCAAGGAGACTGAGAGAGTGATCAAATGGGTAAAGCATGAATCGTCAAGAATCAACGTCGATATGATGCCATCAAAATTATTCTCAATGAAGATGATGAATCAAGTAGGTGAGACTGACTCGATCCGTAATTAGCGCTTCGTCGATCGACAACAAAGAATGAGATAGAAGATTTGATTCTTGTTAGAAGTCTATGATTCTCTGTTGCAATAAATTGGTTTAACTGGTTTTGGCATAAACTTTGTTCCAAGTTCCTGAAATGAAAACAGTTGATGCTATCTTACTCATGACTTCTTATACTACTTTGTTTATATGATAAAATATGGGGCATTTACAAAAATGGTCAAGTCAAAAATGATTAGGTCATTTGTAGCCTTAATTAAAAAATACTCTTTTATGACTGGTTTATTGATAAACCACGATAAACCACGATTGGTTTATCGGTAAACCAAGAAAAATGCACCCCTCAATATCTGAAATCGCTGGTTTATCAAGTGGTCAACGGATAAACCAGTTGTCGCCAAGTGGTTTACACTGGTTTATTGATAAACCAGTGTAAACCACTTGGTTGACAATTGGTTTATCAGGTCGATCAGTGGTCGACCAAGTGGTTTACACTGATTTATTGATAAACCAGTGTAAACCACTTGGTCGACCACTGGTTTATCAGGTCGACCACTGGTCGACCAAGTGATTTACATTGGTTTATTGATAAACTAGTGTAAACCAGTTGATCAAAGACTATATGTGTTCATCAACCGCGTCAAATGGCCATATTTGACTAATGCCACGATAAAATATGTTAGATTTGGCTACCTTTTGGCTTTCAAGTTTCACCCTAAACTCATATTTCCTTATATATCCTAAGAAAATAAGGTTATTTGATTAATCAATTTTTTTAAAGATTATGATTTTAAACATTTTTAACATAAAAAATTTGCACTTGATTTTATTTCTGATAATGCAAAAATCAGCAGTTGGTCGTCTGTTTACATTCGCATGGATACGTCCGTCGTCGTCTGACTAGGTTTGGTCGGGGATTGAATGTGGTCCTTGGTCGGACAGATTATCTGCTATACTCGCAAGCTCCTATTCCTAAACTCATGATTAGCACGTGATGGTCATACGTGTTCTACTCGTGACTGAATTTAGACTAGACACATCAATTTCATTTTAAAATAAATCTTTTATTGAACAATATTTTGATGTTACTACCTACAAAAGGAAGTTAATCTTAGATAAGAAACTACAATGAGGATAAGCAAATCAATAAATTGAGAAATTCTTTGTTTGGAATAAAGAAACATCGATTGACCTACCTCAGATGCTTTTTTGATAAATTAGGTTATACACCTTAAATTATCGTTCTTTTTTTCTTTTTTATCTGTCCCAAAATAATTATCCAGTTTGAAACTTACCTTTTTAGAACATCACTTTTACCATTTTACCATTATTTTTTCACTCTACTTTAATTATGGGCCACATATACATGGATTTTAAAGGAAACTACCATTAAACCAATATAAATAATCAAGTCAATTGTTTTTTCTTAAATTGTATGTCGGGTCAACTAGGACGATTATTTAGGGACGGAGGGAGTAATAAAAAAGAAATTGCAGGTCGATCCACTTTTTAAAATTTCTGATTGTTTAATTACTCTCTCTCTCTCTCTTTTAATCGATAAAAGTCATTTTTTGAGTAAAATGACTACAATACTCTTAATGAATCGTAGCTGCATTATGGAGGTCATTATTTTTGCATCGTGATGAAACTATTTTTGAACCACAATACGAATGTCATTTTTTTTTGCACCGTGATGAAACTATTTTTGAACCGCGATACATAAAATTTTATCTAATCCATTTTTGCACTGCGATACAAAATGATACAGAATCAGGCCATGTTCTTCTTCCATCTCTTCCGTCGTAAGCCTTTTTCCCCCTTCCTTCTCTGCCTTCGTCCTAGGTTGATCCTCGTTTCGTTGTGCAACAATGGTGATTTTTTAATTCAATATGTTTGTCGAAGCTGTTGAAACCTAAGCATTAAGAATTCTGCCAATAATTTATATTACAATAGAGCTCATTCTCACACATGTGCAATTGACTAAAGCTATTTATAGGTTGAGATTAAATTATTTTAAAAAATTTAATGGTTGGGATTCACTCTCACATTCACATGTGTGAGAGTAATTAATCACTTTTAAATCTCTATTTTCTCTCACCCTCCTGTTACAAAGTCACCCCCTACAATTAATATTATGAGCAATCACACCCTGATTAATCCTCTAAACCATTACCCCTTACAAAGCATCAGCCTTACATTAATATAATATCACAATAGAGCTCAATTAATTGACTGGGACTATCTTGACATGTGAGTTGATTTCGCCGCAAAATTAAACATAGGCAAGTTACATATAACTCCTTACAAATAACCCCCCTCAATTATAGGTCAAGTTCGAATAGCGTCCCTTAACTACCACTTGAAGTAATGTACCCCTCAACTATAACTTTTTATTAAAATCGCACCTTCTATTTAGACGTTGGTGTTTCAATTGACGAAATCCAATATACTGACAGCGTGCCATAGGCACAACCACGAAGATCTAGTCATCAATATTGATTATTGACCAATAATAAGACTTGAAAAGTCTTTATTGCTTTTATAAAAACCGTATCTCTAATTTTCTCATCCTACACAACTTTTCCTTGATTCCCAAACTGATGTTAATATGAAGTTTCCAATCCCCATATGTTGCTTTAGGGATTCAGAAAAGAATACAAGAAGGAAAAGGAAAGGTAACAATAAGGGTCTTTCTGGGCTTGATGTTTCAAACAATAGAGAAGATGAAGAAGATCATGAGATCATTCTTACAGACAGGAGCACTTTCTCAGTGAAAGAACAAGAAAGAAACCTTAAGGAAGCAAAGGAGGAAGAAGAAAGAGTAAGCAAGGAGACTGAGAGGGTGATGAAATGGGTAAAGCATGAATCGTCAAGAATCAACGTCGATATGATGCCATCAAAATTATTCTCAAGGAAGATGATGAATCAAGTAGGTGAGACTGACTCGATCCGTAATTAGCGCTTCGTCGATCGACAACAAAGAATGAGATAGAAGATTTGATTCTTTTTAGAAGTCTATGATTCTCTGTTGCAATAAATTGGTTTAACTGGTTTTGGCATAAACTTTGTTCCAAGTTCCTGAAATGAAAACAGTTGATGCTATCTTACTCATGACTTCTTATACTACTTTGTTTATATGATAAAATATGGGGCATTTACAAAAATGGTCAAGTCAAAAATGATTAGGTCATTTGTAGCCTTAATTAAAAAAATACTCTTTTATGACCTGGTTTATTGATAAACCACTGATAAACCACGATTGGTTTATCGGTAAACCAAGAAAATGCACCCTCAATATCCGAAATCGCTGGTTTATCAAGTGGTCAACGGATAAACTAGTTGCCGACCAAGTGGTTTACACTGGTTTATTGATAAACCAGTGTAAACCACTTGGTCGACAATTGGTTTATCAGGTCGATCAGTGGTCGACCAAGTGGTTTACACTGATTTATTGATAAACCAGTGTAAACCACTTGGTCGACCATCGTTTATCAAGTCGACCATCGGTCGACCAAGTGATTTACATTGGTTTATTGATAAACTAGTGTAAACCACTTGATCAAAGACTATATGTGTTCATCAACCGCATCAAATGGCCATATTTGACTAATGCCACGATAAAATATGTTAGATTTGGCTACCTTTTGGCTTTCAAGTTTCACCCTAAACTCATATTTCCTTATATATCCTAAGAAAATAAGGTTATTTGATTAATCAAATTTTTTTAAAGATTATGATTTTAAACATTTTTAACATAAAAAATTTGCACTAGATTTTATTTCTGATAATGCAAAAATCAGCAGTTGGTCGCCTGTTTACATTCGCATGGATACGTCCGTCGTCGTCTGACTAGGTTTGGTCGGGGATTGAATGTGGTCCTTGGTCGGACAGATTATCTGCTATACTCGCAAGCTCCTATTCCTAAACTCATGATTAGCACGTGATGGTCATACGTGTTCTACTCGTGACTGAATTTAGACTAGACACATCAATTTCATTTTAAAATAAATCTTTTATTGAACAATATTTTGATGTTACTACCTACAAAAGGAAGTTAATCTTAGATAAGAAACTACAATGAGGATAAGCAAATCAATAAATTGAGAAATTCTTTGTTTGGAATAAAGAAACATCGATTGACCTACCTCAGATGCTTTTTTGATAAATTAGGTTATACACCTTAAATTATCGTTCTTTTTTTCTTTTTTATCTGTCCCAAAATAATTATCCAGTTTGAAACTTACCTTTTTAGAACATCACTTTTACCATTTTACCATTATTTTTTCACTCTACTTTAATTATGGGCCACATATACATGGATTTTAAAGGAAACTACCATTAAACCAATATAAATAATCAAGTCAATTGTTTTTTCTTAAACTGTATGTCGGGTCAACTAGGACGATTATTTAGGGACGGAGGGAGTAATAAAAAAGAAATTGCAGGTCGATCCACTTTTTAAAATTTCTGATTGTTTAATTACTCTCTCTCTCTCTCTTTTTTTAATCGATAAAAGTCATTTTTTGAGTAAAATGACTACAATACTCTTAATGAATCGTAGCTGCATTATGGAGGTCATTATTTTTGCATCGTGATGAAACTATTTTTGAACCACAATATGAATGTCATTTTTTTTTTGCACAGTGATGAAACTATTTTTGAACCGCGATACATAAAATTTTATCTAATCCATTTTTGCACTGCGATACAAAATGATACAGAATCAGGCCATGTTCTTCTTCCATCTCTTCCGTCGTAAGCCTTTTTCCCCCTTCCTTCTCTGCCTTCGTCCTAGGTTGATCCTCGTTTCGTTGTGCAACAATGGTGATTTTTTAATTCAATATGTTTATCGAAGCTATTGAAAGCTAAGCATTAAGAATTCTGCCAATAATTTATATTACAATAGAGCTTATTCTCTCACATGTGCAATTGACTAAAGCTATTTATAGGTTGAGATTAAATTATTTTAAAAAATTTAATGGTTGGGATTCACTCTCACATTCACATGTGTGAGAGTAATTAATCACTTTTAAATCTCTATTTTCTCTCACCCTCCTGTTACAAAGTCACCCCCTACAATTAATATTATGAGCAATCACACCCTGATTAATCTTCTAAACCATTACCCCTTACAAAGCATCAGCCTTACATTAATATAATATCACAATAGAGCTCAATTAATTGACTGGGACTATCTTGACATGTGAGTTGATTTCGCCGCAAAATTAAACATAGGCAAGTTACATATAACTCCTTACAAATAACCCCCCTCAATTATAGGTCAAGTTCGAATAGCGTCCCTTAACTACCACTTGAAGTAATGTACCCCTCAACTATAACTTTTTATTAAAATCGCACCTTCTATTTAGACGTTGGTGTTTCAATTGACGAAATCCAATATACTGACAGCGTGCCATAGGCACAACCACGAAGATCTAGTCATCAATATTGATTATTGACCAATAATAAGACTTGAAAAGTCTTTATTGCTTTTATAAAAACCGTATCTCTAATTTTCTCATCCTACACAACTTTTCCTTGATTCCCAAACTGATGTTAATATGAAGTCTCCAATCCCCATATGTTGCTTTAGGGATTCAGAAAAGAATACAAGAAGGAAAAGCAAAGGTAACAATAAGGGTCTTTCTGGGCTTGATGTTTCAAACAATAGAGAAGATGAAGAAGATCATGAGATCATTCTTACAGACAGGAGCACTTTCTCAGTGAAAGAACAAGAAAGAAACCTTAAGGAAGCAAAGGAGGAAGAAGAAAGAGTAAGCAAGGAGACTGAGAGGGTGATCAAATGGGTAAAGCATGAATCGTCAAGAATCAACGTCGATATGATGCCATCAAAATTATTCTCAAGGAAGATGATGAATCAAGTAGGTGAGACTGACTCGATCCGTAATTAGCGCTTCGTCGATCGACAACAAAGAATGAGATAGAAGATTTGATTCTTGTTAGAAGTCTATGATTCTCTGTTGCAATAAATTGGTTTAACTGGTTTTGGCATAAACTTTGTTCCAAGTTCCTGAAATGAAAACAGTTGATGCTATCTTACTCATGACTTCTTATACTACTTTGTTTATATGATAAAATATGGGGCATTTACAAAAATGGTCAAGTCAAAAATGATTAGGTCATTTGTAGCCTTAATTAAAAAAATACTCTTTTATGACCTGGTTTATTGATAAACCACTTATAAACCACGACTGGTTTATCGGTAAACCAGTAAAAATGCACCCCTCAATATCTGAAATCGCTGGTTTATCAAGTGGTCAACGGATAAACCAGTTGTCGGCCAAGTGGTTTACACTGGTTTATTGATAAACCAGTGTAAACCACTTGGTTGACAATTGGTTTATCAGGTCGATCAGTGGTCGACCAAGTGGTTTACACTGATTTATTGATAAACCAGTGTAAACCACTTGGTCGACCACTGGTTTATCAGGTCGACCACTGGTCGACCAAGTGATTTACATTGGTTTATTGATAAACTAGTGTAAACCAGTTGATCAAAGACTATATGTGTTCATCAACCGCGTCAAATGGCCATATTTGACTAATGCCACGATAAAATATGTTAGATTTGGCTACCTTTTGGCTTTCAAGTTTCACCCTAAACTCATATTTCCTTATATATCCTAAGAAAATAAGGTTATTTGATTAATCAATTTTTTTAAAGATTATGATTTTAAACATTTTTAACATAAAAAATTTGCACTAGATTTTATTTCTGATAATGCAAAAATCAGCAGTTGGTCGTCTGTTTACATTCGCATGGATACGTCCGTCGTCGTCTGACTAGGTTTGGTCGGGGATTGAATGTGGTCCTTGGTCGGACAGATTATCTGCTATACTCGCAAGCTCCTATTCCTAAACTCATGATTAGCACGTGATGGTCATACGTGTTCTACTCGTGACTGAATTTAGACTAGACACATCAATTTCATTTTAAAATAAATCTTTTATTGAACAATATTTTGATGTTACTACCTACAAAAGGAAGTTAATCTTAGATAAGAAACTACAATGAGGATAAGCAAATCAATAAATTGAGAAATTCTTTGTTTGGAATAAAGAAACATCGATTGACCTACCTCAGATGCTTTTTTGATAAATTAGGTTATACACCTTAAATTATTGTTCTTTTTTTCTTTTTTATCTATCCCAAAATAATTATCCAGTTTGAAACTTACCTTTTTAGAACATCACTTTTACCATTTTACCATTATTTTTTCACTCTACTTTAATTATGGGCCACATATACATGGATTTTAAAGGAAACTACCATTAAACCAATATAAATAATCAAGTCAATTGTTTTTTTCTTAAACTGTATGTCGGGTCAACTAGGACGATTATTTAGGGACGGAGGGAGTAATAAAAAAGAAATTGCAGGTCGATCCACTTTTTAAAATTTCTGATTGGTTAATTACTCTTTCTCTCTTTTTAATCGATAAAAGTCATTTTTTTAGTAAAATGACTACAATACTCTTAATGAATTGTAGCTGCATTATGGAGGTCATTATTTTTGCATCGTGATGAAACTATTTTTGAACCACAATACGAATGTCATTTTTTTTGCACCGTGATGAAACTATTTTTGAACCGCGATACTTAAAATTTCATCTAATCCATTTTTGCACTGCGATAAAAAATGATACAGAATCAGGCCATGTTCTTCTTCCATCTCTTCCGTCGTAAGCCTTTTTCCCCCTTCCTTCTCTGCCTTCGTCCTAGGTTGATCCTCGTTTCGTTGTGCAACAATGGTGATTTTTTAATTCAATATGTTTATCGAAGCTATTGAAAGCTAAGCATTAAGAATTCTGCCAATAATTTATATTACAATAGAGCTTATTCTCTCACATGTGCAATTGACTAAAGCTATTTATAGGTTGAGATTAAATTATTTTAAAAATTTAATGGTTGGGATTCACTCTCACATTCACATGTGTGAGAGTAATTAATCACTTTTAAATCTCTATTTTCTCTCACCCTCCTGTTACAAAGTCACCCCCTACAATTAATATTATGAGCAATCACACCCTGATTAATCTTCTAAACCATTACCCCTTACAAAGCATCAGCCTTACATTAATATAATATCACAATAGAGCTCAATTAATTGACTGGGACTATCTTGACATGTGAGTTGATTTCGCCGCAAAATTAAACATAGGCAAGTTACATATAACTCCTTACAAATAACCCCCCTCAATTATAGGTCAAGTTCGAATAGCGTCCCTTAACTACCACTTGAAGTAATGTACCCCTCAACTATAACTTTTTATTAAAATCGCACCTTCTATTTAGACGTTGGTGTTTCAATTGACGAAATCAAAAATACTGACAGCATGCCATAGGCACAAGCACGAAGATCTAGTCATCAATATTGATTATTGACCAATAATAAGACTTGAAAAGTCTTTATTGCTTTTATAAAAACCGTATCTCTAATTTTCTCATCCTACACAACTTTTCCTTGATTCCCAAACTGATGTTAATATGAAGTCTCCAATCCCCATATGTTGCTTTTGGGATTAAGAAAAGAATACAAGAAGGAAAAGCAAAGGTAACAATAAGGGTCTTTCTGGGCTTGATGTTTCAAACAATAGAGAAGATGAAGAAGATCATGAGATCATTCTTACAGACAGGAGCACTTTCTCAGTGAAAGAACAAGAAAGAAACCTTAAGGAAGCAAAGGAGGAAGAAGAAAGAGTAAGCAAGGAGACTGAGAGGGTGATCAAATGGGTAAAGCATGAATCGTCAAGAATCAACGTCGATATGATGCCATCAAAATTATTCTCAAGGAAGATGATGAATCAAGTAGGTGAGACTGACTCGATCCGTAATTAGCGCTTCGTCGATCGACAACAAAGAATGAGATAGAAGATTTGATTCTTGTTAGAAGTCTATGATTCTCTGTTGCAATAAATTGGTTTAACTGGTTTTGGCATAAACTTTGTTCCAAGTTCCTGAAATGAAAACAGTTGATGCTATCTTACTCATGACTTCTTATACTACTTTGTTTATATGATAAAATATGGGGCATTTACAAAAATGGTCAAGTCAAAAATGATTAGGTCATTTGTAGCCTTAATTAAAAAAATACTCTTTTATGACCTGGTTTATTGATAAACCACTTATAAACCACGATTGGTTTATCGGTAAACCAGTAAAAATGCACCCCTCAATATCCGAAATCGCTGGTTTATCAAGTGGTCAACGGATAAACCAGTTGTCGACCAAGTGGTTTACACTGGTTTATTGATAAACCAGTGTAAACCACTTGGTCGACAATTGGTTTATCAGGTCGATCAGTGGTCGACCAAGTGGTTTACACTGATTTATTGATAAACCAGTGTAAACCACTTGGTCGACCACTGGTTTATCAGGTCGACCAAGTGATTTACATTGGTTTATTGATAAACTAGTGTAAACCAGTTGATCAAAGACTATAT
Source organism: Codonopsis lanceolata (assembly GCA_013146195.2). Taxonomy (NCBI): domain Eukaryota; kingdom Viridiplantae; phylum Streptophyta; class Magnoliopsida; order Asterales; family Campanulaceae; genus Codonopsis; species Codonopsis lanceolata. The sequence goes on along the minus strand of CM028378.1, from coordinate 93,067,960 downwards.
GTGTTCATCAACCGCGTCAAATGGCCATATTTGACTAATGCCACGATAAAATATGTTAGATTTGGCTACCTTTTGGCTTTCAAGTTTCACCCTAAACTCATATTTCCTTATATATCCTAAGAAAATAAGGTTATTTGATTAATCAAATTTTTTTAAAGATTATGATTTTAAACATTTTTAACATAAAAAATTTGCACTAGATTTTATTTCTGATAATGCAAAAATCAGCAGTTGGTCGTCTGTTTACATTCGCATGGATACGTCCGTCGTCGTCTGACTAGGTTTGGTCGGGGATTGAATGTGGTCCTTGGTCGGACAGATTATACAGATTATCTGCTATACTCGCAAGCTCCTATTCCTAAACTCATGATTAGCACGTGATGGTCATACGTGTTCTACTCGTGACTGAATTTAGACTAGACACATCAATTTCATTTTAAAATAAATCTTTTATTGAACAATATTTTGATGTTACTACCTACAAAAGGAAGTTAATCTTAGATAAGAAACTACAATGAGGATAAGCAAATCAATAAATTGAGAAATTCTTTGTTTGGAATAAAGAAACATCGATTGACCTACCTCAGATGCTTTTTTGATAAATTAGGTTATACACCTTAAATTATCGTTCTTTTTTTCTTTTTTATCTGTCCCAAAATAATTATCCAGTTTGAAACTTACCTTTTTAGAACATCACTTTTACCATTTTACCATTATTTTTTCACTCTACTTTAATTATGGGCCACATATACATGGATTTTAAAGGAAACTACCATTAAACCAATATAAATAATCAAGTCAATTGTTTTTTCTTAAACTGTATGTCGGGTCAACTAGGACGATTATTTAGGGACGGAGGGAGTAATAAAAAAGAAATTGCAGGTCCATCCACTTTTTAAAATTTCTGATTGGTTAATTACTCTTTCTCTCTTTTTAATCGATAAAAGTCATTTTTTGAGTAAAATGACTACAATACTCTTAATGAATTGTAGCTGCATTATGGAGGTCATTATTTTTGCATCGTGATGAAACTATTTTTGAACCACAATACGAATGTCATTTTTTTTTGCACCGTGATGAAACTATTTTTGAACCGCGATACTTAAAATTTTATCTAATCCATTTTTGCACTGCGATAAAAAATGATACAGAATCAGGCCATGTTCTTCTTCCATCTCTTCCGTCGTAAGCCTTTTTCCCCCTTCCTTCTCTGCCTTCGTCCTAGGTTGATCCTCGCTTGTGCAACAATGGTGATTTTTTAATTCAATATGTTTGTCGAAGCTGTTGAAACCTAAGCATTAAGAATTCTGCCAATAATTTATATTACAATAGAGCTTATTCTCTCACATGTGCAATTGACTAAAGCTATTTATAGGTTGAGATTAAATTATTTTTAAAAATTTAATGGTTGGGATTCACTCTCACATTCACATGTGTGAGAGTAATTAATCACTTTTAAATCTCTATTTTCTCTCACCCTCCTGTTACAAAGTCACCCCCTACAATTAATATTATGAACAATCACACCCTGATTAATCTTCTAAACCATTACCCCTTACAAAGCATCAGCCTTACATTAATATAATATCACAATAGAGCTCAATTAATTGACTGGGACTATCTTGACATGTGAGTTGCTTTCGCCGCAAAATTAAACATAGGCAAGTTACATATAACTCCTTACAAATAACCCCCCTCAATTATAGGTCAAGTTCGAATAGCGTCCCTTAACTACCACTTGAAGTAATGTACCCCTCAACTATAACTTTTTATTAAAATCGCACCTTCTATTTAGACGTTTGGTGTTTCAATTGACGAAATGAAATATACTGACAGCGTCCCATAGGCACAAGCACGAAGATCTAGTCATCAATATTGATTATTGACCAATAATAAGACTTGAAAAGTCTTTATTGCTTTTATAAAAACCGTATCTCTAATTTCTCATCCTACACAACTTTTCCTTGATTCCCAAACTGATGTTAATATGAAGTCTCCAATCCCCATATGTTGCTTTTGGGATTCAGAAAAGAATACAAGAAGGAAAACCAAAGGTAACAATAATGGTCTTTCTGGGCTTGATGTTTCAAACAATAGAGAAGATGAAGAAGATCATGAGATCATTCTTACAGACAGGAGCACTTTCTCAGTGAAAGAACAAGAAAGAAACCTTAAGGAAGCGAAGGAGGAAGAAGAAAGAGTAAGCAAGGAGACTGAGAGGGTGATCAAATGGGTAAAGCAAGAATCGTCAAGAATCAACGTCGATATGATGCCATCAAAAATATTCTCAAGGAAGATGATGAATCAAGTAGGTGAGACTGACTCGATCCGTAATTAGCGCTTCGTCGATCGACAACAAAGAATGAGATAGAAGATTTGATTCTTGTTAGAAGTCTATGATTCTCTGTTGCAATAAATTGGTTTAACTGGTTTTGGCATAAACTTTGTTCCAAGTTCCTGAAATGAAAACAATTGATTCTATCTTACTCATGACTTCTTATACTACTTTGTTTATATGATAAAATATGGGGCATTTACAAAAATGGTCAAGTCAAAAATGATTAGGTCATTTGTAGCCTTAATTAAAAAAAATACTCTTTTATGACCTGGTTTATTGATAAACCACTAATAAACCACGACTGGTTTATCGGTAAACCAGTAAAAATGCACCCCTCAATATCCGAAATCGCTGGTTTATCAAGTGGTCAACGGATAAACTAGTTGTCGACCAAGTGGTTTACACTGGTTTATTGATAAACCAGTGTAAACCACTTGGTCGACCATCAATCGACCACCGGTGACAAGTGATTTACATTGGTTTATTGATAAACTAGTGTAAACCAGTTGATCAAAGACTATATGTGTTCATCAACCGTGTCAAATGACCATATTTGACTAATGCCACGATAAAATATGTTAGATTTGGCTACCTTTTGGCTTTCAAGTTTCACCCTAAACTCATATTTCCTTATATATCCTAAGAAAATAAGGTTATTTGATTAATCAAATTTTTTTAAAGATTATGATTTTAAACATTTTTAACATAAAAAATTTGCACTAGATTTTATTTCTGATAATGCAAAAATCAGCAGTTGGTCGTCTGTTTACATTCGCATGGATACGTCCGTCGTCGTCTGACTAGGTTTGGTCGGGGATTGAATGTGGTCCTTGGTCGGACATATTGTCTACGATACTCGCAAGATCCTATTCCTAAACTCATGATTAGGACGTAATGGCTATACGTGTTCTGCTCTTAACTGGATTTGGGCTAGACACATCAATTTCATTTTAAAATAAATCTTTTTTTGAACATAATTTTGATGTTACTACCTACAAAAGGAAGTGAATCTTAGAACATCCACAATGGTTACACCCTAAAACACTATTTATATAACCCCCTAAACCTTTTTAGAGGCCCTTTAAAAAAAATTCAACTCCAATGAGTACCCTCTATATAACACTTTGAATTTGTGACATCTTAATTAACAAACCTAATTACCAATATATTTCTATTTTTTATTTTTTTATTTTCCTACCGCAATTGAAATAAAATATTTATACTTTTAAATTTTATATTTTATGAAAAATATATTTAATGTTTTGATTATATCAATTATTTTTATTTAAGGAAAGTCTTGTCACACTTTTTAATATTATCAATATACCCATAATTTTAAGTTATAAATAACAAAAAAAGGGAAATGATAGTGCAAAAAATACACTAAATTAATTGAAAAAGAAAATAGAAAAAATGGAAAGCATATCATCATCAAAGAGATGATGTGAGTTGGGTTGTTAATTCATAGGCTCTCCACTCTAGCACATCAAAATTTTGGCCAAAAACTGGATGTTCTGATCAAGCAAAAAAAATTCAGTTTTTGTCGTCTTCTTTAAATTTTGGAACAATTTTTTTGAAAATGAATGAACACTAGGAAGAAGACCAATGGAGAAGGAGATATGTGGGGGAGAGAGAAGAAAGAGATGAATGGAGGCCGGCTAATACTCACCCAATAAGTTAGGGGAGATTTAGTTTTTTTTAGGGATAGGGTGATTGATAGGGTGTCCATTGTGGGGGTTAAGTGTGGTAAAAAACCCTAAAAAAGGTTTTAGGGTGTTAATAAAGGGAACCACTGTAGATGCTCTTAGATAAGAAACTACAATGAGGATAAGCAAATCAATAAATTGAGAAATTCTTTGTTTGGAAAAAAGAAACATCGATTGACCTACCTCAAATGCTTTTTCGATAAATCACTCTATATATATAATGGCGAGTGTATATTTATCCTTCCAAAATCATATTTTAGAAATTTTGACTTTTGAGTTGTCATTCCACTCTTTCTCTCTCATATCTTCTTTCTTCTGGTTGTATTTCTTTTTCTCTCTCTCTCCTGTCTTCTCTATATTTTCTATATCATAACCACCATCTCCTCTCTTTTAATTATGTTTAAACATTTTTCTCTCTTTAAACAAAAAAAAAGTGACTAAAACAAAAATAATAGTTTCAGAGTCAATAAAACAAAAATATAAGAGGTTATAGTAAAATAAAAATAATTTATAGAACAAACCACTATAAAAATATAAGTTACAGAATCAAACAAAACAAAAATAATTTAATGCGAAGGTTAGTAAAATAAAATAATTTACGGAACAAAAAAGTTTTTTAAAAAATTCTTATAAAAAAAGTAAGACAAAAATACGTTAGTAAAATAAAAATATTTGATGGAACAAAACTAATAGTTACGAAGTTAATAAAACAAAAGCAATTTAAATTAAGGTTACTAAAACAATTTCGTTATTTTTTTTATTGTAGCTTATTTTCTTATCGGAAATTTATTTATTCATAAAATACAAATATAATTTAATAAAAGTAATTATTCAAAATGAAGAACTTATTTGAGTTCAGATTTTATTTGTAGGGCGAAAAAAATTTAAGTTTGTTCGAAAACATTTATTCTACAGAGTTTTTGAATAGTATAAAGTGTTATGGGTTGTCAAGTCATGAATTGACACTTAAAATTGGTGTTCCAGTAATGCTATTGAGAAACATTGATAATGTTGCAGTATTGTGTAATTGAACAAGAGTTATTATCTTAAATCTTGGGGATCATATTATTGAAATAAATTTTTTTAAAGGAAGCAATGTTGGAGAAATTATTTTTATCTTAAAATTGTCATTAACTCTATCTGATATAAAACTGTATTTCATGTTCCAAAGAAGACAATTATCATTGCTGGTATCATATGTAACAACAATTAACAAGTGCCAAAGTCAATAATTACACGTAGCCGTATGTCTTTTTTTTTTTTAAGAAACTAGATATTGATAAGTGGTCAAAATGAAAAACCAATTAATAAGATAACCAATGTTGTATATAAGGAATGTTTTTAGAATCTATAATGATTAGTGATATACTTATATGTAATTGTTAATAAACCGATTCTTCTTATTTTATTATTTAAGATTTTTTATCCTCTTTATTTTGTTTATGTACGATTTAATTGACGTGCGTTTAACACACATGTTAAAAAAACCAGTTAGGTTATAATAAAGAAGAAATTAGGGGTCGATTCACTTTTTAAAATTTGTGCTCGTTAAATTACCCTCTCTTTTTTTAATCGGTGAGTAAAATGACTACGATACCCTTAATGAACCGTAGCCGCGCTACGGAGGTCATTATTTTTGCACAGTGATGAAACTATTTTTGAATCGTGATACATAAAATATTATCTAATCCATTTTTGTACTGCGATACAAAATGATAATGAATCTGACCATATCATTATTCCGTCTAATTCGTCGTAAGCCTTTTTCCCCCTCCTCCTCCGCCTTTGTCCTAGGTCAATCCTCGTTTCGTTGTGCAACAATGGTGGTTTTTTAATTCAATTTATTTGTCAGAGTTGTTGAAGGAGACGATGACATTTTTCGGAATAATATTTTGAAAAATGGACTTTTGAGGTTGAAAAAAGGAAAAGTGGATCTTTGGGGTTACAAACTTTGAAAAAGAGACCGGCCATAATTTTACCTTATGATAAATATGTTACTTACTTTGTAGTTAGCATAAATTTGTTTAGGAGTAGGTCTCTTGTAAGACGATATTACGGATTTTAATTTGTAAGACGGAACTTCACTCTCTCATATATATTTTTACAGATTAGTCATTCACTTAAAATTAGTTGCGAGTATTTGTGATTCAGTTCATTGAATTTTTTTGTATAATGATTTTTCCGAAGGTCATTTATAAATAGAGGTTACTATTTTAGGAATGCAAATTTTGACGAGATTTTACTATTGTTAGACTACCTAGACTTTATATATATATATATATATATATATATATATATATATATATATATATATATATATATATATAAGTATAAGTAGAGTAATTAATGTAGTAGTTATAATTCCTAGGTGTTACTTTCAAGGAAATATAAGTATTTGTTTTTGTATTATTTAATTATATAATTCATTAAATGTTTGAGTCCTGTTTAAGTTAGTACAGTAATTTAAAAAATTGACTGACTCAATTATATGCATTATATTTTGGCTTAAATCACAATTTGATCACTCTACTTTCTCACTTTTTGCATGATTTTACAAAAAAAAAATTAATTTAATCATTGTACTAGACAACATGTAGCACGTTCATCACTCCATCCAGTTTTTTTGATGGAAAGCCTACATTATCAACTAATTTTAACCATGACAACACTCGGCGTTCCAATGCCAACAACATCAGCAAAAGATATCCTGAGGACCACATGAGTCAAGGTTGGAATAGAAGTGGGTTTTCTGCTAAGATTATTAAACCCTAAACACAACCAATTAGTATTGAAACTAGCAATAACCGTTGATGAGATTTTCCAGAAATCTAAAAAACATAATTCTGGAACAACCCTAAATTAGAACATAAAAAGAGGGCGAAATTCAAGATTTTTTTTGAACTATCTAAAAAATGCAGAAGGTGAAAAGTGAAACTAAACCCAAAAAGAAAAGAACTTACCAAAGTTGAAGAATGTTGAGAATCTCAAGAACCAATCAAAACCAAGCCAAAATTGAAGACTTTGACTAATTGACTGGACTCCCTAGAGTCCCCAAAATCTCAATAAAGGTGAAATTACAGTAATCCCAATACCCAAAGTGAAGCTGAAACAAAACTAAGATTTTGAATATAGGGAAACCCCAAAATTTTATAATCAATTGAGACTTTAGGAGAATTCTCATGAGAAATTTAGAAGAAAGCAACCCAGACCAGAACAACAACCAGAGGCCATGAAGAAGTTAATCAAAGACATTCACGAAGATTGATCTTATCTGCCTTATCTTTCTTTCCCTCCCTTGAATAGTGGAAATTCTGCTCTATCGATGAAGACTTCTAATCTTCGCTTTGGTTTAGAGCTTTAATCAGAATATCTTTCGATCACTCAGTACATACTTTTCCCTATGGCTGGAGCGCATCTCTCTTCACAAAAGCCTTTATCATTTCTCGGTCTAATTGAAGACTTTGACTAATTGACTGGACTCCCTAGAGTCCCCAAAATCTCAATAAAGGTGAAATAACAGTAATCCCAATACCCAAAGTGAAGCTGAAACAAAACTAAGATTTTGAATATAGGGAAACCCCAAAATTTTATAATCAATTGAGACTTTAGGAGAATTCTCATGAGAAATTTAGAAGAAAGCAACCCAGACCAGAACAACCAGAGGTGTGGGTCCCAACGGGCACAATAATAAGTTAGAAGGGGGGGGGGGCTGAATAGCTTATCATATACTTAAAACTTTTAAGTAAGTTCTTTGATAAGTACTTACAATCTATTGAAAAGATTGAAGTAGCGGAAGTCTTTCAAGGAAGCTGGTTCAAGTCTACCGATAAGGACTACCAGTAGACCTTAACAGGGTACTTAATTTTGCCGTTAAGGATAAAGATAAACAAAGTAATAAGTAGATCAATAAGTAGACCACCAAGGCAATCAACCTTGGATTTAAATAGTGCACTATGTTTTCCACTAGATCTATTAAAAAGAATATTCCCAATGGATCGTGTACAAAATATTGACTTGTGTTTGGGGGTTAAGGAATTAAATATCAGTGTAAACAGTATATTTAATTAGTGCAGAAGAATAGTTTAGAATGAAAGCAACAAGAAGTACAAAAATAAATGTTGATGCACAGCTTCTTGTTGTTGATGATGACTTCTTGATCTGTTCAAGATCTCTTGAATGCACTGAGTATAAAGACTTAGAGTTGTTGTAGATTTTCAGAGCATTTCAACCAGTGTTTTTTTCAGTCTTTAATGGCAGCATTTATAGCAGGAGCATTCTGGAGATCCGTTGGAGAAGACGAAGACTTAACAGCTCTATTAGGTTGAATGCATTAAATGCATGGAGATGTCTTTCAAGAATTTCGTCTTCACAGATATCGAGCAGGGAATGGGTACAGAGATCTTTTGTAGAGACAGGAAGTTGGGCAATCTCGGATGTCGATCTGAAGAGTTGTTACGCATGAGGTGACGCCGCTTCCTCGCTTATCGCTCGGTTCATGAAAGTCTTCCGCCGAGGAAAGCTGCTTTCGGCGGGTCTGAGATGTCAGGGAATGTCTCAATTTAAATTCAAACTGATAAGGATAAATTTAAATTGATCCATTAAGAATTGCTTGACTTGACATATCATGATTGGCCATGTGTAGACAAGGTCTGCCGTTGTAAGTTGTAGTAGGTCTTCCGGTGAAGCCTTGAAGAGGTCTTCCGCTGAACATGTGAAGTCCTATAAAAACTATACTTGGCAAAGTTCTATACACAGATTGCCACACTAATCGATACGCAGCCCAATTAGCCACTGATGTATAAAACTAGTGTAATGTATGAGCAAATATAAATCTAAATACAATGAGTATCAACAATCTCCTCTTATTTATATCTGGTCATCATTACTACAAATGAGGGCTATAACCGACTATGTGATAGAAAATAACATGTCTAAGAGAATTCTTAATTTTATAACAGAAGACATGCCTCTATCAAACAGTAGAGCACTGCAAGTGTAAAGACTAATCTAATTACACAAAATGTAAGGAAATTAGAGAACAGCACACAGATTAGTAGCAATCAGTTTAAATAAATTTAAACTGAGTGTTTAAATTCTAAGCAGACATTAGAAAGGTAATAATGTCATGAACAGATACATATTTACCACGGTCTTTTCCCTTTTCCTTTGTCTGCTGCTTCTTTCTCCCTTCGCTGTCGCTCTAGCTCTTCAGTTCTTCGGACGTATTCGCCATCCGTGGAAGTCTTGTGGAACGAGAACGGTAGTCGAGTTCTTCACGAAGACGGCTGTTCTCTTCCATGAGCATTCGGTTGATAGACTTCATTTGCTTCTCCTCCGTGATGGCCATATCACGATCACGCCGAGCATTCATAATGTCATGAGCTGAGTCGCGAGCTAAGTTGTTGAGCTTTAGGACAGGTGGGCGGCTGTTGCCGAGATGAAGTGTGATAGCATGGAACAACTCGTAGAAGAGAAAGGAGCAGAGCCGGACACATTCGTCGCGTTGAGCTTCGACGTTGATCTTGACGTCCGTAAACTCGTGTCTCATCTGTCCAAAACGGGTCCACACATCTTCTTGGAATTGGCGAAGAAGAGCAGCAGTCCAGTCGTTGCCCTTGGACGCGGCAGTGGCGATTTCAGCGATGGCGGTAGTGATACTTGTGAGCTCGCCTAACCGTTCATAGATAGCGTCCAGCCGAGACAAAATTTCAGCATTGGCCGGCTGAGAGAAAGGTGGTTCCTGGCCAATGTGAATGTGAGCGGTACCGGCAGAGGAGGTGGCGCCAGGGGACAAGGGCCGGAAGGCCTGTTGGAAAGGCAGGGTGACGGAGTCGGAAGAGGTGGAGTCTTGGGTTGGAATGGTGTTGGTAGAAGAGGAGATGGTTTGTGGTGGAGAGGGAGGAGGGGTTGGTGGAGAATCTAACTCAATGTCAATGTCAGAATTTTCACTAACTATTGAGGATTCGGATAAAGGGTCAGTGGAGAACCAGAAAGAGGGGGCAGGATAGAAAAGGGATTTGGGTTTGCGAAGGTGAGGTTGGGGTTGTGGTTGATCTGGGAAGAATAGATCTACTACTGATTAAAGTTCAAAGAGAAATTTGGCAGCAGCAGAGTCTATTGGTTTGGTAGGATGGAGTTGGGTTGGTTGTGATGGTGTAGATGAGGTGGTTTGGGTAGGATGAGGTGAAATAGGGGTTGATGGGTTGGGAGAGTAGTTGAAAGGTGAAGGAGGAAGAGGAGTTGGGGTTCGGGTAGGCTCCTCCTGTCTTTGAGGCTCCTCCTGAGGGATAGACTCCTTCGGATGGGGTGAAGTCCTTTGATTAGATGACTCAGTAGGATTGGGTTGGTTTGGTGTGATGGTAGAAGGTTGGTTATCGGATGGGGTTTGGTTGTCGGTAGAGGATTGGACACCGGTAGATGGTTGGGCGCCGGTAGAGGGTTGGCTGGCGGTAGAGGACTTGGTGCCGGCAGACCTCTTTTTCTTCCTTAGCAACTGAATAGGGGGCTCAGCTGCTTCATCTGTAGAGGCGGGAAGGTCTGCAGGTGGCTAGTCTTCAAAGGTTTTACGTAGTCGCCTACGTTTTGGTTTAGGTGAGGGTGCAGGTGAAGGTGAGGGTGGTCGTTTGGTTTTAGGAGAAGGCTGGGTAGAGGAGGGAGTTGGTTTGGCTGTTGCTGGTTGAGCATGGGTTGGTTGGGCTGGGGAAGGTGATGGAGACGTACCGACGGCAGAGGAAGAGCACCCGGCAGTCTTGTCCTTTTGGCTTTCCTTCAGCTCCTTCCTTATCCATTTAGCCTGCTGCTCCTCAGTTGCTACTTCTTCCGCCCGAGCCTTTTTGGCCTTAGCTTTCTGCTTGGACCGTAATAGCTGCTCTGCCTCATCAGCCAGATCTTTGGCTTGTTGATGGAGGGTCTTAGCAACTTGGTCATCAAATTTAGCAGAAGCCTTCTTGAAAGTCTTGCTAGCCGCTTCATACGTTTCCATGTTGAAGCGTGTAACTATGATCGGCACAGGCTTAGCAATTTTGTCGATGGAAACGGGCGGAAGACCTTTCTGCAGCCTTCGCTTGTTCTCGTATTCTGTATATTTGTTGAAGAACAAAACGGTCAGTTGTTTGTCCTTGGACACCATTATAAGCTCATCTTCCTTGATGGAAGAGTTGACCTTCTCAGTGTCTCGAAGGAGAGCGTTGATCAACCTGACAAATGGCCGTTTGCAGGTGGGGTTGTTCTTAACTCTTTCCACCCACTGCTTGAGTTCGTTGAAGATAATAGTGCCGAAGTTGAGACGGGTCTGAAGGTAGACGGCACTTGTAAGATTCAGCTGCTGTGCCGTGAACATATCATGTGCACCACTTTTGAACAGCAGCCCCTTGTCGATCAGGTGGCTCGAGCAGTAGACGTCCAATGGGAAGAGATTCCTCAGCATCTTCCCTTGAGGTTCCCTTGGGGTATCAACTCCCCTCATTGCTTCCTGTGCATGATCGCCTCAAAGAATTGTCGATTCAAGAGCACCACCGAAATGCACACCAATAATGGTGGAGATGGTCTTGGCGGTGATGGAGATAGGACGACCTCTAATCCATCCACGCAGAGCATTTTTATTTTTGAGTTCCATCCTTTGGTAGAACTCTTCAGCCAAGAAAATACTGTAGCTCGTGTCGTTGAGACAGAAGATTGGAAGAATCCCTGAAGCGTTCATGTCTTCGCAGTTTTGACACCGCCAATTGTGCATGCATTGGAGGTCTATGCACATGCCGGTATACAAAAGTTTCGGTCCAGGCTACGATGACGTCGTGAGCAATGGGAAAAGTAGGATATCCTGGTTGACGCCCAAACTCTGGGAGGAATGTCCTTTTCGGGTCTAGCTCCTTCCTCGTTGTCACGCTTGGATTTCGATGATTTTGCCTGAAAGAAATGCAGTCAGAAATTAGGGTTTTTTACCACATATGTTAAACAAGCAAAGATTTCAAGTTTTTCTGAGATTATTGAAAAATTTTCGAAAAGAAAACTTGAAACCCTAGAAAGTTTAGGGTAAGCAAACCGTAGAAACATATAACGTAAGATTTCTAAAAAGAATAAGTATTCAAAGCATATAAAAGACCGTTAGTTTCTAGGTTTTGAAGAACAACAATGGCGGATACCGTTAGTTACGCTAAAGCTTACTTTTTGTATTCCAAAACAATTTGCTTAAGAGATGAAATACTTGAAACAAGAAACAATAAATAAGTAGTAGAGTAGAGAAGAACATACAATTGTTGTCGATTTGAGAAGAAGAAACAAGAGGAATTTGAAAAAGAAGAGAGCAAGCACAGAGAGAGAGGGGGTTTG
>CM028378.1:93022128-93055488 GCA_013146195.2 Codonopsis lanceolata | reverse complement strand
TGGTTTGGTTTGACTGTATATTTTACTTTTCTAAATATTTGGCGCATTGGAAAGATGGATTGGAGGTGAATGTTAAGGACAAATTAGAACACATTTGTTGAGGTTGCTCGATGTCAAATGAGAATCCAAGCAAAGGAAAACCTAATCAGCATTAGTTAGGCCTAAGTTACACGGTAAAAGATTGCAAAGATTTATAGGCCTAACAAGCTAACCGGAATGATTCAAATTTAATTATTTTTTAAAGCCTTTAGCGACTTTGAAAATTCCGTCATTGAATTCAATTTTATTTAATTTTAAAGCCTTTTAGCGGATTGAAATTTCCGTCATTGAAATTCTATTTTATTTAATTTTAAAATCCTTTAGCGACTGAAATTTCCGTAAATTTAAATGGAATCAAATTTAATTAATTTTTAAGCCTTTAGCGACGGAAAATTCGCCGCTGAAATTCAATTTTAATTAATTTTTAAACTCCTTTAGTGACGGAATTTTCCGTCGCTAAAGGCTGCCTTTAGCGACGGAAATCGGTCCGCTTCGGCATCGTTAAGATTTAGCGACGGAATGGCGACGGAAAAATTCCGTCACTAAAGGTCATTTTTCTAGTAGTGTAGGTGCCTTACGTGACGTAAAGTTATATGTTAATCTTGACAAATGCACTTTTGGTACGGATAGACTTGTTTTCCTTGGTTTTGTTGTAAGTTCACTGTGGCATCCAGTGGATGAGGAGAAAGTGAGCGATTCAAGAATGGAAGAGCCCTACAAATGTGGGAGAAGTGCGAAGTTTCCACGGCCTCGCTAGCTTTTATAGGAGGTTTGTGAAAGACTTCCCTCCATTGCAGCCCCCTTGACCAAGTCATTAAGAAACATGTGGGATTCAAGTGGGGGAAGCTCAAGAGAAGGCATTTCTGACTTTGAAGGAGCGATTGACCAATGCGCCTTTATTGGTCCTTCCGTGCTTTGAAAAGACCTTTGAGATAGAATGTGATGCGTCGGGAATCGGAATTGGAGCAGTACTCATGCAAGAAGGGCGTCCATTAGCCTATTTTAGTGAAAAGTTGAGCGGAGCCACATTGAACTACCCCACCTACGACAAGGAACTCTATGCGTTGGTTCGGGCTTTGGAAACGTGGCAGCACTATTTGTGGCCCAAGGAGTTCGTCATTCGCACGACCATGAATCTTCAAGCACTTGAAGAGTCAACAAAAATTGAACCGTCGACATGCCCGTTGGGTTGAATTCATTGAAACCTTTCCCTATGTCATCCGGTACAAACAAGGTAAAGAGAATGTGGTAGTCGATGCCCTTTCTCGAAGGTATGTATTGCTTTCCAATTTAGATGCGAGGATTTTAGGATTCGAGCACATTAAGCAATTATACCATGTTGATGCCGATTTTGGTAAGGATTATGGGTTGTGAAAAGAATGCATGTGGGAAATTCTATCGGGTAGATGATTTTCTTTTTTCGTGAAAACAAACTTTGCATACCCGCTTGTTCCATGAGAGAATTACTTGTGAGGGAAGCCCATGGTGGGGGCTTGATGGGACACTTTGGTGTGGCCATGACCTTATCGGTTTTGCAAGAACACTTCTTTTGGCCACACATGAGGAGAGATGTTGAGAAGATTTGTGCTAAGTGCCTAACTTGTTTGAAGGCTAAATCCAAGGTCCACCCCCATGGACTTTACATGCCTTTGCCTATCCCTAGTCACCCTTGGACGGACATATCTATGGACTTTGTCTTAGGATTGCCAAGGACTAAGTTTGGTAGAGATTCCATTTTTGTTGTTGTCGATAGGTTTTCAAAAATGGCACATTTTATCCCTTGTCACAAGACCGACGATAAGCTTTCCCATGTCGCGAATTTATTCTTTTTCACAAATAGTTAGGCTTCATGGAATGCCTAGAACTATAGTGTCGGATAGGGATGTTAAGTTTTTGAGCTATTTTTGGAAGACTTTGTGGGGTAAATTGGGCACAAAACTTTTGTTTTCCACCACGTGTCACCCACAAACGGATGGGCAAACGGAGGTAGTCAATAGAACTCTATCCACACTTTTGAGGTCCATACTATCCAAAAACATCAAGGCTTGGGAGGAGTGTTTACCATACATTGAATTTGCATATAATCGTAGTTTACATTCAGCAACTCAATTTTCTCCATTTGAGCTAGTTTATGGTTTTAATCCTCTAACGCCTTTGGATTTATCTCCGTTACCTGTTTCTGAGTTTGTCAATGTAGATGGCGAAAAGAAGGCTGAATTTGTAAAGAAGTTACATGAGAAGGCAAGGCTCAATGTTGAGCGAAAGACCGAGCAATATGTGCGACAAGCCAACAAGGGTCGCAAACATGTAACCTTTGAACCGGGGGATTGGGTATGGATGCACATGCGCAAAGAGAGGTTTCCGTATCAAAGGAAATCAAAGTTGATGCCAAGGGGAGATGGCCCATTTCAAGTCCTTGCAAGGATAAACGATAATGCATACACTTTGGACCTTCCCAGTGAGTATAAAGTAAGTGCTACTTTCAATGTTGCTGATCTAAGCCCTTATGATGTAGGTGACGATTTGAGGACAAATCGCTTCCAAGAGAGAGGGGATGATGAGGCCCAAGTCACCGAGGAACCAAATGATGAGGCCCAAGTCACCAAGGATCCACCAACAATGCAATCAATGAATGGACCAATAACAAGGGCTCGAGCTAGGAAAATTCAAAACGAAGTCCTCATTTTATCCCGGGAGATATTTGACTTGGAGACCCAAATTATGGCACGCAAAGGAGGCATCAAAACGGGTCAAGAAAAGTTAATGAACACTCTCATTTATTCGGATGAAGGAGGATACAAAGGGCTGGAATTAGGCGCCCCAAACAAGTCCCAACCGGCCTAACACATGGCAAGAATTTCGGCCAAAGAAGGAAGGATCTTAGAAGGTTTATGGCAGCTGACCATTCAGCCTTTGTTTTCTAGCTAAATGCCGTCCCTAGCATAGAAACAAACAAGGAGAATATTCTGCAATCATGCCTAGTCATAGTTTGTTAGATCTTATCTTTTAGTTTGTTAGATCTTATCTTTTAGTAGCTAGATCTTATCTATTATTAGCTAATGGCAGCCTAGTACTCCTAGATATATATGGCTGCCCTTCCTCTTTTGTAATCAGAATTTTATGAATGAAAGTTATGGTAGTTTTCTTCCCAACCTTGAGTCTCCAAGGCTATTGAGCGATCGGGGGTTACCCGAGTACTCACGGGCTTATCAATCGTTTCTCCATCACGATTGTGGCGTCCTACACTTCCTTTGATTGCCGGTTTTGTCACACGAAGGTTAAGGGCTAAATACCCATTGATTGTCGTTTGCGTGAACCCGAGGTCAAGGTTCCATCTCCATTGCTGCCCAGCTCGTTTTCCTTCTCTAAGATTGCTGCATTTTATGAGTTTATTCTCCTAAAAGACTCATATCAGGGAGCATTGGAGTCTTGGATATAGGCGTCGGAGTCTTTGTGGCAACCCGACCCCTAATCTCTATACGAGCCTCGGGTCAAGTGCCTAAACAACACACACAAGATAAAACACATGTAAAGCCCCTACTAAAAATGGCCTAAACAAAACCTGATTAACAAATTATTAATCATTATTAGGATAATTAAAAACACCACGACTCCAAAAAGGCTGAGAAAACAAAAGAACAAAGTCAAGGAGCCATTGTCTGGACTACACCAGGCTCTAAAGTCAACCAATACTACAGTATCTGTAGACTCCCTAATTTCGTACTCCTGGTATATAACATGACATAAAATATCAAGACCTGTTGAAACATTAACAAATGTCAAGTTACAGGGTTGAAAATGCAAAAGGACAAAGCAGGATGCGCAAAACAGTGAAATGCAGGGGTTAAAGTGTCAAATTTGAAACCAATAAGCCTAGAATGGCGCCACCCACATGATGTGTGGGAGTGGCGCCAAGAACTAGTGTGTGTGGCACCAGGAATGTGCTACAGTGCACTCACATATGCTACAGAGCTGCTACAGTTTGCCGTAATGTATCAATTTCTCCGCAGTCTGTACAATGGATTGAAGCACGTAGGAAGAAAATTTATTCCCCGATGAGTCCTCATCATAGGCTATAAATAGAGGTTTCGGGGTCGACCTTCAGAACATTATTTTCCTCCGCAAGCTTTCTGCGTTCTCGTTACGCTGAAAGAACAGAGACAGTGAGTGATCCACCCAAAGCCTCAAAACCCTGCCAAAACTCCTCCAAACTTAAAACCCACTGATAAGAGTGAGCCTTATCATCCCAGCTAGGTTTCCACCCTACTTCCCCGGTCCAAAAATCGTGGAAAGAGCAGTTGCTCTGCCCGATTAAAAAGTCCAAAACCACCCCATATAAGCCGTCATTCTGCCCAAGTGAGCGAGCCAAAACCACCATAAATAAGCCGTCATTCTGCCCGAGTGAACGAGCCAAAACCATCCGAAATAAGCAGTCATTCTGCCCCAACAACAACAACAACAACAAAAGGCTCCCTCTCCCTGAAGGACAGAGCGAGCACACTCCGCTCTAAAAGGTAATAGCCTTTAAGGGTTTTTTTTAATTATTTATAAAGTTGTTATTTAAAATCCGGCCCAATGTAGCTAATATAAGCCGTTGTGCTGTCCGGATTAGATTAGAAAATATTATGTAAAAGAGCCATTAGAATGGCCAAATATTTTTAAATATATTTGTAATTATTGTAAGGAAATGACTGCAAGTCCGTAAATAATGTAGTCACGAATGTATTTGTTTTTATTTTCCTGTCTTTTAATGCTTTATTTATTTGCTAAATAAATATAACAATAAGCATACTTTAGCCAAAAACCATTTTTGAGACCGAAAGGGCGAGTTGGGTGTCTAACACCTTCCCAACTCATAACTTAGCCTCCGAACCCGTTTTCTTAATCTCTGGTTTTCTTTTTCTGGTTTTGCTTTATTTTTGCCTTAAAATAAAGATGGCGACTCTAAAACATTTCAGATCCAGTAGGGCCTCGCAACAATCCTTCCTTGCACTTTTCCGTTTTTCCCTAAAAAAGGAAAAATGGGAATGGAAGGGTGATGTATTCTCGTATCCTAGTATCCCCTAAACAAGGAATAACTTGATACGGAAAACCCAAAGCTCCCATAGTGACCCGAAATAGGCCATAAGGCTATTTTTAATAAAATCAATAGTGGGGGCGTCGCAACATCCTTTTTTGCACTTTCCCATTTTCCCCTAAAAATGGAAAATGAGAATGAAAGGGTGATGCATTCTCATATCCTGGTATCCCCAAAAAAAAGGATAACTTGATACGGGAAACCAAAAGTTCTCATATTGGATCAAAAATCCACTAAAGGCAACCGAGGCGCATTCCAATGCGCTATCATAGACAGCACTCCTCTCACACTTTTGATTTCGTCTTCCCCTAAAAAAAGGAGGGTGGAACGAGAGCAGTGGATGTCCCGCATCCGCACGTACGCGCACCCCTATCCAAGGGCGCGGGCGTACCGTCTCGGAAACCCACAATGGCGACTCTGCTGGGTAGATCGTTTTATTTTAAATAAAATGGAGGGCTAGACTCATAAAACAAAAAAAAAATTGTTTTTCTTTGTTTCTGGCTAAAGTATGCTTGTTATATTAATTTATGCATTTGAATATTGCGTTCCTATACATCCGTGTCTATATTTGTGGATATGATCCTCCATCTCGCAACAGTTTCGTTCTGATAACTGTTATAGGTGTATTTAAAAATATTATGTTTTAAAAAAAAAGAGTAAAAAAAAAATCTCGAAAAATAATAATAATAAAGTAAAAAATGTGTGTTATATATATGTTTACAATAAAAATTTCGGGCAGCACAATAAAACGACCGGGGTTTTATTTTAATATTGCTTTATTTTTTGCTCTGTATTATTATTTCTTTCTGTTTATTATTTTCTTTTTATTATTCCATTCAATTTGTACATATTTGCATTCATTCTGTCATTTTATTTTGGGGACATAGGAGAAATTTGTAATTAATAGGGATAGATAGATTCCCCACTTTTCTTTCTATTTCTTAATGTGGTGTGCTTGCTTGCTAGCGCTCAAATTAAAAAGTCGAGAAAATCCACACGTAACAGCAAGACATGTCATATCTGTTTTTTAATTTCTGTTTATATATCTATAAATGAATAAAGATTTTACTGCTTTTTAGATACTGAACACACGTGCACGCATATATGTATATTCCGAATTGTTACCCTACACCATGGCGAGCCTACCCCCTGCATAAACCAACGCTAGAATGCATATAGATTCTCAGGACACTTCAAAGACCGACCGGTTTTTGCAGCTTTGAATCGTGGGTCAACCCCTGTCAAAAAATAAAAAATAAAAAAAAAGGGTCCAAAAAAAAAAAAAAAAAATATATATATATATATATATATATATATATAATGCGCAAGTTAGAAAAAAATGAATAAAAAAATGAAAATATAAAGTGCACATAAAAAAAAAATAATAAATACGCAGGGACTGATTTATTATTCTATGATGCTCAACCTAGACCATTTCGAATGGTGGTGGATCCCGAAAGAGTATAGGCCCTTCGCCTGATCACCCGCCTGGGAGTCGAAGCGCGTGGAATACGTTGGTCCTATACTGGAGAAAGAATCCCTTGTTCCAGGAAAAGTCCCGAGATCGTCAAAATAAAAGCGTGTGCTTATCCAGGTCAATTGTAGGAAAATAAATAATAATAATAATAATAATAATAATAATAATAATAATAATAATAATAATAATAATAATAATAATAATAATAATAATAATAATAATAATAATAAATATTAACAAAGGCACGCTGTACTCCAAGCCCAGAAAACCTTCAGCCAGCCTTCTGATACCTCCAAACCTATTTTCCTCAGAAACTTGGCCCGAATTTGGAAAAGCGTAGATAGTGCTTTGGCTCTAAGTAGTACAGAAACTAGTGTAGAAATCGAACGAGGTATCGATGAGATCGATCGACAAAGCGCACCGAGAGGGTGCATCCGAGCGGTATGGCGGCGAAATGAGCGATGCTATGGTACAGTGCATTCGGGGCCTGTGGTACGCTCCACTCCAATGCAAGAATGGTTAGACCAAAAGTTGGGTGGAGCGACTGATCGTATGATGAGCCAAATGGCTAGTCTAGTGCAAAGTTTAAAATCCAGTGGTGAGGTGAACTCTTCCTCTGCAGTCCTCCAGGAAGCATCAACATCTCATGTGCCTCCAAACCCAACTCCTCAGCCAAACATTGCCACTATCCCGAATCCCAATCCTCCACCAAGTCCCTACTACCCAAATATCAGTCTTTACCCGTCTTATCCTCCATATCCTCTCCCAAGCACCAATATTCCCCAGAGCCCAAATGACCTCCCTTTTCCCATGATCAACCCACTCCAAAATAGCCCACATATGGACCCAAAAGCTATAACCCACCGGGCCAAGTTACCACATACTTACCTTTCAATGATCCCAGTCGCCCAAATTTAAAAACCATCAATAACCCACCAACCCGAATCCATCTTCTTTGCCCAAAATCCGCCAACCTAGAATCCATATACTACCCAAAATCCGCCAACCCAGAATCCCTATATTACCCAAAATCCACCAGCCCAGAATCCCTATATCATCCAAAATCCACCAGCTCAGGACCCATATCCAACCCAATATCCATATCCAACCCAATATCCATATCCAGCCCAAAACCCTTACCAGATACCTCAGCCAAAAATTAACCCAGCCTTCCCTAGTCCAGCCAGTATATACCAAAAGCCAACTCCCCCAGCCACCAAAATGGAGGCCGACATGGAAAATATGAAGGCCATGATGCTCAAACTTCTCAACAAAGGGGAATTTTCTACGCGGACACTAACATTGCAACCTTCAAAGAATACTACCCTCAAAATTCAAAATGCCCGACATAAAAAAATTTGATGGGACCGGATGCCCTATATCCCATTTGAAATCTTATTCCATCGGCATGCGGTAAGGGAGCTAGCTTTGAGGCTATGGCTTCCAATTTTCACCTCACCCTAATAGGGCCGCCAAACAATGGCTAATGTTGTTTGATAGCAAAGACCATGAATACTTGGGACCAGATAGTCAAGTGAAGGTTTCCTTGAAAGATACAAAGACAACACCAGTCCTGAAAATAGAAGGGACCTTGAGTCGTGTACCCAAAGGGATAAAGAAACTGCTAAGTTTGCAAATGTGAAAAGAAAATTGGCCTAGACCTCACCTTTGACCATCTTATCCGAACCGAGTCATGCGTTGTAATGTTCATTAAAACCTCCACCCTACCCACTGAACACATGCGTGGTATCTCCCTTACACCAATTTTAAAGAAATAGTGGAGATAGGAGCCCGTATTGATGACGATATACCTGACCGGCAACCGAAACCAATACGCCTCCTAGTTCTTTCTCCAAAGGAAAGATAGCCGCACTCAAAGACCACCAATCAATATGGTAGGAAATGCCTCACCCCATTTTCTACCCAAAATTATAGCTCTGCTCCATGGTACTACGGTCGATGTCCGTCAATACAAGGGGAGCAAATGATGGCCCCGCCGTAAATTTCGTAAAACCGAACAGGGGAAACCGACATTATGATGAACTGCAAGCTCCTAAGTCTGTGATACTACAGGGGCTAATGGCACAGGGAGTGCTAAAGCCTTTGGAGAATTATAAGCCGCCAAACCCCCGCCCAGACTTGGAACCATGCCCAAGATCGTGAATACCATCGCTCCAAAGGGTCACCTCACCGATAAATGCTATATACTCAAAAATGCTATCCTAGACCTTATAGATGATAAGGTTATTGAAAAGCCTCCACCTAGACCAAATGTAGTCAATAACCCTCTACCTCAAATCAATATGATTGAGGTTGATGAAAACTTCTGTGTGCCCAAGTTCGAAATAAATAAACATCCATTACCATACATCCTTGTTCCTCTTCCTCCATCCTTATCCATAAAAGAGCCTAGCTGTAATATGCTCTCTTGGGACACTATCCTGGGTAGCCAAAATACCTGTAATATTGAAAAGCCACTTGGGTTGGTGGAGATGTTAGCCACCTTACCCGATCTGGCCGAGCCTACCCCAAACCCGGAAAGAGGTGACCACTCGCAAAGATCAAGTGATGATATCGGGCTAAAACGGTGGAAGATACTTTATTAGCTCGATGAAGAAAACTCGTGCCAACATTTCCATCCGGGCTTATCAGATGCTTCTAAGACCCACCGTGATACACCGCTAAGTCTTTAAGCCAGGCAGTCATTCCAATTGAAACCTCCCCAAATGATCTTACTCAAATGATCGGGAACATCCATTTAAGGAACGTGATAATGTTCACTGATCTAGATCTACCAAAGGAAGGAACTAACCACATTGATGCTTTTCATATCACTGTGGGAATTTTGGAGAAACGGGTTCCCCGAAGTTTTGATAGATAATGGGTCTTCACCGAATGTATGTCCCGCCAAAGACGTTAGCCAAACCGGGAACAAAAATATCGAACTCACTCCTTCCTCGCAGACAAGCCAAGGCATACGACAACACTAGTCGATGTGTCTTGGGTGGTCACTTTAATGTTAACTTGGGCCATTAAACATGCCGCTTGAGTTCCAAGTCCTGGATATACCAGCCACCTTTAGCCTATTATTGGGACGCCCTTGGATTCATGGGGTAAAGGGGGTAGCCTCTTCATTACACCAGCGTGTCAAATTCATCCACGATGACCACATAGTGATTATTTTGGCTGATAAGATCGTGGAGAATAAGGAAAATGAGGATATCCCAATCCTCGAGATAGAGCATGAGGACACTGGTATTTTCCTCGCTGGCTTTGAGGTTATCCCCAAGCCGTGGTCAACGCCATTGAATATGGCCGAGAAACCGACATCATTGGAAAGAAAGTCACCTCCCTAGGAAACATGATCCCTTTAAACATGTTTCAAAAATGAATTATATGCCCGGTCTAGGTCTCGCGTAAATCGCAAGGACTTGTTAATTTAGTCCAGATGAACTTAAGGAATGTATCCCTCCTTTGTCTAGATACACGCCTACTCCAGAAAGTAGCCGCAGCCATGAAACGTAAAACGTGAGAAAAGAAAGGCAGAAAGAAAAAAGCGTCCTTATAAATATCCCCTCTCCAACCATATAGAAAAACCTTAAATGGTTACTTTGTAAGGGAAGGGGAAACAGAAGCCTATCTCATGTTTCCCGAGCCCTGGTTAGACCAGAATGGGAAAAGATGCCCTGGTTGGGAAATCTTTGAAGATGTCAGTCTTCTCTCAGATAGAATGGAACAGTTACCCCGAGCCCCGTAGCATCGCATATAAGACTGTCACATTGAAAATACTTGGTCTATAGACCAAGATGATTATGTTTTGGCCTTATTAGATGATGATGGTCTAGAGACACTGGTATGATAGAAGGAGGCACTTATTATAAAGAGCTCCCTGCTAAGTTTGAGCTTATTGCTGATAAGCCTCTGCAGAACTGGTATACCACGACCGGCCCGCTCCTGACGCCCGCAGACCTAGTGGACCGCTTTGGATATACTATCCCTATTCCTTCCCTAGCTTTACGGATTGGTCATCTACCGATCCGCTACCTAAAGTTGAGGATCTCAAACCCCAGGTCCTCAATAATGTAATAAACCCTGTACAGTTTGCTTTTAATGATAATCTAGATGTCTTTACTAATTCCTTAGTTGCACCTACATTAAAAGACGCATTAAATAATAATAATTATGATAATGAGTCATTTAATGAAATGGACCCAAAAGATAAAAATTATTTGCTTGAGCTTGTAAAGTCAGTTGAGCACCAGGAACATCATCATTCATCAGCAGCAACTGAAGACCTGTCCACTATCAATCTGGGGCTGGACAATGAAATCAAAGAAATCAAAATCGGCAGCTACCTGCAAGACTCTGAAAGGGTAGCACTCATTGAGCTCCTCAAAGAGTTCGTGGACATATTCGCCTGGTCCTACGAAGATATGCCAGGGCTGGACCCAACCATAGTCGAACACCGGATCCCAATATATCCGGATGCTCGTCCAGTCAAGCAGAAGCTCCACCGAATCAAGCCGAAATGGTCACTACAAGTTAAAGAAGAAATCATGAAGCAGTTACGCGTCAATTTCATTCGGGTAGTTGAATACCCGATCTGGCTGTCCAATATAGTGACCGTTCCCAAGCCCAACGGGAAAGTCCGGATCTGTGTAGATTTCCGCGACCTCAACAAAGCGTCGCCCAAAGATGACTTCCCTCTACCCAATATTGATATTGTGGTAGACGCCGTCGCTGCTCACAAAGTCCGATCCTTCGTCGACGGCATGCTGGGCTATAATCAAATCAAAATGGTGGCAGAGGACCAGGAAAAGACTTCATTTACTATTCCCTGGTGAATTTATTGCTATATTGTCATGCCATTTGGGCTGAAAAATGCCGGGGCTACTTATCAGGGGGCTGCCACCACCTTTTTCCACGACATGATCCACAAAGAAATGGAGGTCTATGTTGATGACATGATCGTGCATTCCAGCGACGCCAACGGTGCCCATATCAAAGACCTTCGAAAATTCTTCGAAAGGTTAATGAAGCACCAAATGAAGCTTAACCCCACCAAATGCACATTTGGGGTTACCAAAGGCAAGGTCCTGGGATTCTTAGTGACCGAGCAGGGTATCGAGATCGAGCCAGCAAAGATCAATGCTATTCTAGAGATGCCACAACCAAAAACTCCAACTGAAGTCAAAGGCTTCCTAGGCCGATTGCAGTATATCAGCCGCTTCATCCGGCAGTTGACAACCACATGTGAGTCCCTCTTTAAACTCCTAAAAAAGAATACTGACCAAGTCTGGGACGAGAAGTGCCAGCTAGCCTTCGAAAAAATAAAAGCCTACCTTACTAATCCCCCCGTGCTAGCTCCACCTCATACACATAAACCTCTCCTCATATATTTAACCGTCACAGACACGTCAGTAGGTAGGGGCTATGCTTGCCCAAGAGAAAAAAGATTCCTACATTGAAAATGCCATATACTTCATAAGTAGGAAGCTGTAGAGAAGCGAGCTAAACTATTCAGCACTAGGAGAAAAGCTGCACCGCCTAGTCTGGGCCACTCAAAGGCTCAAGACCTATCTCCAAGGACGTTCCATCAAACTCATATCCAGAATGGACCCTATTAAGTACATCTTTGGCAAGCCATCACTGCCCAGCCGACTGGCCAAGTGGTCCTTTCTTCTCAACGAGTTTGACATAACTTATGTCACACTCAAATCTATCAAAGGGAGCGTAATTGCAGACAACTTAGCTTATCTACCCTTGAAGGCCGAAGATGCGACTGAGCCTGGCTTCCCAGATGAAGGTGTCCTGGAAATCACTGACCATGATACCAGCTAGCAGATGTTCTTTGACGGAGCCGCAAACAAAAGAGGCTTTGGCATATGAATCTTGCTCATCAATCCGGCTGACTCTCATACTCCGCTAGCTATAAGGTTGGAGTTCGAATGTTCAAATAACAAGTCGAAATATGAAGCATGTATTGCTGGCCTAGAAGAAGCTCTCCAAAGGGGAGCCAAAGATCTCGAAGTCTATGGGCACTCTGCCCTGATCATAAATCAAGTCGAAGGGAAATGGAAAACCCAGGATCCTCGGCTGCAGCTCTATCATGCCAAACTAACAGCACTTGCCGCCCGATTTGATTCTATCTCGTTCCATTATCTGCCATGAGATAGGAATCAATTCGCTGATGCCTTGGCTACTCTGGCATCGCTGGTCCAAATTCCCGCAGTAACTAATGTTCAGCCATTCGTAGTCGGGAAAAAGGTCACTCCGACATACTGTTTCAAAATTAATGCAGCCCCGGCGCATCACGAGCCGCACGCCGATATCTTAAATCTACTTCAAAAAGGTATCTATCCTCCCGGCCTAGATAAAAGGGGAAGAGTCTCCCTGCAAAGGTGGGCCTCACAATTTGTACTCAGTGGTGGCAGCCTGTATAAAAGGCACTATCAAGGCCTCCACTTATTATGTGTCGATCAGGCCAAAGCTGAGCAAATCATGGATCAACTACATGGTGGTACCTACGGGCCCCACATGAATGACCATATGATGTCCAAGAAAATTATCCGATAGGGGTACTATTGGAATACGCTCGAAACCGATTGTATTCGGTGGGTGCAACATTGCGACAAGTGCCAACACTTTGCCAATCTGCAGCATGTGCCCCCACACGTCTTATATAACTCCACAGCCCCCTGGCCCTTCTCAACATGGGGAATCGACGTCATAGGCCAAATTCACCCGAAGGGATCCAATGGCCATGAATACGCCCCGGTAGCCGCCGACATTTTACAAAGTGGGTGGAAGCATCTTCCTACAAAGTTCGAATGAAAGGTGTCCGAATTCATCCGGACCAATATTATATATCGCTATGGGGTACCTTTTGAGATAATCTCCGACAACGGCTCACATTTCGAATGGGGACGTGAACCGTCTACTCGACGAGTTCAAGATCCAAAGGCATAAATCCTCCCCCTACCAACCGCAAGCCAATGGTGCCGTTGAAGTAGCCAATAAAAAATTTGAAAATATCATCAGAAAAATGGCCGACACAGGAAGAGATTGGCCAGAAAAATTGCCGCTAGCCCTCTGGGGCTATCGCACCTCAGTCCGCACACCTACTGTGGCTACCCCTTATTCCTTGGCATATGGCATGGAGGCGGTACTGCCGATAGAAATTGAAATTCCATCATTAAGAGTGATGATGGAATCTGACATAACAGAAATTGACTGGGTCAAAGGGCGATATGAAGAATTGGCCCTAATCGACGAACAACACTTACTAGCCCTAGAAGAAACCCGAGCATATCAAAGACACATCGCCTGGGCTTTCAATAAAAAATTCAAAGGCCGCGACATCCAAGTCGGAGACCTCGTGGTTCGAGAAAAACCTCTTAGTTATGTTGATACTAGGGGAAAATGGAAGTCTCCCTGGATGGGACAATACATTGTTAAGGAGATCTGGTCAGGAGGTGTCGTGCTTCTCACAAACCAGGATGGAGAAGATCTTGTCCAGCCCTTCAACCTCGACAAACTCAAAAGGTAATATGCCTGAGCTAATCTATCCAGCAGTTGCTTTCTTCTCCAGCCCGCTAGGCTGAAAACCCGAAAGGGCGGCCTAGGCAAAAGTTAGGGCATTAAAAAACAATAAAAATGAGAAATAATGGCTCGTTAGGTTGAAAACCCGAAAGGGCAGCCTAGGCAAAAGTTAGAGCATATATATATATTAAAAAAGAGAGAAAAATCAGGAGAAAAGGGAGAGGGAAGTCACTATTTGAGTCCTTGGCATATTACCTCCGGTCTTTAGTATACGGGAAGCTCGACTGACGAAAAAAAAAAGGGAGAAACCGCGACAGAAAGCTCACAATAGAATGCTAAAATATAAAACTTTACAAGTCCTCCGGTGCAACTTAGGAATATTTATTAAGACATCTAAATTATACATTGATTGCATGTACATATCTATATATTGCCTGTATCCCCCTTGTTTTCCCAGAAACTATCCCCTCTTTTGCAGCTTAAGCCTCAGGGCGGTCCATCAATGTCTGTGGCGTCCGCCTAGTCGGGCCCATATACTCTCGCGCGAAAAGGCCAAAATTTTAAGCTTTTTTGGTTTTTTTTAAACATGAAGACAACTATTCATTAATAAATATTTGATTATCTTCATTTTATCCTTTTATGAAATATACGTAAAAATATGAATATTAATTTTCAAGTTTTTTTTAAACAAATAATTATAACGACTCATAATAAGCTTTTTCAATACCGTAAACAGCCTATTATGCAATCCCAAAAGTCATTCGCCTCATCATCATAAGCCATCACCATTATCCTCTGGATAGCCGTCCCATCGGTATCCTGATATTTCTACCCCGACCATCGAATGCTGATGTGTCTGATCACAAGAAAATTGAGGAAGCTATAAAGAAATGGCTACGACCAGTAGATTGGAGGCAATTATACACCCCAACACAGGAGAAGGCGGCTGCCTCCTTCTCCCCAAATATCTCCAAAAAAGCCCTCTCGAGCCCGAAGGTGTATTCTTTTGAGATCCGCTTCAGGGATGCAGCGTGCCATTACCCTTAGAAATCGGTATAGTTTTATTTTCTGCATGTATCTTGAGTCTGTATTTTATTGCATCATATAGAATTATACTGTATTGCATAATAAATGTCTGTACAGGTTCCGAAATAATGAAAGAAAAATAGAAAAAACAAAAAAAACAAAAAATGAATGAATAAGAATAAGTAATAATGATGAATAAATGAGGAACATGTTGCATGTATTGTATTTCATGAATCATAAATTGCAGCATGTTAATTTCCTGTGATATATTTAATTCATAAAAAAATATAAAAAATATATAAATATAAATAAATACAAAAAAAAATGTATTTTGAAAGTATGTGTTGTATTCTTTTTACACTCCCACAATAAATAAAAATGCATTTTTGTACATCTAAGCATGTATTTTAGCTACAAATGTTTTAAAAAAAAGATTATATGTATTGTCTTGCATCTAAATGTGTGTTTTTGCATACTAGGCATCATATAAGTGTACATTTAAAAATATGTACGGCATTTTTGCATTATCATATGCATGATAGAATAAAAAGAATGCCCGTGCATCATGTTAGTAGGCACCCTATAATTTTCTACATCACATTTGCATTAAATAGAGTAGTACATGCATTCATCATTTGCATTTATAGTCCAATAAGCTTCATTGAGGGTGCATCAAAAAGAGAATGAAATGCCACCAACCATGAAAATAAATATTCTCATGGCATTTATTATATCACTGCAGCATAATCATGCATGAAAAATAAATGTTAGGGCATAAAATATATCTGTTTTATCATGTATTTAGAACATCACTTTTACCACTTTACCCTTACTTTTCACTCTACTTTAATTATGTGCCACAAAATGGGCATTAAAGCCCAAAGATATGTTCAGAAAAATTTGAATTGTATTCCGAAAAGTCCGTTTCGTGAACATATCGCATGTAAAAATACATTTTAGTCTAAAACATGCATCATATAGCCCCATTTGCATTAATAGTATAAATCATGCATAGTAAGGTCAAATAGTGACCACTAGTTCAATCATGCATCGCAAAAATAAATTGAGTGAATTTCATGCATCATTACTAGGATTGCATCATTTTAGCTCATAAATTGCATGTATAAACATTATAAGAAGCATATATGTACTCAATAAATCCAAAACAATAAGGGCATTGAACAGATCTGAAAAATAGTCGAATGGGTTGATAGAAAATATACTTACATCGGGATTTTGGGATTTGAAATGTGTTTATGCCGATCCTGCGCCAAGTTACCTCAGTCATTCTTTGAATAAAAATAATCAATATAATTTCGGGTCAAAGGAGGAAGTTCCTTCCTCTCTTCACCCGAATCCGGGTGCATCGGCGCTTTTCCTTTCCTAGATCTCGAGGAGGAAGCCATCTTTACAGAAATATAAACAATTTGGCGGAAGAAAATTGAGAAAAGGAGAAGAAATGAAGAAAATAGAAAAATTTTTCTTCCTCCGTCGGCTATGGAGGCTGAATTGAAGAAACAGAGAATGAAGGCTTCTCCCTTCATCCCGTAAGGAAAAGAGGAGGAAAAAGTGGATTTTCCACTTTTCCCCCTCCAAACAACTCAAGTTCACCACTCAAGTCCTCGAAATTCCAAAGTTGCAAAGTGGCCCCTAAGACTTAACGGAAAGTTAACAAAAGTAATTTTGTTAACCATATTCGACGGCCATCCATCCAAGAGTAAGGAAAAGTTATATCCCCAGCAGGTCCACCGCCAGATAAGCAGGAAAGCCAGAAAATCGGCGGCAAAGGTAAGAATTTTGAATAAATAAATAAAAATTTCAAAAATAAAAGAAAAAAAAAAGAATAAGAAAAAAAAAAGAAAAAAAAAGAATAAGAAAAAAAATAAAAAAAAAAAAGAAAAAAAAAGAATAAAAAAAAGATGAAAGAGAAAAGATGAAAGAAAGAGTGATCCTCGGCTCGAAGAAATAAAGAGTGCAAAAATATCAAAATCAGCTGAATCAGCAACAGCGGCCGAAGTGCGGAAAGGTAAGAAAGGTAAAGTATTCCTATCCTACCTTCAATAAAGATAAAATAATAAAAGAAAATTCTTTTTCAAAAAGAGTTTTGTTTTTCGAAAAAAATAAATAAAAGAAAAATCTTTTTCAAAAGAGGTTTGATTTACAAGAAAAAAGAAAAAAAAGAGAGGAATATTTCCAAAAAAAAAGATGAATATTTCAAAAACACAAAAAAAGAGGAATATTGAAAAAACAAAAAAAATGAGAGGAAAGGGAAAAAAACAATTTTTTTGCCGTATTTGGCAACAATTTTTGTCGATCTAATACAGTTTTTGAAAAACTTGAAGAAAAATCCTTTTTGTGCTCAGTGACAGATTTTGATCATTCGAGTGCAGTTTATGAAGAATTTGAAAATTTTCTTATTTGTGTTTGGAAACAAGGTATTGACCAGCCAGACACAATTTTTGAACATTTCTCTTAACATATTTCGATAACAAGGTTTTGACCAGTTGGAATATGGTTTCCGAAAAACATTAAAATATTCATACCGTATTTAACGGCCGTTCTCGACCGTTTGAATACGGCTTTTCGAAAAACATAAAAATCTTTTTCCCGTTGTGTTCTTGAATGGGTTTTTTACCCGAAAGACATGACATCCTCATTGGTTGTTCGACTTGCTTGTTTTTGGGCCGAACTACGTTTGGTCTGATTTCCTTTATTAAGGAATACGTAAGCAACCTACATTAGTAGGTTCGACCATCGAGCACTTAATTTGAATATCTGCTTAAAAATTACGATAACCTGCTATAACTGACTAAAAGAGTCTAGGATATTGAGGTTTGGTTTGCATTATAAAATGTTGTATTATAACTGCTACCTGTTGTATCTCTCCCATCGTATTGATTGAGCGAAATTGGAGAGTCTATTTCTTATCAACGATGTTCGTCTACTCAGTAAGCTGCGGGTTACCCGTAGACTCCATCGTTGAGGGGCTCTGTAGACACCCCAATTTCGTACCCCTGGTATGTAACATGACATAAAATATCAAGACCTGTTGAAATATTAACAAATGTCAAGTTAAAAGGTTGAAAATACAAAAGGACAAAGTAGGATGCGCAAAACAGTGAAATACAGGGGTTAAAGTGTCAAATTTGAAACCAATAAGCCTAGAGTGGCGCCACCCACATGATGTGTGGGAGTGACGCCAAGAACTAGTGTGGGTGGCGCCAGGAATGTGCTACAGTGCACTTACATATGCTACAGAGCTGCTACAATTTGCCGTAATGTATCAATTTCTCCGTAGTCTGTACAATGGATTGAAGCACGGAGGAAGAAAATTTATTCCCCGATGAGTCCTCATCCCAGGCTATAAATAGAGGCTTCGGGGTCGACCTTCAGAACACAATTTTCCTCCGCAAGCTTTCTGTGTTCTCGTTACGCTGAAAGAACAGAGACAGTGAGTGATCCACCCAAAGCCTCTAAACCCTGCCAAAACTCCTCCAAACTTAAAACCCACTTATAAGAGTGAGCTTTAGCCTCCCAGCTAGGTTTCCACCCTACTTCCCCGGTCCAAAAATCGTGGAAAGAGCAGTTGTTCTACCCGATTAAAAAGTCCAAAGCCACCCCATATAAGCCGTCATTCTACCCGAGTGAGCGAGCCAAAACCACCATAAATAAGCCGTCATTTTTCCGAGTGAACGAGCCAAAACCATCCGAAATAAGTAGTCATTATGCCCGAACAACAACAACAACAACAACAAAAGACTCCCTCTCCCTGAAGGATAGAGCGAGCACACTCCGCTCTAAAAGGTAATAGCCTTTAAGGGTGTTTTTTATTCTTATTTATAAAGTTGTTATTTAAAATCCGGCCCAATGTAGCTAATATAAGCCGTTGTGCTGCCCGGATTAGATTAGAAAATATTATGTAAAAGAGCCATTATAATGGCCAAATATTTTTAAATATATTTGTAATTATTGTAAGGAAATGGCTGCAAGTTCGTAAATAATGTAGTCACGGATGTATTTGTTTTTATTTTCCTGTCTTTTAATGCTTTATTTATTTGCTAAATAAATATAGCAATAAGCATACTTTAGTCAAAAACCATTTTTGAGACCGAAAGGGCGAGATGGGTGCCTAGCACCTTCCCAACTCGTAACTTAGCCTCCGAACCCGTTTTCTTAATCTCATGTTTTCTTTTTCTGGTTTTGCTTTTATTTTTGCTTTAAAATAAAGATGGCGACTCTAAAACATTTCAGATCCAGTGAGGCCTCGCAACACTCCTTCCTTGCACTTTTCTGTTTTTCCCTAAAAAAGGAAAAATGAGAATGGAAGGGTGATGTATTCGCATATCTTGGTATATCCCCTAAACAAGGGATAACTTGATACGGGAAACCCAAAGCTCTCATAGTGACCCGAAATAGGCCATAAGACTATTTTTAATAAAATCCATAGTGGGGGCGGCACAACATCTTTTTTGCACTTTCCCGTTTTCCCTAAAAAAGGGAAAATGAGAATGAAAGGGTGATGCATTCCTATATCATGGTATCCCAAAAAAAAGGGATAACTTGATACGGGAAACCCAAAGTTCCCATATTGGATCAAAAATCTACTAAAGGCAACCGAGGCGCATTCCAACGCGCTATCATAGACAACACTCCTCTCGCACTTTTGATTTCGTCTTCCCCTAAAAAATGGAGGGTGGAACGAGAGCAGTGGATGTCCCGCATCCGCACGTACGCGCACCCCTATCCAAGGGCACGCGGGGCGCGGACGCACTGTCCCGGGAACCCACAGTATCATAAACACAAGCTCTACGTCATGCGTCGTCAATCAAAAATATATTACAACACTGAACACACAACCCAAGGATAAGTTTTCATACTTCCCCAAAACCCTGTCCTCACCAACTACACAATAACAAGCTCACAACGAGCTTATACCCAAAGGCATCGTGCTAGTACCCACGATGTGGCCGGCCTCACCAAAAACTCAGAGTAGGTTGAAATCTAAGGAAAACAATAGGAATGAGGTGAGTGATAAACTCAGTAAGTTACTACATGTAACTATATGACATGTTGTTATGCACATATAACAATACACAATACACAATACACAATACACAATACACAATACAAAATACACCAAGTATATAAATTCATATACTTGCACACAATTCACGTTGATCATGTTATAATACACATTGACTAAATGTAATATAAACACAAAGTCAGGATATAAATCAATATCTTAATCTGATTTGTACATGATGGAATCTGGAGGAGAGCTTTCCAACTTGTTCTGCCATAAACAATGTAGTTGTACTGCTAAAGTAATACACATATAGATCTGTACTAGAAATCCTAATAGAATATCGTAGTTGAGACTTAACCATGACTCTAATGACCCCAAGTGTTACCCAAGAGTCAAGTCCCTCGTTTTTATGCGAATTACTTTAACCAGGCTCTTCCTCATTACGGCCAATAATGAAGGGGTACGACAACGACCCAAAGAATTTGCGAGATGTGACTCTCGCAACTGCTTCTGTCGCCCTCATTTTCGTGACACACACATATGCCCACTCGACTCAATGCAATACACAAGTAGATGTTTACTTCTAAATAAAACACCGTCGAGTCCCAAGTACGGGGAGCTAAACACACATACAAGCATGTTTATTTGCTTGAAATATTAAACACATAAGCATTCTCATTGCTTAAAATAAACACATAAGTATTTATATGTGTTGGAATATACTTGTTGATAAGTAACTTATCTCCTTGCATATTATGAATATTTTGATTTGCTTGTTCCCATTACCGTGAGTCATAACAAGTGGCTAAAAGGTCTGCGTACCGGTTAGTGTGGTAACTTGTTTGACATCACATTGGTCTTAGATTACGTTTGTCCTGATCTAGTCCTAACTTCTTAATGATGATCAATAGACTAGCAATTCATATGTACCAACCCTAGCAGACATGTAAAGCGTCAAAGGTCTTTAGAAGACTCGTCACCAGCAGACTTGTCATAAGCGCAAAAGAATATCTTGAATACTGGCTACCAGCAGACGTGCTATGGTTTGATTGTTCATACCAGCAGTCCTCTCTTGCAGAAGACTCACTCATTTGGACATAACATCTCACCAGTAGACTTAGATTTGCATGTGCTACAAAAGAGACAATACTACAGGAGTTCAAGAAGAGACAAAATGCACAAGCCTCAAAAGTCACTCAGATCTTTATGAAGCCTAACATCCGTGATACTGCAAGATCTTATTTTTCTTAAGTGGTTTAGAAAAGTCAAAAGAACCCACTTTATTGGATAGACCATCTGACATTGCGTTCAGACATACTTTTCAGAGACATATCATACAGTCTGACAGGCTATAGTTCCAAGATCTGCAGGACAAAGTCTTTACCCAACAGTCAAAGATCCAACGAACAACATCTTTATCCGATAGTCTTCTACAACGACATTATTTCAAACGGATAGAAAATCTATCATCATCTTTCAACGATCAAATAAACCCCTATTTATAAAAGAAATATCCCTTCTTCCTCAAAAAAAGAGAAGTGAATCGAAGACATCTTTAACAAGAATGTGTTTGACAAAACTATGAGATCTACAAAGAGATCGTCTTCGTCAACGCATCTCAGATCTCGACAGAAGATTGCAGTGAGTGAACCTAGACCTTAGCAAAACACTCTCTGTGGATTGATAAGAAGAAAATAATTGGAGAAGAAGAGATAAATCAAAAATTTCTATAGAAAAAGATTAATGTCTTGGTCAAGAATCTAGTTCTTGATTTGAGTTCTTCATCCTTCTTCGAAGAACTCAGCCTCTAACTGAGCTTCATGACTTTACTCATAAAGTTAGAGGTCAAGCTTTTGGATCAATTTGAAGATAGATTTTCATATGGTGCCCAAGGAAGATGAAGAGCTGTCTGTAAATATTGCATTCATATCTTTAGATTTGTATTTTTATATAAATACTTTTGATTGTGCAATAATCGATCATCATAAGAGGTTGAGTGCTCTGCACTCAGTTGTTCAGATAATTTTTATCTGAATAACCCTTAAAATTGTCTTCTCATACCTGTTCCTCGTTGTCGTCTCCTATTACTCTATTAACTTAAGAATTTGTCTATGAATAATTATTTAAAGATTAAGGTTTGGAACGACGAGGATAGTAACTTTACATAGAGCTAGAGTCTAGGTTGATGTATTCTATAATTTATCCTTGAATAAATTCAAAAGTTCTTTCAAATGGTTTATCTTTTACTATCTAGCCTTTATCCATCTATGAGCTTTTATAAATTGATTAATCATTTGAAAAATTAATCTCTCATGACTTTCTAAACCTGCATTTGGAAGAAGGATTAAGTGTTATGTTGTTCTGAACATATATTCGTGTACATTCATTTAAGACTTTACTCTAAATCTAAGTCTTACAATTTCTGCTGCTTAAACTCTTTAATCAGACTTTTGATTTACCTTCAGTTCGCCAGCAGTGTTCATTACTCTGCTAAGAGCAAGTATGTTGTTCAGTACTACCAGCAGACATGCTCGCTGTGCAAATTGTCTATGTCTTTAAAAGCTGCACTTTATAAATACAAGAAGAAATTTTTTTAATAGGCATCATATGCTATTTGTCCCCCTCTAGCCTATTTGAGCATCAATGTGAACCAATAATTTGATTAAACACACTTAACGCATACTTTCTCTGTTCCACTAAAAGAGTCTAAATTTGAAAAGTCTAATTATTAATGAATATATTAATGCCATTAAAGTTAGTCATATTTACAAAAATAGTTAAGCACAAAAAATGTGGTTACAACACAAGTTAAAGGTAAATATGAAATGTTATATAAATTGTAAGCATCATTTTTTAAAGTGGACTCTTAGAGTGAAACATCACAAAATAGTTTAGTGGAATGTTTGCCTGGAACGAACGAAGTATATGATATTATATATAAAATGTCTAACACAAAATATTCCCCAATATCGTAGAAACTCAATACAACACTGAATATATTTTATTGTCGTTAAATCGATTCCGTTGAATCATTCGTTTAATATTTATAAATTTCGGGCATCATTGCGATTTGTGAGATTTATTTCAACACAATCTCACCTATAAATAATTAGACCCAAATAATAATCAAAACATTTAAATACACATAACAGTTCAAATATTCAATAAATCATAATGAGAGTATTTTTACTCCGAATTTTAAACAAATCATGTGAGAGTATCTCACAATACATGTATGTCAATCTTACATACAAAGAAAAGAGAGTTGTAACTTATCTCTTCTGAAAAATATCAATAAAAATACATAATATTTGAATATAAATATAACTCTTAACACATATAACGTTTTTACGGAGTCAAAAATAAAAACGAATAACAAAATCTTCCCCGACTCAGCTTCAAAGCTCACGGGCCCTTTTCTTTTTCTTCTAGACGGAGGTCGGCTGTCTTATATTTGGGAAAGAGAAAAATGTATTCTCCTCCCAAGTCCTAACCGATGACAGGTACAATGAAGAGGAAAGGAAGTGGACTCCAGCAAGGTACTCATCTCATAAATTATAAATTAATGGATAAAAATGAATGTGTGTTAAGACAAATCTAACTTAGTAAGGCTTAGTCAAGCATACTAACTCCAATATAATTATTTAATTTGTAGCCTCCACTTAAGATCAGTCAACTAGTCCACACAAGTGAACCAAACTAAAAATTGGTCAAAGCTAGAAAGCAAAATCTCTATTTTTCAGTCAATTTTAAAAATGTTTCTGAATTGATGTACAAGTCTAAAAATTACGCAAAAAGTATTGTCAGAAAGCCCTCAAAATCTAATTTCTAACGCACCAAACGGATCCAAATTCTGAGTTTTTTATACAAAGTTATGACTAAAATACTACAGACTCGTCCTAACCTGCAGGAATACGCGAGTCAAACCAAAAATTAAACATGAGCGTATTGTACACACAACCAATCCAAAACAATTATTAGTTAATCCCCAAAGTCCCCTAGTCTTCTAGGGCTGAATCTAAGGTCAAAATAATACAAAACGAGTAAAACGACAATAAACATGACCTGTATGAATTCGTACGATAACACGATAAAATTATGATCCATCGTGATTATAATTATACCAAGACAGTGGTACTCACATAATACACGTTTAAGCCAAATATATAACGTCTAAAACAAATCACAAATACGGCGGGTAGAATCATCCATCGAGTCAAATGGTCAATCAAAGCAATAACAACTCAAAACAAATTAAATTAACCAAAGTCATTAAAATGGACGCCAAACACAATCAAATATAACCAAAGTCCTATCTTGGACTTCTTACACAAATAACACCCGCTTCAACCATCGCGAGCAAAGGCAGACTCTCCGAATAGCAAATACTCATAGTCACAACACAAAACACATCAATAACAAGATTAGACTCCAAAGGTGTCATCGCACCTGTCCATCTCACGATATAACCAAGTTCTAATTAGAATTCAAAATCTAATTCAACAAACTATTTGATTAACATGCTAACATCGCAAGTTTAACACTAATCAACTAGTAATTAATACATAAACACCATAATATAATCAAGGAGATTCCCGGGCACTACAGTTTTGGATGTGGGCGTTGGAGTCTTTGATATATGGCGTCGGACTCTTTGATGCAGGCATCAGAGTTAAAGTTTCAATAGCTTTGTTATTTGTATCATCGCAGATGCCAGCTCTGATGCTCCGTTTATTGTAGCAAGTGGCAGCAATCCACTCGCAATGCTCTGAAACTTCTTTCGAAAATAAAAGTTAAGATTTAGAATGCAAAAGATAAAATTTACTTTTCGTAATGAAGGAAAAACCAGATTCCCTAGAAAAAGAAAGGCAGGGACAGAGAAGAGACGAAGGAGAGAAATTGTAAAGAGTCTTTCTATTTGCTATCCTCACTGAACATCCACGAGAAGAGAAAGGACTAGAAGTAGTGTGTGTGTGTGTGTGTGTGTGTGAGAGAGAGAGAGAGAGAGAGAGAGAGAAAGTCGGACAGGAGTGACATTATAAAATGGTATCTTCGTCTTTTTATTATCAAAAATATACTTTACTGGTTGATTAATATTATGTTGGATTGATGCAGTTGGATTTCTACCAAAAGGTACCATTCCGTAATTATTCCAAAAAATATTCAAACTTTACTTTAAAATGTAACAAGAAACCTATTATTATTGGGCCATAGACTATATCACAATACGAAGGAACACAAATAAAATTGAGGGAAATTGAGGTCAGTCCTATCTGGACAATTTTCAACCACTTCACATACTTATATTATTTTGTTATTGGAAAAAGGTATGTTGTGCATCGTGATGCACAAACCAAGGCACTTTCATGCCTCATAATATACAAATGATGTATCACGATGCATAAAGTATTTTTTCGGGTTACGAAAAGATATATGAGATTAAAACGGTTGAAAACTTAAAAAAAAAGGATTAACCCGTAATTTTTCAAATAAATTTCCAAAGGGCAAAAATGACGAGAGCTTGACAAGCCTCCCAATTTGACTCAAAAGGTAATTAAATTATACTTGGAATCTGGAATCTGGAATCATTTAAGGTAATCCCAACGACAGGAATATGGAATCAAAAGGGAAAAAAAAAGAAGAATATGTACAATGTATCACTGTTATAAGACAAGAAGAAACAAAGTCAAACAAATTTACATGGTCAAAGTGTTACTTTTACTTTGACCCAAAAAACAAAGAGAGCCTCGGCAATGAAGGATTTTATTCATATTCTATAACCATTTTTTGAGTTTTGTAGGGGAACTTTAGCCCACCACAGGCACCCAATTTCAGCCCCCATCCCAATCGCTCTTTAAATGGATCGTAAGCTTTTGCGATTCATATACCGTAAATAGTAGTTTAAATATATATTTTTTATTTCAATTATGTTGAAAAGTAGGGATAAAAAATTTAAAAAAATATGGTGGTAGTTAGGTTTGTTAGTTGAGATGAGGGAGGTTTGGAGTTTTTAGAGGATTGTATAAAGGGTGATTATTGGAATGAATTGTTTTTTAAAGTGTTGAAAAAATATAAAAGGAACAGAAAACGAGGTGGATAGAATGTAGTATTAGGTGTTATTGTTATGGTTGCACTAAGAACAAGATGAAAGATTAGAGAGGGAGAGACTAAGTTACAAGTATATTTTAACAATCTCTTATTTATACTTTTGGGTCAATAAATAGTTTAATTTGAAAAAATAAGTAGCTTTCTTAAGTAAAAAATTGAGAAAATTATTGTAATATAGGATTCAATACTTTTAAAAAATAAATAGCTTTCTTAATTCAAATTTTGAGAAAATTATTGTAATAGCTGCAATTGACAACATTACTTAAAACTGAATAATTACTTGTTAATGACTTTCATGATTAAAACTAAACATTAATGTCATTATTGCTTCACATAATAACAAGTTGTTTATTATTTTTTTTCAATTTTGGTGAAAATTAAATTATCTAAGATCAATAAAAGAAAAAATCATTACATTAAATGAAACAAAGATAAGCTAATGTTATAATAAAACTAGTTCATATAAAAATATCTTAAATATTTGAAACAATTTGAGAAAATTAAAAATGTGTCAGAGCATCTCCATTGTGTTTATTTGCCAACTTCTTACCCAAATTCTTAATAAGAATTTTTCAAAAGCTTCCCATTGTGTACTTCTAATAATTACATGTAGGAGAGAGAGTGTAGTGAGGTTCTAAGAGCATCTCCAATGCCACACTTCCAATATCATCTTCTTAGCCGGGTCCTACTGCCACATATACATTTTTCTCTTCTTATTCCATTTAAGAATATATCTTCCCAATGCTAATCTTCTTATACATCTTCTTAGTTGGGTCCCACTGCCACCTCATTAACTTTACACTTCAATCTTATTTTTATATTTCTCAAACAAATAAATTACATAAATTATAAATAATGACATTAATTAATTTATAAATAATACTATTACTCACAATTTAAATAATTTATAATTTAATTAATAAATTATCAATAAAATATATATTATACATGACTCGTAAAATAACATAAATAGAAAATTACATAAAATGTTAAAATTGAAGTGAAATACATAATGATAAAGTTACATAAAGATAAATACTTAAAAATTACATAAAAACAAAAAAAACTTAAAATTAAAATTACAATTCAATAATTAAAATTACATAAAAACGAGAGTTAGGTGTATTTTGAAGCTAAGTTTGTAGAGAAAGTGAATTTTTAGAAAGGATTATGAAGAAATTGAAGAGAGAATAAAGAAGTTGTGGAGAAAATGAAGAGGGTTGAGGTGGTGTCTTTATAGGGAAGAAAGAAAAAAAATTATTGAAAAAATAAAATAAAATGCAAACAGCTAGTTTTAAAAAAATAAAAGGCAAATTAATTTTGAAAAAAAAAATAGTTGTTCACAACAGTTTCCAACCTTTATTTAAAAAAAAAAAGAAAACAAAATTCAAACAATTCAGACAACTTGCAGAGTTTCCAGCCGTGGACCCCACCCGAGATTCCCGTCCAACTCTCCAGAGCGCGCGTGAAGAACACGCGCCACACACAAGCTGTGTGTGACGCCCACCTCCTGCCCTGCGAGTGGTCTTCCTCTTTTTTGGCTGGCTTCCAATTTTTGAAGAAAATAAATTCTCTCTCTTCCATGTCAGCTTAGGAAGAGGAATTGGAAGAGTTGCCATTGCTTTCTGCTCACTTCCAATTTGGAAGCATGTTTAGGAAGCTTGCGTTGGTCATGCTCTAATATAAGAACTTCCATTTTGCCTAGGAAAATGGGAAGTGGCAGGCGGCTGTTGGGGGAAAGGGAGGGCGGGGGGCTTCCACTTTCGAAAAATAGTGTGTGTGTGGGGGCTTTTATGTAATTTTTAGGATAAAATAATTTTTTGGTCCCTGAACTATATCAATACTATGCATTTGATCCCTGTATTTTTTTTGTAATGTGTTTGGTCCTTAAATTAGGTTTTTGGTAAGAGATTACCCCCTAATGGGGTTACCGTCAGTTTTTTCGTCAAATTTTTTATGAAATTCCAAATTTACCCTTACTAATGTTAGTGGTTCAAAAATAAAAAAAGAAAAAGAAAAAAAGAAAAGAAAAGTCAAATCGGTCCAAAGAAGTATCACACCATCTCCCCTTTATCTCTCCACTTTATCTCTCCACTTTTATCTTTCTTTCTCTAACCCGATACCACCGCCTTGTTCTCAATCTCCGGCCATAACCCAATGGTCAATGCATATATATGCATCGATCTTTAACAAATCCTTCTTCGAAGCTTGCAAGATGGAAAGAGCGCAGGGGGCAAAGAAGAAGCCATCGGATGAGCCATCCGGCGAAGATCCACAGCAAACCCGTGATTAGTCATCGCGCGATGTTTAGAGTTCTCCTCCGAAATATCAGAAATCAACCAAGTACTTTCAACTAGCCCTGTGCTGTCGCTTTAACCCCACCCGCCCCTCCGCACTGGTCGGAGCTTCCTCTTCAGCCACTATGGAGCCCGTTTGGAAGATCTACAGTTGGCAGATAGAAGATTCTTGCTTCACTTTAGCAGCATTTAGCAGCATTCCTTTACTATTCCACCTCGAATTGACGCTTTATATGTAGATCTTGGTCCATACCATTTCCAGATCAGATCTGGTTACCGGCTCTCTTTCTTTATCTCAGTCTACCATCCAATCATCTTCGATCTGTCGCTCGATTTCTCAGTCCGCCATTGTGTATTTCTATCGATCGATCTCGAACTTTCTCTCTCCCCGATATCATCCGGCCAGTCCACCGTCACCGCCATCGGTTCACCATCGTGTATTTCTGGAGTATTTCTTTTTTGGAAGATAAACAAAAAATCAAGGGTGACATTGTTCTACTCCTTTGTATCCGCGTCTGGGATGGAAAAACTGAGTGAAAATGAAAGAAAACGGCAGGATAAATTGGGAGACAAAGAAACTTTGTTCAATTTGGAGGTGAGCACGACTGTCATGGAAGCGATGTGAGGGATGGATGAAGACGGCCGAACCGGGGTTTTGAGGGATGGATGAGCGCGGCCTGTCTTCTCTTTGACCGATTCCCTTTCTTTTCTTTTCTTTTTCATTTTTCATTTTTTTTTTAAAATTTTGAACCACTAACATTACTAAGGGTAAATTTGGGTTTTCAAAAAAAACTTAACGACAAAACTAACGGTAACCCTGTCAGGGGTTAATCTCTTACTAATTAAAAACCTACTTTAAGGACCAAACACATTACAAAAAAATTACAGGGACCAAACGCATAGTTTTGGTATAGTTCAGGGACCAAAAAATTATTTTATCCTAATTTTTACTTTGTTTTTTTTTTAAATTTTTTTCTTCTTCCCCTATATATACTACTTCAATATTTCATATTTATTCAATATTATTCTCTTTTCCATTTTTTCATCATCTTGTTTAAAAAATCATTTTCTTTACATACTTATTGACATTTTTATGTAATTATAATTATTGAATAGTTTTGATGTAATTTTTAAGTATTTATGTTTTATATAATTTTTTATTTATGTTATTGTACGAGTTATGTATAATATGTGTTTTATAGATAATTTATTTATTAAATTATAAATTATAAAATTTAAAAATAATAATGTAATTATTATTTTTAAATTAATTTATGTCTTAATTTATAAATTAATTATTTATACGAAATATTTAAATATGAAATATATTAAATAACGTGTTTTAAATTTATTTGTTGGATAAGTATAAAAATAAGAATGAATTATAAAGTTAATGAGGTGTCAGTGGGACCTAGTTAAGAATATGTTAAGAATAGTATACAATGGGAAGATATATTCTTAAGTTAATAAGAAGTGAAAAATGTGTAGATGGCAGTAGGACCCACTTAAGAAG
Source organism: Codonopsis lanceolata (assembly GCA_013146195.2). Taxonomy (NCBI): domain Eukaryota; kingdom Viridiplantae; phylum Streptophyta; class Magnoliopsida; order Asterales; family Campanulaceae; genus Codonopsis; species Codonopsis lanceolata. Next base: position 93,025,383 of record CM028378.1, on the reverse strand, counting down.
TTGTAATAAGAATTTGTACATTGTGGATGCTCTTACTACTATAAAATAATAATTATTTGATTCTCCAATGTAAAACATATATTTGATCTAATAAAAAAAAATATTTATCATTTTACATGGATTCAAACTATTAGAAATTCAAATCTCATTTCGTTTATCAGGATTGTGATTTCTAAAATTTTTATAATTAGTTCCATGATGTCAATAATCCATTTCTATCCAAATATCATTTTGGCATAACCAAACACTATTAAATATTTCATCCGTTCCTAAATTATTGTCCTAGTTAATCCGGTGCACGGATTAAGAAAAAACAATTGACTTTATTATTTATATTGGTTTAATGTGTACTTTCTTTTAAAGCACATGTGTATGTGGCCCATAATTAAAGTATGATGAAAAAGTAAAGGTAAAGTGGTAAAAGTGATACTCTAAAAAGGTAAGTTTCAAACTAAACAATTATTTTGGGATGGACGAAAAAGGAAAGGAGGACGATAATTTAGGGACGAAAGGAGTAATAAGTAAGTCTCTTGTAAGCGGTTTTACGGATTTTAATCCGTAAGACGGATCCCTCATTCTGTTACATGTCAACTCAATAATAAATAATAGGTCAAGTAAGAAAGATCCGTGTAATAAAAAATATCTATAGCATCGTTTTACATATATTTTTGTCTTAATTAATTCCATAAAATCAATTCCGTTTCCATTTCCATATATACCAATCTAGGCCGTGGTGAATCATGTAGAGCGGTGCATGTCATCGTGAGGCTAATTCGTTGAGATAACATAGTTTTTTGAATAGCAAATATTTATATTTAAAAAAGCCAATAAAAAAGGTCCAAATTCATTGGGCAAAATCACTTGCATGAACAAAGCCGCAAATGTTCCCCGACTTTTCTAGAAGGTAGAAACCAATAAGGTTTAGAAATTAACAGTAATATTTTTTCATTGGGAAACTTTTACAAATAAAGAATCATAATAAAGAAAGAATTATATAAGTTAATTACTACTAAATAATAATTATAAATAAACAAAATCTATTATATAAAACAGATCAGGCGGTAGGATTTGATTATACCAAAGATAATTATCGGCTAGGATGAAATCTCATCTAAACTGTTTTTATCTCAACCTAATCTAATCTAACCGTTTCCTATTCACCTTTTTCTTCCTAAATCTCATATAAACTGTTTTTATCTTAACCTAATCTAACCGTTTCCTATTCACCTTTTCTTCCTAAATCTCATATAAACGGGTTTTATCTTAACCTAATCTAACCTTTTCTTATTCACGTTTTACTTCTTACGTTTTTATTTCAACCAGCTTTTTTCCATCCTTTTCAGGCTTAGTTTTTTTTTTGTTCTCTTTTTAAACTTTGTACTCATTCTTTCTTCTTTTTTCCTTACTTCTTCTTTTTTATTTATTTGATTCTTCTTTTTCATTCTTTAGTAAATCACTTTTGACCACCACCCCCTATCTTTAGTTTTAGGAGAGAGAAACTAAAAAGGAAACGAAAATTGGTAGCTGAGTTCTCACTAATTTAAATAAATTTAATTATATATATATATATATATATATATATATATATATATATATTTATATTATTTATTATATTGATTTATTTGAATACTAACATCGTCTCTGTCTTGACATCAGCTAAATCTCATCTTGCGCCGTGCCATAGACGTAATGACTTATACATAGAATCTAAAATAAATATAAAATATAATCATTTCGTCCTTAAATTATCGTCTTTCTTTCTTTTTAGTCCGTCTCAAAATAATTGTCCAGTTTAAAATTTACATTTTTAGAACATCACTTTTATCGTTTTACCCTTATTTTTTCACCCAAATTTAATTACGAGTCACATGTACATATGTTTTAAGGAAATTATATATTAAACCAATATAAATAATTAAGTCAATTATTTTATATTAATCCGTGCGCTGAATCAATTAAAAAAAATAATTTAGTACGGTGGGACTTGGGAGTTGGGAGTATTATTCTCTAATAATTTCTTCGCCCGCATAAACAAACATTCATTATTAAGCCTCCCAAATCCTCCAAATCCGTACCGAATGCACTCAATATTCTATTAATTGCATCCTATAAATTTGACATTCCTTTGTCAATATTCACACTTTTAGTCTACTCCTTTCCTATAAATTCCCCAATTCCTATCCCGCGTTCCCATCTCATTCTCTCCCAACTCCGCCCTCTCCCTCTCTCTGTAAACCTTAGTCATAACCATGGCAACTTTTTCTCTCCTACCCATCTTGACAACTTTCTTGTTCTCACTGGCTTCCCTCATTGAAGCCAGGAACACTCCAATCCAACAAGAAGGCTTCACTTTAGATCTCATTCATAGAGACTCACCCCTTTCCCCACTCTACAACCCATCCAACACTCGATTGGACATCATCACCAATGCATTTCGGCGTTCCATTTCTCGTGCCTCATTGAAAAAAGCTTCATCTTCCACCCCCTACATCCATTCGGAGCTAAGCTCGATCCCCGGAGAATATATCATGAAAATATCCATAGGCACCCCTCCTGTTGAAACATTAGGCGTTGCTGACACCGGAAGCGACCTCACCTGGACTCAATGCAATCCATGCACCAATTGTTACAAGCAAACCACCCCTATCTTCAACCCTGATCATTCTTACTCCTACAAACCCTTATCTTGCCAATCCAAACAATGTTCCCCACGCAATCTTGGCTCCAACTGCACGAACCGAGACGCATGCTTGTACAGGATGACTTACGGGGATCAGTCGTATAGCAACGGCAAACTCTCTTCAGAAACCTTCACCTTCTCTTCTAGTACCGGCAAACCGGTTTCAATTCCGAATATTGCTTTTGGCTGCGGCCAAGATAACCAACTCACTTTTAATGGGAAAGTATCTGGTATTATCGGGCTAGGAAGGGGACCTTTGTCCATTGTCAGGCAATTGAAACAAACAGTTAAAGGCAAATTCTCATATTGCTTGGTGCCTATTTACAAAGGTACCAATGTAACAAGCACGATTAATTTTGGCTCACCCACCCAGTTGTTGCAGGTCACGGAGTTGTTTCAACACCTTTGGTTTCAAAAGCTCCAAACACATATTACTATCTCACTTTACATGGCATCAAGGTTGGGAAAAAGATCTTGAGCCACTTGCAAACTCCAACTCCAAGATTCGACAAGGTAACATCATCATCGACTCAGGAACAACTTTGACAATGCTAACCGCCGTCTACAAAGCAAGT
>CM028378.1:92990163-93022028 GCA_013146195.2 Codonopsis lanceolata | reverse complement strand
GGAGATGCCATCCTCCTCCTCCTCCTCATGTTATTGGGAGGCGTGCATCTATTGCTGGTGATTGGGTCGGGTCTTCTCATTCCACTCTTGATGCGCAGTCGGAGTTTTCCATGCCTGATGATGCCTTTTCGACTTTCCAATATCGGCGAGACGAGAGGCTCATAGAGGAGGTCCTTTCCGACGTCGAGATCCCTGAGGAGTATCGTGTCCCTAATCATGCCCGCACGGTATATTCATCATCTTTTTCTTTCTTTCTCTTTTTTTTTTATTTGACCAATGCTCTTTTTTTTTTATTTGAGTGATGCTCTCTTTTTTTTTTGTTTGCCTTCTCAGGTCAAAGTGTCCACGTACAAGAGACTGTTGCGGGGCTTTGTTAGCATCAACAAGCTTTATTAGCGGCTGATTGATGATTTTTCTTGTCAGAGCAATGATGCTATGCGGCAGACCAGGCGTCGTAATGATGATGATGATGATGACGCAGACGCAGGATCGAGTCGCGCCCAGAGCAGGGGACGAATACGTAGACCTGATGGCACGGTGGGCCCTCGAGTCAGGGGAGGTGGCTTTGGTAGAGGCAGAGCGTCTTTTGACCATTAGCTTCTTTTTCCTGTATATGTTAGCTTTTTTTTTTTTTTACTAAGATCTGTACAGACATAAATTATGAGATGCAATATAATTTTAAATGATATGATAAATAAAATGCATATCAAAATACATGCAGAAAATAAAGCTATACCGACTCCTAAGGGTGCTGGCACGCTGTATCTTAGAAATGAATTTAAAAAGAATACACCTTCGGTTTTGAGGGGGCTTTTCCGGTGATTTGCGGGAAGAGGAAGAGGTAGCCGCCTCCTCCTGTGCGAGGGAGTATAATTGCAGCCATCTATTTATGCGTAGCTCTCCTTTTTTTATAGCCTGCTAAACCTTTCCGTGATCAGACGAGGCAGCAATTGATGATTTGGACAGAAACCAGAACACCAACTGATTTATGAGGCAATATTGGACAAACTGGGCATGGCATACATCCAAACTGGGCGCCATGCCCAATTTTCATATGGGTGGCACCCATTTTGCTATCCTGGGAGACTTTTCTGGCCACTGTTCATCACTGTTCATCCTTGTTTGTCGCTTTCTTTTGATTTCGCCTATAAAAAGGACCCCCGACAATTGTAAATCCTCATACCTGATTTCTTTCTTCGCTTCGCTTGAGCCTTTCTCGCCATTTTCCTCTCATCAAAGAAACCTTTATTTTTGCCCAAATGGTCGACCTTATCACACACCTTTGGAAATAGAGATTTACGAAAATGCCCTAGATCTCTGGATTCTCGTCCTTCGAGCAGATGAACGCGACTGGTTTGATCACATTTTTAGCTTCAGGTGTCTTCTATCCTGGAGAAATGTTGTTATTAACTGGGACATGTTAAGGGGGCATCCGTGTTCTGTCTCCTCAGATTCATCTCTTCAACTTCGCGAATGAACGAGATGTGTCCCGTGATTTGAAGAGTTTTGTGTAATGCCGGGGTAGCCGCCACTGCCTTCGCCGTGTTCGCCTCTGAGGCGTCCCTATATGGAGATTAGGGAACTGCTCAAGACCACTGAGCCGCCACCCCTGCTTCTATAACGGGTGAATTTTGACTTGATCGTTTCTTCCCGCAGCCTTTTACAGTTCGTGGAGAATGATGTAGATTATCCGAGGCGTCGGTTGACGCCTCTTTTCCCCGTTCAGCCTCGTGGGGAGATATTTGCTAGTAGGCCAACAGGGGTTTATTGACGCGAAGTCATCGCTGATCTTGCTTTCAGTGCACGTGATCGCCGGCCAATATTGTCCCAAGAATCTTGGCGTAAACTTTGGCGGTCCGATGCTTTCGCCGGTGGTGATGAACTTTTTCCTACCATCCCATTTTGATTCACATGTGGGAGAAGAGCACTTTCAAGTGTGATGGCTCCCGCACCTTACGGAAGCGATTTATGATCCGGCTTTATGGTTTTCGCGGCCGCTTCCCCCAAATTAATTATTCTGACTAATACTGGACCGAGAGCTTCTTTCGGAGAGGCTCTATGGATATAGCTTGGGTGATTCATAACTGGGAAATTCGGTGCTTCATTTTGCATTCCGCCGGATATGCCCAAGTTGTCATGCTGGGCATCAGGAGGACCTCTTTTATAGTGGCCGATAGAATATTGCGCCGCTTGGAACAGATCATCCCAGACACGACTCGCCCTGTGTTCTTGGAGATGGAAAATAACAGGACTCTGGATTTTGACTTCCAGAGGATGTGGCGGCTTGACTTTGATAGGCTTCACGTGGCCTATTTGTTCTCTGATTATATGCTTTTGTCCCACGAGTACTTGGCGTTGATAATGGTGACTGTGGAAGGGTCTTCTCGCGAGATTCGGCGAAGACTGAGAAACTTGTTTGGCCGTCATGTTGCCACGGGTATAGATGCTCGCCTTATGGAAATAGGCGAAGAGATTGACAGCTCGGGCCTGGTCATCCTTCAGGCCTTGCAGGAAGATTTTAGGCGGGTACACAATCTTGGCACCCCGGTGGCTCCTGGACCAAATGTAGCAGGTCCCAGTAATTGGGAACCGGAGGAGGCTGTTCCCCTCCCCCCTCAAGCTGAATGGGGCACTGGTTTTAGGTATGCTGATTATGAGGTCCCTCGGCTCAGTAACACAAGTCGGCAACACAACCCTTGGGAGCCGGAGGAGGCTGTCCCTCCCCCTCAAACTGGATGGGGTACTGCTGTGAGGCCTAATGATGGCAGCCAACAACACAATCCCTGGGAACCGGAAGAGGCTGCTCCTCCCCCTCAATCTGGATGGGGCACCGGCTTTAGAGATAATGGGGCCAGTCCTAGCAACACGACTGTCCAAGAGAATGGAGACGTTGGTGATGATGAAAGAGATTCTTCTGGCGGGTCTCTTTCTGATGAGAATAGAGGTTCCTCTGCGCCTCGCAGAAGGGGAATATGGGCTCGACTGGGTGGACGCCGCAGGCATTGATAGACCACTCCGGGGCTGACCTGCAAAAGTGAAGGAATATCTGGGGGGAAACAAGTGGGGGTATGGGCAGAAGCATATATATGTGCAGACATTATGTATAATATAAATGTCTTTAAAAATTCCTAAGTTACACCTTAGGACCCTGTAATATTATATTTTAATGTTTTAATGTGAGCTTTCGTTGTGGTTTTTCTCTTTCTTTTGTCGGCTTGAGCTTGTATGTCAAAACCGAGATAGGATGCCGAGGATTCAAAGAGTGCCTTTTTTTTTTTTTTTTTTTTTTTTTTTCTGATTTTCCATTTTTTTTGTATGCTCTAACTTTTGCCTAGGCCGCCCTTTCGGGTTTTCAACCTAGCGAGCTGGAGAGAGAGAGAAGCACTTTTGTCGGATAGATTGGCTCAAGCATAGTACCTTTTGAGCTTGTCAAGGTTGAAGGGCTGAACAAGGTCCTTTCCTTCCTGGCTTGTGAGGAGTACGACATCTCCTGACCGGATTTCTTTGACAATATACGGCACATCGTGGAAGAGAGTGGTAGCAGCTTTTTGATAAGTATCCCCAGCATATATATATATATATATATATATATATATATATATATATATATATATATATATTTATTTATTTATTTATTTATTTATTTATTTATTTATTTTTAGCCCGCATTACCATGACATAATAGCAGTAGGTCCCCCAAAGGGGTGGTGAATGAGGTCTTTTCTTGGTCTTCTACTGCCATTTTGATTTGATTATAGCTCAGCATGTCGTTGATGAAGGATCTGATTTCATGAGCAGTGACGGCGTCTACCATGATATTGATATTGGGTAGAGAGAAGTTATCTTTGGGTGACGCCTTGTTGAGGTCGCATAAGTCTACGCAGATCCGAACCTTCCTGTTGGGCTTGGGAACGGTCACTTATATTGGACAGCCAGATCGGGGTTTTTTTTTTCACTTTTTTTTTAACTACTTTTTCCTTTCTTTCTTTCTTTTTTTTTTTTACCCGAATGAAGTTGACATGGCGGCCGCTTCATGCTTTCTTTTTGACTTGTAGTGACCATTCTCGCTTGATGCGGCGGAGCTTTTGTCGCTGATTGGCCGAGCATCCGAACATATGGGGATTCGTGTTTGACTATGGCTAGGATCTAGCCCCGACATATCTTCATAGGACCAAAGCGTAAGATGTCCACGAACTTTTGAGGAGGTCCATGAGTGCTATCCTTTTCGTAGCCTTGCAAGTAGTTGCCGATTTTGATTTCTTTTGACTTGATTGTTCAAATTTCGCATTGATGATTGACAAGTCTTCACTGCCGTTGCCGAGTGATGTTGTTCCTGTTGTTCAACTGACTTTACAAGCTCAAGCAAATATTTTTTATCTTTTGGGTCCATTTCATTAAATGACTCATTATTATGATTATTTAATGTATCTTTTAATGTAGGTGCAACTAAGGAATAAGCAAAGACATTCATATTATCATTAATAGCAAACTGCACGGGGCTTATTACATTATTGAGGACCTGGGGTTTGAGATCCTCATTATTAGGGAGCGGATCGGTAGATGACCAATCCGTAAAGCTAGGAGAAGGAAGGGGATGGTATATCCGAAGCGGTCTACCAGTTCTGCGGGAGTCAAGAGCGGGCGGGTCGTAGTGTACCAATTCTGCAGAGGCTTAGCAGTGAGAAGCTCGAACTCATCAGGGAGCTTTGCATATTCAGTACCTTCGTCTATCATACCCAGGAAGCTATCTCCTAGGCCGTCATCATCAAATAAGACCAGAGAATAGTCATCCTGATCTATAGACCAAATGTTTTCAAAAGTGGCGGTTTTATATGCAAGGTGCTACGGGCTGTGGATGACCTGCTCCATTCGCTGTGAGAAGACTGACATCTTCAAAAATTTCCCAACCAGGGCATCTTTTCCCATTTTGGTCTATCCAGGGCTCAGGAAACATGAGATAGGCTTCTGTTTCCCCTTTCCTTACGAAGTAACCATTTAAGGTTTTTCTGTATGGTTGGAGAGGGGGATGTGTGTAAGGACGCTTTTCCTTTCCCCGCCTCGCCTTCTTTCTCACGTTTTTGTTTCATGACAAGCTACCTCACTGAGTAGGTGTGTATCCTAGGCCAAAGGGAGGGATACATTCCTTAAGTTCATCCCGACTAGATTGACAAGCCCTCGTTGGTTTCTCGCCAAGACCCCATGTGCATATAATTCATTTTCCGAACATGTTTAAAGGGACCATGTTTCCTAGGGATGTGGTTTTCTTTCCAGTGATGTCGGTTTCTCGACCGTATTCAAGGGCGTTGACCACAGCTTGGGGGATAACCTCAAAACCACTGAGGAAGATACCCGTGTCTTCATGCTCTATCTCGAGGATTGGGATATCCTCGCTTTCCTTGTTTTCCACGATCTTGTCAGCCAGAATAATTACTATGTGGTCATCGTGGATGAATTTGACACGTTGGTGCAATGAAGAAGCTACCCCTTTACCCCATGGATCCAAGGGCGTCCCAATAACAGGCTGAAAGTGGCTGGTATGTCCAAAACTTGGAATTCGACCGGCATGGTTAGTGGCCCAATAGTCAGCATCAGAGTGACCACCCCTAAGACACATCGACTGGTGTTGTCATATGCCTTTACTGTCTGTGAGGAAGGAGTGAGTTCTGATATTTTTGTTCCCAATTTGGCTAAGGTGCTGGCGGGACATACATTCAGAGAGGACCCATTGTCTATCAGAACTCGGGGAACCCTTTTTTCCATTATTCCCACAGTGATATGAAGAGCATCAATGTGGTCGCCTCCTTCCTTGGCAGATCTAGATCAAGAAACATTATGACATTTCCAAAATGAATGTTTCCGATCATCCGAGTAAGCTCATTCGGGAGGTTTCAATGGGAACGATCCGGCTCGACTTAAGGATTTAGCCAGCTGTCTCTGTGGTTTTGTTTTGAAGCACAAAGTAAGCCCCAGATGGAAATGTTGGCCTGAGTTTTCTTCATCTGAGCTAAAAGAGTATCCTCCACCTCCTTAGCCCCAGTATCTGTCTCTTTGTCTTTGCCTGAGTGGTCACCTTTTTCCAGGTTTGGTTGGTAGGCTCGGCCAGATCTAGTAAGGTGGCTAACATCCCCACCGACCCAAGTGGCTTTTCTGATGTTGCAGGTATTTTGGCTACCCAGGATAGTGTCCCAAGAGAGCATATTGCAGCTAGGCTCTTTTATGGATGTAGATGGAGAGAAGGGAATGAGGATATATGGTAATGGGTGGCTAATTTTTTCGAACTTGGGCACAGTGATTTTTTCATCAACCTCAATCATGTTGATTTGAGGTAGAGGGTTATTGACTGTATTTGGTCCGGGAGGAGGTTTTTCAATCACCTTGTCATCTATCAAATCCTGGATAGCATTCTTGAGTGTGTAGCATCTGTCGGTGAGGTGACCACTGTAACGATGATATTCACAATACTGAGTATGGTTCCAATTGTCAGGAAGGGGTTTGGTGGCCTGTAGTTTTCCAAAGGCTTCAATACTCCTTGAGCCATTAGCCCTCGTAATATCACGCATCGAGGAGCTTGCAATCTGGTCAAAGTACCGGCTGACCCCTGCTCGCCTCCAAATTCCTCGCTTGGGCCATTATTCCTCCGACTGAGTTGACAGACCTGTCTGGTCCATAGGACCATGGAGTAGCACTATAGCTTTGGGTAGGAAAAGTGGCTGATGCATCTCCTACCATGTTGACGGTTGGTGCTGGCCGTCTTTCCTTTAGAGTATCGGAAAGAACTAGAAGGTGTATTGACTTTTAATTGCCCGGTCCGTATATCTTCATCAATACGAACTCCTATCTCCACTACTTCTTTAAAGCTGTTGTAAGGGAGATACCGCATGTGTTCCAGGTATATGGGCTGGAGGTTTTTGATGAACATCCGACATGACTCAGCTGGATCAGGTCTGTCAAAAGTTTGGGCCAACTTTCTTTTCCACCTGACTGCGAACTCATCACATGTTTCTTTTTCCCTTTGGGTGCATGACTCGAGGTCTCTTTTATTTTCTGGGCTAGTGTTGTCTTTATACCTTCAAGGAATTCTTCGAGTATCCGGTCCCAGGTATTCAGAGTGCTACTGTCTGACAACATTAGCCATTGCTTGGCGACCCCTACTAGGGTGAGGTGAAAATTGGAAGCCATAGCTTCAAAGCTAGCTCCCCTTGACTGCATACCAGTGGAATATGATTTTAGATGGGATATAGGGCATCCAGTCCCATCAAACTTTTCTATGTCGGGCATTTTGAATTTTGAAGGCAGTACTGTTGAAGGTTGTAATGCCAATGCCCGCGTAGAAAATTCCCCTTTGTTGAGAAGTTTGAGCATCATGGTTTTCATGTTTTCCATGTCGGCCTCCATTTTGGTGGCTGGGGGAGTTGGTTTTAGGTATATTCTGGCAGGATTAAGGAAGGCTGTGTTAATTTCTGGCTGTGGTGCTGGGTAGGGATTTTGAGCAGGATAAAGGTTTTGGGCAGTGTATGTTGGTGGATTTTAGGTTGGATATGGATTTTGAGCTGGGTAAGGATTTTGAGCTGGATATGGGTTCTGGGTGGCATAAGTTGGTGGATTCTGGGTTGGATATGAGTTTTGAGCCGGATATGGGTTTTGGGCTGGATATGGATTTTGAGCAACGTAAGCTGGTGGATTTTGTGCAGTATAAGGATTCTGGGCTGGTGGGTTATTTGCAGGATATGGATTTTGGGCTGGTAGGTTATTGGCAAGATATGGATTTTGGGCTGATGGGTTATTTACAGGATATGGATTTTGGGCTAGTAGGTTATTGGCAAGATATGGATTTTGGGCTGGTGGGTTATTTGCAGGATATGGATTTTGGGCAGTGTAGGCTGGTGGATTTTGGATAGTTTCGGCTGGGTGGCCAGGATCATCGGAAGGTAAGTAGGTAGTAACTTGGCTTGACGGGTTATAACTTTGGGGATCCATATGTGGGCTGTTTTGGAGTGGGTTGATTATAGGAAAAGGGAGGTCGCTTGGACTTTGGGGAGTATTGGTGTTTGGGGTAGGATAGGGAGGGTAGGATGAGTAAGGATTGACATTTGGGTAGTAGGGAGTTGGTGGAGGGTTAGGATTTGGAGTGACAGCAGTGTTTAGTGGGTTAGTGTTTGGCTGAGGGTTTGGGTTTGGAGGCATATGTGAGGTTGATGCTTCTTGGGGGACTGCAGGGGAAGAGATTACCTCACCACTACATTGCAAGCTTTGTACCAGGTTAGCCATTTGGCTCATTATACGATCAGCCGTTGCACCTAAATTTTGGTCTAGCCACAGCTGCATTGCTGGAGTTTGAGCATATCCTAGGGCCCTCAGACTGCACTCCATGGCGGATTGTTCACTTTCTGCCATACTGCCTCAATATGTACCTCCGAATCAAGCTTTCTACCTTTATCGATCTGTTTCGATACCTCGCTCGATTTACGCACTTGTTTCCCGTACCAATCGGCCAGTACTGTCTCTGCCTTTCCAAATTCGGGCCAGGTTTCTGAGGAAAATGGGTTTGGAGGTATCAGAAGGCTGGCTGAAAGCTTTCTGGGCTTGGAGTACAGCGTGCCTTTATTAATAGATTTTATTATTATTATTATTCCTACAAATTGACCGGATAAGCACTTGCTTAATTTTGACAGTCTCAGGATTTTCCTGGAACAGTGGATTCTTTCTCTAGAGTATAGGACCAACGTATACCACTTGCCTTTCGACTCCCCGAGATCGGACTAACCCAAGGCGAAGGGCATATACTCTTTTCGGGATCCACCATTCGAAATGATCTAGGTCGAGAGGAGTGCTGTCGGAATAGCGCGTTGGAATGCGCCTCGGTTGCCTTTAGTGGATTTTTGATCCAATATGGGAGCTTTGGGTTTCCCGCATCAAGTTATCCCTTTTTTAGGGGATACCAGGATATGGGAAGGCATCACCCTTCCATTCCCATTCTCCCTTTTTTAGGGGAAAACGTGAAAGTGCAAGGAAGGAATGTTGCAGCGCCCCCACTATGGATTTTATGAAAATAGCCTTATGGCCTATCTTGGATCACTATGGGTGCTTTGGGTTTTCTACGTCAAGTTATCCCTTGTTTAGGGGATACCAGGACATAGGAATACATCACGTCTCCATTCCCATTTTCCCTTTTTTAGCGGAAAACAGAAAAGTGCAAGGAGAAATGTTGCGAGGCCCCACTTGATCCAAAATGTTTTAGAGTCGTCATCTTTATTTTAAGGAATAAATAAAGCAAAACTAAAAAGAAAACCAGAGATAATGAAAACGGGTTCGGAGGCTAAGTTACGAGTTGGGAAGGTGCTAGGCACCCAACTCGCCCTTTCGGTCTCAAAACAGTTTTTGGCTAAAGTATGCTTATTGTTATATTTATTTAACAGATAAATAAAGCATTAATTGCCTACAAATACATCCATTGTGTCTACATTATTTACAGATTTGCAACTGTCTCTTTTATAAATAATTACAAATATACTTGAAAATATTTGGCCATAATAACGGCTACATTTAGTACTATTTCCTAACTAAATCCGGGCAGCACAACTGCTTATATATCTACATTGGGCCGGATTGGAAATAATACTTTTACAAAATGAAAGCTTTAAAATAAAACTTACTGGCAGCCTAGGGTGTGCTCGCTCTGTTCTTCAGGAGAGGGAGTCTTTTTTTGTTGTTGTGTGTTGTGAAGATTTGGGCAGAGTAGCTACTTCCGAAAGTTACTTTTGGCCTCGGGATTTGGGCAGAATAACTGTTTGTGTTTGGCTTGTTTGTTGGCTTGAGGTAGGCTGAAATCGGGCAGAATAACGGCTTATTTCTGGCTGATTTGGCCTTTTAAATCGGGCTGAGCAACTGCTCTTTCCAAGATTTTTGGACCGGGGAAAAAGGGTGGATACCTAGCTGGGGGGCTAAGGCTCACTTCTACCGGTTGGTTTTGTGGGGTGTCTACACCTACCCCCTGCGTCAGTCAACGTTAAATTACATATAGATTCTCAGGACACTTCATGGACCGATCGGTTTTTATGTCTTTGAATTATTGACCAGTCCTTGTGCAAACAAAAAAGGAAAAAAAAGGAAAAAAAAGAAGAAAATTAAAAAAAAAAAAAGAAACAAAAAGAAGAAGAGAGACTTGAATAAAAATATGCACGGGGGCTGACTAATGATTTTCTGATGTTCGACCTAGACCATTTTGAATGGTAGATCCCGGAAAGAGTATAGACCCTTCGCCTGAGATTAGTCCGATCTTGGGGAGTCGAAAGGCAAGTGGAATACAAGGTTCCTATACTCTGGAGAAAGAATCCACTATTTTAGGAATAGTCCTGAAACCGTCAAAACAAAGTAGGTGCTTGTCCGATCAATTATAGGGAAAATGAATAATAATAAAAATTATTAATAAAGGCACACTGTACTCGAAACCCAGAAAGCCTTCAGCCAACCCTTTCTGATGCCTTCAACCTCCTTTTCCTAAAAAACATGGCCTGAGTTTGGAAAGGCAGAGATAGTACTGGTCGGTTGATACGGGATACAAGCACATAAATCAGATCAGAAAATATCGGGGTCAGATCCGAAAAAGGCAGGATCAGTACAGAGGGTACAAATTTGAGCAGAATGGCTGCCAAAAATAAACAAACTACGATTGGGACCAGCAATGAGCAGAACGATCTTGAACCGGAAAAAGAAACTCCTGAGTATGCCCCTCTTTCTGGATTCAAAATCTGGCTAAAAAGAGAATTAGATGCCCATGTGGAAAAGGTAACAAACCAAGTGGTTGGCAATCTTTTGGCAAATTTTGCAGAAACTCTCGCCACTATCTCTCAATAAGTCAAAAGCCTAAGGTTTTCTCCTGATACAGTGATACTTCTTTCCTTCTTGGTATAAACTGTGCTGATACAACAGAAAACATCATTTTCCAAGTCCCCAATACTCAACCAAACATCAGCTTTCAGCCGAAACCCAAAACTATTTCCCAAGGCGGTATTATTACAAATACTTATAATCTCAATCTACCACCTCCCCCAGAAACCAACCCTGAGCTCCTTCACCTAAATGTCTGCTACCATAACCAGAAAAACTACCTTCCCCTTGATCCTTCAAATACCTATTCCCAGCAAATGGCTCATGGAACCCTAACGGGGATGATTTGTGCACATGAAAAAGAAATTCCCTTAAACAGGAGCACATACAATCAATTCTTAGCATAATATTCCCCGAAGGAAAAGACCCAATTCCCAATTACTCGACCGAATCCCAGCTAGGTATTCTACCCAAACCAAAAGGACGGAAAGAAGCAATCCCAAGGCATTATGATGATCTACCTGCCCCAAGATCCAAAATTTTCCAAACACTATGGGCTCATGGGATGCTTAAACCCATTGCAAATTATCAGCCTCCCAACCTACTACCTAGTATGTGGAACCACACCCAGTTTTGTGAATACCATCGTTGCAGTGGTCATCTCACCGATAAATGCTATGTGCTCAAAAATGCCATCCAGGACCTCATCGACAATGAAATAATCACGGTAGCAAACACAAGAATTTTGGAAGCCAACCAAGCAAAGAAAGTCTAAAGGTCGAAGAAATCTATTTAGCTAGAATAAGGGTGCTGTAAATATCCCTTTTAATAAAAGAAAGGAGTTTCTAATGACTGTATGGGAGACAATTTCTTGGGAATGATAGATGGAGGCACTAGCTATGAAAATCTCCCTGCTGAGTTCGAGTCTATTGCTGATAAGCCTCTACATAATTGGTATACTACGATCGGCCCGCTCTTGACTACCGCAGATCTGGTGGACCGTTTTGGATATACTATTCCCTATCCTTCCTTTAGCCTTACGGGTTGGTCATCTACCGATCCGCTCCCTAAGATTAAGGATCTCAAACCCCATATCCTCAATAATGTAACCAACCCTGTAAATTTTGCTTCTAATAATGATAATCTATATGTTTTCGCGTATTCCTTAGTTGCACCTTCATTAAAAGACGCATTAATTAGCCTTAATAATGAGTCATTTAATGAAATGGATTCAAAAGATAAAAGTTACCTGCTTGAGCTCGCCAAGTCAGTCAAGCACCAGGAAAAACACCAATCAGCAGCAGCAGATGAAGACTTGTCCGTCATTAATCTAGGGTTGAACAATGAAATCAAAGAAGTCAAAATCGGTAGCTAACTGCAAGATTCTGAAAGGGATGCACTGATCAACCTCCTCAAAGAATTCGTGGACATCTTTGCATGGTCCTACGAAGATATGCCCGGACTAGATCCAGCCATTGTTGAGCACCGAATCCCCACTTATCCTGATGCACGTCCAGTCAAGAAGAAACTCCGTCGAATCAAGCCAGAATGGTCACTGAAAGTGAAAGAGGAAATCATGAAGCAGCTACGCGTCAAATTTATCCGGGTTGTTGAATACCCGATCTGGCTATCAAATATAGTGACCGTTCCAAAGCCCAACGGAAAGGTTCGGATCTGTGTAGACTTCTGCGATCTCAACAAGGCGTCGCCAAAAGACGACTTCCCTCTACCCAACATCGATATTGTGGTAGACGTCGTGGCCTCTCACAAATCCTTCGTAGACGGCATGTTGGGCTACAACCAAATCAAAATGGCATCAGAAGACCAGGAAAAAACATCATTCATCACCCCCTAGGGAACTTACTGCTGCTATACCGTCATGTCGTTTGGGCTAAAAAATGCTGGGGCTACATATCAAAAAGCTTCCACCGCCCTCTTCCATGATATGATCCATAAAGTGGTCGAAGTATACGTGGACGACATGATCGTGCACTCCAACGACGCTGACGGTGCCCATATCAGAGACCTTCGAAATTTTTTCGAAA
Organism: Codonopsis lanceolata; assembly: GCA_013146195.2. NCBI lineage: Eukaryota > Viridiplantae > Streptophyta > Magnoliopsida > Asterales > Campanulaceae > Codonopsis > Codonopsis lanceolata. The sequence goes on along the minus strand of CM028378.1, from coordinate 93,009,156 downwards.
GGTTAAGAAAACATCATATGAAGCTTAACCCCACCAAATGAACATTCGGGGTTACCAAGGGCAAGGTCCTAGGATTCATGGTGACTGAGCAAGGCATCAAGATCGAGCCAGCCAAAATCAAAGCCATCATAAATATGCCGCAGCCAAAAACTCCAACATAAGTCAAAGGCTTCTTGGGTCGATTACAATATATCAGCCGTTTCATCAGACAGCTGACCTCCATATGTGAGCCCCTATTTAAACTCCTAAAGAAAAATAAAAGCCTACCTTGTCAATCCACCAGTGCTAGCTCTTCCCCATACACATAAACCTCTCCTCCTATATTTAACTGTCACAGATACAGCGGTAGGGGCTATGCTAGCCCAAGAAAAAGAAAACTCCTACATCGAAAATGCCATTTACTTCATAAGTAGGAAGTTACAAGGAAGCGAGCTCAACTACTCAGCTTTGGAGAAAAGCTGCACTGGTCTAGTCTGGGCAACATAAAGGCTCAAAACTTATCTGTAAGCTCGATCCATCAAGCTCATCTCCAGAATGGATCCTATAAAATACATCTTCGGCAAGCCATCGCTTTCCAGCCGACTAGCCAAATCGTCATTCCTCCTCAACGAGTTTGACATTACCTATGTCACGGTCAAATCCATTAAATGCAGCGTTATCGCGGACAATTTAGCTGATCTGCCTCTAGAAGCAGAAGATGCATTTGAGCCCAGCTTCCCAGACGAAGGTGTCCTAGAAATCATCGATCATGATACTAAATGGCAAATGTTCTTTGACGGAGCCGCCAACAAAAGATGCTTTGACGTAGGAATCCTGCTAATCGATCCAGCAGATTCCCACACTCCGCTGGCCATAAGGTTGGAGTTTGAATGCTCAAACAACAAAGTTGAATACGAGGCCTATATTGCCGGTCTAGAAGAGGCTCTCCGAAACGGAGCCAAAGATTTAAAAGTCTATGGTGACTCCACTTTAATCATAAACCATGTCAAAAAGAAGTGGAGAACCCAGGATCCCCGGCTGCAGCTCTATCATGCCAAACTGATAGCACTAGCAAGCGAATTTGATAATATCTTGTTCCACTACTTGCCATGAGATAGAAATCAATTCGCCGATGCCTTGGCCACTCTACCATCATTGGTCCAAATACCCACAGAAATCAATATCCAACCATTTATAGTTGGGAAAAAAGTCACTCCTGCCCACTGCTTCAGAATCAATGTTGCTCCTAAGAAGGACAACGAGCCCTGGTATTCAGACATCATGAACCTTCAGAAATGAGTCTACCCGCCCAACCTAGACAAAAGAGGTCTCCCTACGAAGATGGGCATCACAATTTGTAATCAGCAGAGGCAACCTATACAAAAGGCACTACCAGGGCTTAAATCTATTATGCATCGATCAGGCCAAAGCGGAGCAAGTCATGAACCAGCTTCATGGTGGTACTTGTGGGCCACACATGAACGAGCATATGCTGTCGAAGAAAGTCATCCGACAAGGATACTATTGGAGTATACTAGAAACTGATTGTATCCGGTGGGTACGTTTCTACGACAAATGCCAGCGCTTTGCAAATCTACATCACGTGCCCCCACATATATTATACAACTACACAACCCCTGGCCCTTCTCAACATGGGGAATTGACGTCATAGGTCAAATCCACCCGAAAAGATGTAATGGCCATGAATATGTCTTGGTGGCTGTCGACTATTTCACAAAGTGGGTGGAAGCCTCTTCCGATAAAATACTGAATACCTGAAAGGTGTCCGAATTCATCAAGACCAACATCATATACCGATACGAGGTACCTTTCGAAATCATCTTCGACGACGGCACACACTTCGAAGGGGACGTGAATCGTCTACTCGACGAATTCAAAATTTAAAGGCATACATCATCCCCATATCGACCACAAGAAAATGGTGCCGTTGAAGCAGCCAATAAAATGCTAGAAAATATCATCAGAAAAATGGCTGACACAGGAAAAGACTAGCTGAAAAAATTGTCACTAGCCCTTTGGGGCTATCGTACTTTAGTCCGTACACCCACTTGGGCCACCCCCTATTCTCTAGCCTATGGCATGAAGGCTGTGCTACCCATTGAAATAGAAATCCCATCATTGAGGGTGATGATGGAATCAGACATAGCTGAAATTGATTGGGTCAAACAGCGCTACGAAGAATTAGCCCTAATAGACGAGCGATAGCTGTTAGCTCTAAAACATACTCGGGCGTACAAGAAGCGAATAGCTCGAGCATTCAACAAAAAGGTCAAAGGTCGCGATATCCAAGTTAGAGACCTGGTGCTTCGTGAGAAACCCCCTAGTTATGTCGATACTAGGGGAAAATGGAAGTCTCACTGGATGGGACCATATATCGTCAAACAGATTCGATCAGGAGGTGTGGTGCTCCTCACCAATCAAGATGGGGAAGATTTTGTTCAGCCTTTCAACCTCGACAAGCTCAAGAGGTATTATGTGTGAATCGAAAAAAATATATCTTGCAATTGTTTCTCTCTCTAGCTCGCTAGGTTGAAAAACCCGAAAGGGCAGCCTATGCAAAAGTTAGAGCACAAAAAACAAAACAACAAAAGGAAAAATAAGGGCTCGCTAGGTTGAAAACCCGAAACGGCGACTTGGGCAAAAGTTAGAGCATAAAAAAAACCAGGAGAAAAGGAGAGGGAATGCAGTTTCCAAATCCTCAGCATCTGAGCTTCGGCCTGCCAGAGTCTTTAGCATATTCAGAGAAGATGGTCTTGACTGACCAAAGAGAAAAACCACGACAGAGCTCATATAAAACATCAAAATATAATATAATGCAGTCTATAAGGTGCGACTTAGGAATAAGTGTCTAAGACGTAAATATTAGCATTTATTGCTGTACATTTGCCTATATACATGCTACCTATATCTCATATTCCCCCCAACTATCCCTTTTTATGCAGCTCAGCCTCGGAGCGGTCCATCAGCGTCCGTGACGTCCCACCCATGACCATATACTTATGCGAGGTATAGAAGAGGCTCCAGTCTCACCAGCGTGAGAACCTCAGAGGTGTCCTCATCTTCCTTGTCATCAGCATTGCCGTTGTCTTGAATACCAGGACGATTTGGGCCAGCACCATCACCTCTATGGGCAGTACTTCTCCTGCCAACCTGAGGAGGATCAGCTTCATCTGCTTGCCGGGGATTGCTCCACTGACTTGCGTTGCTCAATCGTGGAGGTGCATTACTAGGACTCGCCTCATTTGGATTAGGGGCCATTCGGGCACCAAGGCCATGCACTCGCCGAAAGTCCTCCTGCAGAGCCTGAGGAACTACCAGACCCGAGCTTTCAAGATCCTCGATGATTTCCATTAGGCGAGCATCTATGCCACTACTCACTCGCTGGCCCAGCATCCGCCTCTGTACATGCCTGATGACATGAGAGTGTCCCTCAGTAGCCACCATCACCCATGATAGATATTCATGGGATAAAAGCATATACTTAGAAAAGGTGTAAGCTGCCTCGCACGAAGGAAAGTTGAGCTGCCACATGTCCCGGATAAGCTCACCTACGTCCCTATTCAGGGGACGGCTCACATCTGGAATAATCTGCTCTCTGCCAAACTGGCAAAGGACTCGGTACGCCAGATAAAAGGTGGTCTGCTCGAGACCCAGCAAAATAACCTGGGCATAGACCCCGGTAAACATAAAAAAGTTGCAGATCCGCCAATGGCTGACTACCCAGATAATCTCCATGGAGCCGATACGCAAAAAGTATTCAATACAGTCATGCTCCGAAAAATTGGTCTGGTGATAACGGCTGCGAGAGCCATAGCTCCCGGGATCATAGAGCACTGGGCCCATCACCCAGTTAAGGTTCTCCTCCAGCCACATATGATTCAAGAGAGGGCTACCCGAAGGAAACATCTCATCACCAGACGAAAAGGTGTCCAGGCCAAATAAGGCTTCAGCCAAAATAACCGAGATAATGTTTACCCGGTGGTCCCGAGTCTACAGCACCAGGTCCACGACCCGCACATCTATAAATCTAGGTCGGCCCACCTGAAGGTACCGTCCCATAAGGCAAAGAAAAAGAGCAGCCAGTCGACGCCGCAGGTTGACTGGGTCATCTTCCCTATACTCAGTATAAGCGAGAATGACAGTTAAATTAAAGTTGACTCCATTATAAAAACCCGGAGTAGCCTCGCGGGTTGAGCCGAACAACTCCCGTATTGCCATAAAAGGGCGCCTTCGCACAGAAGGCACAACAATGGGCCCAATGGTAGGCATCCCCACCATATCGCAAAACTCCTCAAAGGTGGGGCGCATCTTGTTCAGGAAAAAGTTAAAAAGATGACTCTGTACTGACCAAAACCTGGATGCTCCCCTCAGCATATCCCAATTAATGCACAGGGTCCGCCATGATAGCAGGCATCGATACCCATAGATGTTCGCAAACCACTCTCGCTCCTCTGCCAGCAAGGAAAGTACCCAAAAGTCCAGAGCATTCTCATAAATCTCTATCTCTAAAGCCGTGTGAACGAGTACGGCCATCTCTGGACAAAAGGACAAAAAATTATATCTGATTAAAGAAAAGGGAGATCGAGCAAAGAGAGTACTCAAATGACTTGAGCAGAGAAAGAAAGCAGATGAATGGTGAAAATGGACGTTGCCTTGGCTTCCTTTTATACTGAAAAATGAAAAAACGGACAAATTCTGAGCACAGTGCATGAACAGCGGCTGAAACAGGATTGCATAGTAAAAGCTAGGGGTGCCACCCATGGCCTTACCTGGCGCGGCGCCCACTACCACTATGGGTGGCACCCAGGAGCCCCACCTCTGTTCTCCAAAACTGCCTGGTTCCTTGTTTCGGGCTACGGCTGCTCCACTGCTGGCTCTGTTTGTTCACAGGAAATGGAAGAAAATACTGAAGCTAGGCCGTAGTCGTCTCTGGTCGAAGAAAGATATCAAGCACAGGAAGAGGCGGCTGCCTTTTCTTCCCCGCAGAGTGCCAGAAAAGCCACACATTATACCAATATATATAATACATTATATTATTATTATTTTTAAACAGCATGCCCGATAAAAGAAGACAATTATTTAAAAAAAGAAAGACTAATTTAAAAGAATGTCCTAACAGAAAGTTTATATTTGATGTTTCAACAATAGATTGGTTTCCTTATGCCTTTGTTAAATAATTAGTTCTATTTAAAGATCTTCATTTTAGGACACGAGTTGTTATGTTGAGTTGCATGGGGTCACCAGACTCAACTTGACTAGATCACAAAGTTAACTGTTTATCTTAAGCAGAATTGATCACATTGGTTATTACCTCCGTTCGGGTAAATAGTTCATTATTTTATTTTTGGAAATTTTACTTAAATTGTCTACTTTCAAAAATGAAGGAATAAAAGTGTCATTTTATTACTAATGAACTACTAAAAATATTATTTTCATAAAAAAATTGACTTTCTAACCAGGATTGCCTGAAACGGAGGGTAGTATTAATTATCACTACAAGAGCTAGGCACTCCATGTTCAGGGCGGTTCACCGAACCGACTCTCCTTGATCAAGTTTAATCAAAGGGATGTCACAACAGGAAATTATCCATTCAAAAAAAAATGTATATATGCATCGAGCACTATTTGAGGAGCTTTTGGCTAGCAAATTTGATTGAGAAATTCACTAAGGGTGTGTTTGGCTACACCTATTCCATGGTTTGAAATTGAAATTGAATTGTAAATCCAAATGCCTGAATTCTATAAAACTAATTCTATACTAAGACCTAATAATTTGAATTCAAAGTTTTATTTCTTTTTTCCTCTATTACTATACATAATAACTTACCCTTCTTTAACCACCACCACCACAACCAGGTCAATATTCCTACTACCCTCACAACTTCCTTCGACCACCGCCACCTCACGCGCTATGGGTGGCAATGGGCACAGAATTAAACGACTTTTGGGTTGGGTCTATCCGACCCGAAATTCGATGGGTCTATCAAATTGTTAGCCCAGTCTGGCATGTTGTAAGCCTATGGGACGATGGGCCGACCCGACCCGAAATAAAATCAACAATAAATATAAAGTAATAAAATTTACAAATTACCCAAGATTTCTCTCTGTATATATATTTTTGCTCCAAATAGGAAGATATAAGAGAAACACCTTATCTATATACGGTTTTTGAACTTCTTGTATTTGTAAGTTTATATTGTTTACAATATACTAAAAATAAATAAATAAATATTAAAATTTGAATGGGTTGGGCCGGCCCGAAAAAGCCCAGGCTTTTTTGATCTGAGCTCGGATGATCCATGTGCCTAGGCCAAAAATACCCGACATTTTTTGGATTGCCAATATTTGAAGTTCGGCTCGTCAAAATAGTGGATGGACTGGCCTGCCCATTGGGCTGGGCTATTTTTGTCGGCTTTGGGCTGGCCGTCTATTCCGGCCACCCACCCTCCACCGCCAACTCCGTCATCTACTGCCGTTGTCAACCACCACTATATTTTATTTAGTTTGAAACTATAAAAAAGTTTAATATTTGATGTTAGTGAGGTTTGAACACATGCCGTTTGAAATGGCTAACTACCACTATCTTTAGGCTAGACAAGATTTTCGGAAAAATATTGTGTTCTTATTTGAAGTACAATATAGAATTACAATTGAATTTCACGCATTATCCAAACCATGAAATTGTTATGATTTTGAAAACAAATTCCACATTATTTAAATTTTATAAAATTCGATGCATTCGAACGGACTCTAAATATATCCAAGAGTACTAACATACACAAAGGAAATAAAGGGGAAACTAGTGAAGTACCTATTTGCTCAAATTATTTGATGGGGAAATGATTACAAAGTTTTGTGCCGAAAATAACAATTACATCTTTAGAATTGTAATAGCTTTGATTTCACGTATCGCGTCAAGGTTGGTTGGTGAGACAAGTCAACCCGTAACCCATTATAACTCGTTATTTGGCGGGACGGACCGAGTTAGCCAGTAAATATGGCGAGTCACGAAATTGTCAACTCAATCCAATCCATCATGGATTGTGAGTTAGGCGGGTTAGCCCACCCAACTTCTTCTCATAATTAATAAAATAAATAAATAATAATAAATAACACAAAAAAAATCTCACAATTTATTAAAAAATTATATTTTAAATAGCGTTTTTAATAACTTTCTTTAATATTAATAGTATAAAATGTGAAAAAGATAGAAATAAAAAAATCATTTTATCATTACTATTTTTTTATGTTTCCATATACCTTATTTTGATTTTTGACATGTGATGTTACTTTAAGTGTCACTTTTTAGCGTATTCAAAATCATTTATTAATATTTTAGATATAAAAAATAATCTCACATTTTGAGAAAAAATGATTTAAAGTCATAGTTTCAAACTTGTCTCGTGTTATTTTGCATTTAGTATATGACGGGTCAACTCGCTACCAACCCGCTTCAACCCACAACCACAACATGACGCAGACTCAACCCGTTTGACCCATCTCCTAAGGGTTCATATTTTTCCAACCCGACCCACCTTTTTAAGGTGACGGGGCGAGTCAGCCCAACAGACCCAACCCATTTTGACAGCTTCTTCATCAGGTAGATGTGGGACTTGAATGTATTTTATAAGTTGGCTACACACTCCTACTAGTCATTAGCAAACCGGGCTCTCAGACTCGGGTCATTATTGGAAGTATTAGTACAAATAAATTAAATTCACGAAATTGCAAGACAAACCAGTAAGAAAAACTCATTAAGAAGGATTAGTACAAATAAAAGTAAAAAGTAATACTCCAATCTAAGATAACAAAATCAATCAAAAAATTATTACCAATAGAAGATGTATATCTCACATTGACTAGAAAATGATATTGAGTTTAAATTATTTTATATTATTACCAATAAAAGAGATGTATAACACATTGTTTAAAAAGAAAATGTTAGATTTTAAAGTCTTTAGACTAAAGACTTTCACTTTTATAAGAGATATATCTCACATGGTTACAAAACATTCTACTATTATTACCAATAGAAGAGATGTATTAAACATTGGTTATAAATTGATGTCTATATTAAAAATATTATTATTTAATTACTAATTGAAAAGATGTATAATACATTTGTTATAAAGTGATGTTGGTTTTCAAAGTTTTTTTGATAAAAAACTTCTACAATTATTACCGATAGAAGATGTATATCTCACATTGGTTAAAAAATGATATTGATTTTTAATTATTTTAGATTATATAAAAGACTTACTATTATTAGCAATAGAAGATATATATACTTTTGGTTTTCTAGCATTTAGCTAATAATAATACATAATAATAATCAATATGATAAGGGGTATTAGTAATAGTATATATAACTTCTTCTATTGTCAATAGTAGAAGACTTATATTTATAAACTTTTACAACTAACATTACTTCTAACCAATGTGAGATAAAACTCTTCAAGGTTAGATATTACTTATAATGACTCACTTTTAACATCATACTTTAAGCTATGGTATCTTATTCATCCAAAACTTGATTTGAACAAATACATATATCATTTCGATGTTTTTTCCGAGTAGAACACATTTGCACAATTACTTTTGTCAACAAAAAAATGACACGTAAAGAAATTTGTGCCTCAAGTTGCACAATTTCTTTCACTAAAAACATTAATTTTTTAATAAGTGTTATAATTTAACTATTGATATCTTATTCATCCAAAACTCGATTTGGACAAATAAATATATCATTTTGATGCTCTCACTGAGTAGAACGCATTTGCGCAATTACCTTCGTTAACAAACAAATGACACGTAAAGAAATTCGTGCCTCAAGTTGCACAATTTCTTTCATTAAAAACAATAATTTTTCAACAATAGAAGAGATGTATCCTACATTGGTTAGAAATTGATGTTAGTTTTAAAAATTCTATTATTAAGTACCAATAGAAGAAATGTATCATACATTGGTTGAAAAGTGATGTTGATTTTCAAAGTCACTAGAAAACTAAAAGTTTTTAAAGCTTCCAAATGGATACTTTAGAATGAAGATTTATTCAAGGTGGTGATATGGCACAATCACAGTGCTCCTCACCGACTTTATATATATATATATATATGATAAAAGACTTCAACCATTATTACCAATAGAAGATGTATATCTCACATTGGTTAAAAAGTAATATTGATTTTTAATTATTTTAGATTATATAAAAGACTTACTATTATTAGCAATAGAATATATATATCACACATTTGTTATAAATTGATGTTGGTTTTAAATTACTATTATTACCAATAAAAGAGATAAATCTTACATTGGTTAAAAAATGATGTTGATTTTAAAAGTGTTTAAATAAAAAGACTTCTACTTTTATCATTAATAAAAGAGAAGAGAAGAGATATATCTCATTATATAGAAAGAGATGTTGTTTTTAGATATATTTTTTTAGATAAAAAACTTCTACTATTATTACCAAATGATGAGATGTATAATGTATTAGACATTGGTTAGAGAGTGTTGTAGGTATTAAAAGTCTTTTTATAAAAGACTTAATACCAATAGAAAAAATATGTATTTTTCATTAGTTAGGAAAGTGATATTGATTTAAAATGTTTTGGCTTAAATCACAAATTGGTCACCTTACTTTCCGACTTTTTGCAATATGATCACTCTTTTTTTTTCTATTTCATCATTATACTTGGTTTTATTTTAAATGTTCATCACTCCATCCAATTTTTTGGATGGAAAACTATTTTAAAATATAAAAACCCGAAAATACCCCCACTTAATGCAATTGGATCCTCTTTTTTAATCCAATTTTGACTTTTTAAAAAAATTTTGTACAAATTTGGAAAGGCTCAAAGTCAAAGCCAAAAACAGAATTCGAAAAATTGGTCTCACGTCTCACACGCCTGGAATCTAGATCGCCGGCCCCACCTGCTGAATCGATTTCCACGGCCTCCCACCTCTATACCACGCCTGTAATCTAGATCGCCGATTAGCCGATACGCCGACCCTAAAGACTTACGGCGACTCCCAACCCAAGGTCCTGGAAATAAATTATCATCCCAGCTTCCTGATTCGATTCCAAAGATAGCATTCCTCCCTCCCAGCCTTAGAATCCAACGGTCTTTTATGATCGACATTATGCTAGTGCAACCAAGCTTCGCTTATTACCATTGTTGATGCGATGCTGGTCTGTTCGAGCTTGTGGAGATCTTTAGATGTCATCGTCGTTTTTAAATCTCTTCGATCAAAGCCATTTGCTTCCTTGAGCATTTCAACGACCGCGAGTGGTGAATGAGGAGGAAATTGTATCAGTCAATGTATTTCGCATTGGTTACAAAGATATCTACATTATTTAGAAACATATATTGGTTATAAAATTTATAGATAAACATATTTTTATGTTATTATTAATACAAGAGATGTATCACACATTGTTTACAAAGAGATGTTGGTTTCAAAACTATTTAAGATAAAATAATACTACTATTATTATCTTTATGTTATAACAATAGAAGAGATGTATCCCACATTGTTTAGAAAGATATGTTGATTTCAAAAGTTTTTATATAAGACTATTATTATTACTATAGAAGAATGCATCTCACATTTGTTAGAAATTAATGTTGGTTTTAAAAATATTATTATTACCAATATAAAAGATGTATACAATATGATTAGAAAGAGATGTTTGTTTAGAAAAAGATGTTTGTTTTAAAAGTCTTTAGATAAAAGTTTTAAACTTTTATTACCAATAGAAATAGAAAAGAAGTATCTCAAATTGGTTACAAAGAAATGTATCTCACATTATTTATAAATAAGTATTGGTTATAAAAGTCATTATATAAAGATATATTTTGTTATTACCAATAGAAAATATGTATCCACATTGTTTAGAAATGAATGTTGGTTAAAAAGTCTTTTATCTACTGCTATTATTACTAATAGAAAATATGTATACCACATGGTTAAAATGTGGTGTTGATTTTAAAGTCTTTAGATAAAAGACTTAAACTTTCATTACCAATAAAAATATAAAATAAGTATTTCACATTGTTTAAAAATGAATTATGATTTTAAAAGTTTTTAACAAAATGACTTCTAATATTATTATCAAATTAAATGTTAATTTTAAAAGTCTTTAGATCAAAAAAAAATTATTATTATCAATACAAAATATGTATCTCACGTTAGCTAGAAACTTATATCAATTTTAAAAGTATTTAGGTAAAAAAATCGTTTAATATTAGTAACAATAGAAAAATATTATAAACATGAAAAAGATTAACAATCTAATTATAATGTCTAAAAGTTATATTATTATTATAAAAAATATATATATCTCATATTGTACCTGTGCAAAACACGGGCTAAATAACTAGTAAAAGTAAAAAAGTAATACTCCAATCTAAGATAACAAAATTAATCAAAAACCTAAACAAAAACATGTAAAAGTTGTCCTGCAATTTAAAGAAGGTAAAAACTTGTGTAAGATTGTCTTACAGATATTTTTTGTAAAATGAATTAATTCCATCAAAGGATATTAATTCCATCCAAATGTGTCAATGAAAACTTTGATTCTAATTATATCTTTTCCCAAAAATTGTACCAATTAATTAGTGACAAAAGAAAATCATCTGTGGAGTGGCTGACCATTATAATTAACCTTATAATCATCTGAAATAAATTACATTCCAATAAAATCACAATTGCATTCTAACATAACAATAGAACAATATAATTTCCAACAGCATTAAACAGATCCGACCCGAGAAACCGAGAGACCGACATTGGGCCAAAAGCGACGGAAACTCTTTGATCTACTGCTTAGTGCAATCAGTAGGCTTGAACGAGACTTGATTGTTTACAAGATCATATCCAACCAAGAAATTCTCTTGTGACAAATTCCCAAAAATTGGCAAATCATCAGTAGGAATCAGTGTCAAACAAATAAGCCCATCTTCCACCACCAAGAACGTACTAGTTGGATACAGTTCCAAATCTGCACCGGTGAAGCTAACGGTGATAATAGGAAGGTTAAGTTTATCTAAACTTGAGTAGCAAAGGGAAAATAATCCCTGTGGATCACTCTTCGGTTCGGCCGTGATAATTTCTTGCAACTCCGACTCCAAGCTCTCGTAAATGCCGCGTGGCAGCATTGTCAACGTTGTACCCGAGTCGATGATGATGTTGCCCTCCTCCACACCCCCTCTACCGTAATCTTCATCTTTAACATTCGAGTATGCCTTGTAACTAAAGCTCTTGTCTCCAACTTTGACGCTCTCCAGTGTTAGGTAGTAGTAAGTATCTGGTTCTTTCCTAACCAAAGGTGTCGAAACCACCCCGGGACCCGAAACAATTGCCCGTTTGCCAAAATTAATCGGGCTTGTTACATTGGAGCCTTTATATATAGGCACCAAACAATACGAAAATTTACCTTGAATGGTATCTTTTAATTGATTAACAATCGACAAAGGTCCACCTCCTAGACCGATGATCCCCGATACGGTCTCATTAAAAGTGCCTTTATTATCGTGGCCGCAACCAAAAGCTACATTCTTTATGGAAACGGATTGACCAGAATACGATCCGAAGGTGAAGGTTTCTGACGAGAGGTCACCTTGGCTATAGGAAAAATCGCCGTAAGACATCCTGTACCTGCACCGCTGGTTTTGGTCTGTGCAGGTGGAGCCGCCGGACCTGCTCAAGGCGGAACATGAGTTGGAATCACACGATTGGGTTTTGTAGGAAGAGGATTTTTTGGGGTTGAAGATAGGGGTGGTTTGGTTGTAGCAGTTAGTGCATGGACTGCATTGTGTCCAGGTGAGGTCGCTTCCAGTGTCTGCTATTCCTAGGGTTTTGAAGGGAGGAGTACCAATGGAGATTTTCATGATATATTCACCGGGGATCGAGTATATTTGCGATTGAATACTGGAAGGGGAACTCGTCTTTCTCGAGATGGAACGCTGAACAGAACGGTGAAATGCATTGGTGATGACTTCCAATCGAGTGTTGGTGGGGTTGTAGAGTGGGGAAAGGGGTGAGTCTCTATGTATGAGATCTAAAGTGAAACCTCCGTGTTGAATCAGAGTGTTTCTGGCTTCAATGACGGAAACCAATGAGAGCAAGAAAGATGTTAAAATAGGGAAGAGAGATAGAGTGGCCATGATATTTTTTTAGGAGATAGAGAGGGGATTTGGGATAGGAAATAAGGATCATAGGAAAGTGAGTATTTATAAGAAAGGATTGAAAAGTGAGTACGAAAATGGATTATCAAAGGGGGGATTAAATGATGAATTTAGTCAAAAATAGAAGAAAGGGAGGAGAACAAAAAGAAGGTGCAATCAATGGAGATTTTGTGCATGGAATCAAATTCCGGATTGGAGGGATCTGGTAGTCTTATTAAGGGTATCTAAAAAATTATTTAAGTGAATTAAGTGTGATGATTTAATAGCTAAAATATAATCCATATGTTAGTAATGACTGTGAGAAATGTGAGGTTATTTTCATTATGATTTTTTATTTTCACTACGATTTTTTATTTTTACGCATTCACTACATTACCATTTATTACATCAAATAAATACTTATTTGAAAAAAATTATCCCTTACAACAACAAATTATCCCTCACTACATTACCTGTCATATTTAGTTGTTTAGCAATGCTACTTTTCTAACATATTCCTAAATAATTTTCTAATTCAAAAAAAAAAAAAATCAAACGATATACGTTACTGTCTACATAAACAACAAATTATACTATTATTATTATTATAATATAATTATGAGGCACATAAGTTTTAAAGAAAACTACACATCATACCACTATTAATAATCAAGTCAATTGTTTTTCTTTAATATGTGTATCAAATTAAAAAGGACAAAATTTTGAGACTGATGGAGTATTTTTATTATGTATTATTTTGTGTTTAAATATTTATTAGTTAGTGTGTCTATGTAAGGGTGCTATTGTTTATTGATATCAATTTTTTAGGTATTTAACGTTTTATTTGATTTTTAAAAAACTTTAAAACATGGATCTAAAAAAAAATTGTTTTGGTCTCGAACCAAAGCTTTAATAATTTTAACATGTATATAGTTGGGGCCTATTTTTTTAAGTTCGCGTAGGTCCCCTAAAATCTAAGGGCCGATATCGGGTTCGGACGGGTCCGGTTTTGATACATGTTGCCCTAATCATGATTTCACTATGTGATAGCATCCTTGAAAGTTTGTATTTCCCTTGAGTATGACTACTACAATGAGGTCAGTCATTCTTCATCATGCAATTTGAAGAACAACTATGTGTAAGGGCAAAATAGGCATGACCCATTTTGATCTTGTTCTCACCTTTCTTGATCCTAAAGTTTTGGTAGATATTTGGAAACAAAATCTTTAGATGCATTTTATGGAAACAAAATATTCGTAAGATTTTTTGTTTTCTTGGTCCTAAAGTTTTGGTTGATATTTGAAAACAAAATCTTTGCAATATTTTGACTTTCTTGATCCTAAAGTTTAGGCATTTTTTGAAACAAAATATACCTAAGATTTTTTGTTTTCTTGGTCCTAAAGTTTATGAGTAATTATGGAAACAATATTTTGGTAATATTCCTTCCTAAAGTCGTGCCTTGCAGTCCTTGTCCATTTTGTAAGAGAATCTAGTAAATAAGGAAGTAGACAATTTCATACCCCTGGTATGTAACATGACATGCGATATCAAGCTCTGTTAAAACTTAACAAATGCCAAGTTATAGGGTTTAAAATGCAAAAGGAAAAGCAGGATGCGCAAAACAATGAAATGTAGGGGCCAAAGTGTCAAAAAGCAACCTAAAAAGAAGTCTGGGCGCCACCCATAGCAACTCTAGGCGCGGCGCCCACTCCTCCTATGGGTGGCACCCAATAGTGCTTTATGCACTATAACACTTTGCATAAGGTACAACTCTCTCAGCGTGCGGTACAAACCGGTGAAGCATAGAAAAGAAAACTTAATGACGAAGGAATCCCCATTTCAGCCTATAAATAGAAGGCCCCGGCTTCAGTGAATTCACTCCAGTTTTACGCACATAGTTCACACACTCTCCGCATACAGTTAAAACACTGCTGAAGAAATATGCAGTAAGAGCGATCGTGAGAGAGAGAGAGAGTTCCCCTCCTCTAAAAAGCCTTGAAGCTCCTCAAATCTACTCTAAACTCGAAATCCAACCGGTCAAAGTGAACCTTTGCCTCTGCGCTAGGATTCCACTCTCTTTCCCCGGTCCAAAAATCCCAAAAAGAGCAGTTGCTCTGCTCGAATTCAGCGGTCAAATCCGCCAGAAGCAAGCAGTTGCTCTGCCCGATTTCCGCCAGCAGCAAGCAAACAACAGCAAAAAGCAAGCAATTGTTCCGCCCGTTTCCCGAGGCCTAAAAGCAACGTTCGGAAGCAATTACTCTGCCCGAATCTTCACAACAGTAAAAGACTCCCTCTCGCGGAAGGACAGAGCGAGCACACCCCACACTCTTAAAGGTAAGCCTTTAAGAGGTTTTATTAAAAAACTATTATTTTCAACCGGCCCAATGTAAAAATATAAGCAGTTATGCTTCCTGTATTTCTACAGAAAATAGTACTAAAAAGAGCCATTATTATGGCCAAATATTTATAAATATATTTGTAATTCCTAGAAGGAGGCTACTGCAAGTTTGTAATAATTTATTTTATTTTCTAAATAAATATAATAAAAGCATATTTTAGCCAAGAACTATTTTTGAGACCGAAAGAGCAAGTTGGGTGCCTAGCACCTTCCAACCTCGTAACTTAGCTTCCAAACTTTTTTTACAAACTCTGGTTATTTTTTGTTTTTCTTTATTTCTCTTTAAAATAAAGATGACGACTTTGTTACAACATTTTGGATCACAGTGAGGCAGGGTGTGTTCCCACGCGCATTCGCAACGTTCTTTTTTTGTACTTTTTCGTTTAACCCTATACAAGGGAAGATGGAATGAAAAGGGTGATGCATTTTCTGTATCTTATTTTCCCTTAATTTTCCCCTAAACAAGGGAGGATGAGATATAGAAAAATCAAAAGTATTCATAGTAAATTAGTAATCCAAAATGTACCCAAGTCCACAGTGAGACGGGGCGTGTTCCCGCACGCCTTCACAACATACTTTTTTTGCACTTTTCGTTTTTCCCTAAATAAGGGAAGATGGAATGAAAAGGATATTGCATTTTCTGTATCTTGTTTTCCCCTAAACAAGAAAGGGCAAGATACATAAAAACCCAAAGCACTCATAGTGGACTAAAGCACACTCAGTGATCGAGGCGTATTCAACGCGCTTTTTGACAACACTGTTTTTGCACTTTTAATTTCGTTTTCCCCTAAACAAGGGAAGATAGAATGAAAAAAGTGGGTGTCTTCCCCGAGCCGCGTGTTCACCTAAAAAAGGGAGCGCACGATCTGGGGGAATCTCCCGGGGTATTCACTGTGGCAACTCTACTAGGGATGTTGTTTTCATTTTAAATAAAAATGGAGGGCTAGACTCATTTTCACAAAAAAAGAAAAAAATAAGTTTTTTTTAGTTTCGGGTTAAAATATGCTTACTATATTTCTTTAAGCATTTTAAATATTGCGTTTTTATATATCTGTACATATATTGTGCATTTAACTATTTACTTGCAACAGTTTCGTTACGGGTACTGTTACACATATATATATAAAAAGAGATTTTTGGACAATATAACAAAAGGATTGTGGCTTTATTTTATTATTACTTTATTATGCTTTATATTATTATTCTACTTGCTTTATTTTTATCGCACAAAATATATAAATATTATTTCATTCTGTGATTTTATTTTGCGGATTAGGAGCAATATGTAATTAATAAGAATAGATAGATTCCCCATTTTTCTTTATATTTCTTGATCTGAATGGTTGTTTGCTCACGCTCAAACTAAAGAAGTCGAGAAAATCCACAATGAACAGCAAGACATGCCATATCTATTTTATTTACTTTTTTATATCTGAAAAAAAACATTTTATTGTTTTCTAGATACCACACACACGTGTACGCATGTAGAGATATTCCAAACTGCTACTCTACACCATGGCAGCCTACCCCCGGCATCAGTCAACGTTAAATTGCATATAGATTCTCAGGACACTTCATGGACCGATCGGTTTTTATGTCTTTGAATTATTGACCAGTCCTTGTGCAAAAAAAGGAAAAAAAAAGAAACAAAAAAGAAACAAAAAAGAAACAAAAAAAGAAGAGAGATTTGAATAAAAATATGCACGGGGGATGACTAATAATTTTCTGATGTTCGACCTAGACCATTTTGAATGGTAGATCCCGGAAAGAGTATAGACCCTTCGCTTGAGATTAGTCCGATCTTGGGGAGTCGAAAGACAAGTGGAATACAAGGTTCCTATACTCTGGAGAAAGAATCCACTATTTCAGGAATAGTCTTGATGTCATCAAAACAAAGTAGATGCTTGTCCGATCAATTGTAGGGAAAATGAATAATAATAAAAATTATTAATAAAGGCACACTGTACTCCAAACCCAGAAAGCCTTCAGCCAACCCTTTTTGATGCCTTCAACCCCCTTTTCCTCAGAAACCTGGCTCGAGTTTGGAAAGACAAAGATAGTACTGGTCGGTTGATACGAGATACATGCACATAAATCAGATCAGTAAATATCGGGGTAAGATCAGAAAAAGACAGGATTAGTACAGAGGGTACAAATTTGAGCAGAATGACCGCCAAAAATAATCAAACTACGATTGGGACCAGCAATGAGCAGAACGATCTTGAACAAGAAAAAGAAACTCCTTAGTATGCCCCTCTTTCTGGATTCGAAATCTGGCTAAAAAGAGAATTAGATGCCCATGTGGAAAAGGTAACAAACCAAGTGGTTGGCAATCTTTTGGCAAATTTTGCAGAAACTCTCGCCACTATCTCTCAACAAGTCACAAGCCTAATGTTTTCTCCGGATACTTCTTTCCTTCCTGGTATAAACTGTCCTGATACAACAGAAAACATCCTTTTCCAAGCCCCCAATACTCAACCAAACATCAGCTTTCAACCGAAACCCAAAACTATTTCCCAAGGCGGTATTATTCCAAATACTTATAATCTCAATCTACCACCTCCCCCAGAAACCAACCCTGAGCTCCTTCACCTAAATGCCTGCAACCATAACCAGAAAAACTACATTCCCCTTGATCCTTCAAATACCTATTCCCAGCAAATGGCTCATGGAACCCTAATGGGGATGATTTGTGCACATGAAAAAGAACATCCCTTAAACAGGAGCACATACAATCAATTCTTAGCATAATATTCCCCGAAGGAAAAGACCGGCCCATTACTCGACCAAACGGCCCGGTATTCTACCCAGGGCGAGGAAGAACTAATCCCAAGGCATTATGATGATCTACCTGCCCCAAGATCCAAAATTTTCCAAACACTATGGGCTTATGGGATGCTTAAACCCATTGCAAATTATCAGCCTCCCAACCCACTACGTATTATGTGGAACCACGCCTAGTTTTGTGAATACCATCGTTGTAGTGGTCATCTCACCGATAAATGCTATGTGCTCAAAAATGCCATCCAAGACCTCATCGACAATATATATGAAATAATCACGGTAGCAAACACAAGAATTTTGGAAGCCAACCAAGCAAAGAAAGTCTAAAGGTCGAAGAAATCTATTTAGCTAGAATAAAGGTGCTGTAAATATCCCTTTTAATAAAAGAAAGGAGTTTCTAATGACTGTCTGGGAGACATTTTCTTGGGAATGATAGATGGAGGCACTAGCCATGAAAATCTCCTGTGAGTTCGAGTCTATTGCGATAAGCCTCTGCGGAGTGGTATACTACGACCGGCCCGCTCTTGACCACCGCGGATCGGTGGACCGTTTTGGATATACTATTCCCCATCCTTCCTTTAGCCTCACGGGTTGGTCATCTACCGATCCGCTCCCTAAGATTGAGGATCTCAAACCCC
>CM028378.1:92869905-92990063 GCA_013146195.2 Codonopsis lanceolata | reverse complement strand
TTTCCCAACTCAGAATCTCTAGCCTCCGAACCCGTTTTCTTCATCTCTCGTTTTTCTTTTTTCTCGGTTTTGCTTTTATTTTTGCCTTAAAATAAAGATGGCGACTCTAAAAACATTTTGGATCCAGTGGGCCTCGCAACATTTTTTCTTTGCACTTTCAATGCTTCCCCTAAAAAAAGGAGAATGAGAATGGAAAGGTGATGTATTCCTATGTTCCGTATCCCCTAAAAAGGGATAACTTGACATAGAAAACCCAAAGCACTCATAGTGATCCGAAATAGGCCATAAGGCTATTTTCATAAAATCCATAGTGGGGCGCCGCAACATCTTTCTTTGCACTTTCACGCTTCTCCCTAAACAAGGGAGATGAGAATGGAAAGGTGATGTTTTCCTATATCCTGGTATCCCCTAAAAAAGGGATAACTTGACATAGAAAATCCAAAGCTCCCATATTGGATCAAAAATCCACTAAAGGCAACCGAGGCGCATTCCAACGCGCTTATTCGACAAAGATTCCTCCCGCACTTTGATTTCGCCCTCCCCTAGAAAAGGGAGGGTGGAACGGGAGTGGATGTCACCGCATTCGCACATACGCCGCACCCTATCCAAGGGCGGGGCGCGGGAGCAATTTCCTGAACCCACAAGGGCGATTTACTGGGGAGATCGTTTATTTTAATAAATAAAATGGAGGGCTAGACTCAAGAACCAAAACTTTTTTTTCTTTTGTTTCTCGGCTAAAGTATGCTTGTTATATTAATTTAAAACAGCCTAATATTGTGTTCCTTTAACATCCGTGTCTATATTTGTGGATATGATCCTCCATCTTGCGCAGCTTTCATTTCAAACATCACTGATATACTTGAAAATATTCAGATCTTTCAAAAAAATCAAAAATAAATAAATAAATAAATAAATAAATATATATATATATATATATATATATATATATATATATATATATATATATATATATTTATATATGATATATATATATATATATGTAATTTTCTTTTTTATTTCCAAAGACAACAAAGGGCCGGGGCTTTATTTTCAAAATCTTTTCATTTTCGGCCTTATATTATTTTATTCTGTTTTATTTCCATTCTGCAAGATATATATATACATGCATTCATTCTGTCATTTTATTTTGGGGATTAGGACCCATTTTTAAAAAATAAATAGATTCCCCGCTTTTCTTTCTATTTCTTGATGGTATGCTTGCTTGCTCGCGCTTAACTAAAAAGCCGAGAAAATCCACACATAACAAAGAAGATAAGCTATATCTGTTTTATTTTCTATTTCTATATCTTAAAAAAAACTTTTTGCTTTTTAGATACCGCACACACGCCACATGCATATAAATATATTCCGAATCGCTACCCTACACCATGGCCACCTACCCCGCATGCCAACGTTAGATCCGATATAGTTGTGACACTTCAAAGACCGACCGGTTTTTGCATTTTAAATTGTGGGTCAGCCTAAAAAAAAATCGCGCAAGTCAAAAAAAATGTGTGCGCAAGTTAAAAAAAATGCGCAAGTCAAAAAAAAATATATAATACACTGGGGCTGACTTATTATTTTCAAATGCTCGACCTAGACCATTTCGAATGGTGGATCCCTGAAAGAGTATATGCCCTTCTCGCTGATCACCGATCTCTGAAGTCGAAAGGTGTGGAATACGTTGGTCCTATACTGGAGAAAGAATCCACTGCCTCAGAAAGTCCCGAGATCGGCCAAAATTAAGGTGTGCTTATCCGTCAATTGTAGGAACATAATAAATAATAAAATATACTAATAAAGGCACGCTGTACTCCAAGCCCGTAAAGCCTTCACCAACCTTCTCGATACATCCAAAACCCATTTTCTCCTAAACCCGCCCGAATTTGGAAAGGCAGAGATAGACTGGCCGATTGATACGAAACAAGTGTAAATCGTAACGAGGGTATCGCAGCGATCGACAAGAAGCGTAATCAAGCATGTAAAATACGTATCCGAAAGCAAGATGGCAACAGATGAAATCCGATATGGGTACAGATTCGTGGGCTGTGGATATGCTCCGACCCGCAATGCAGAAGTGGCTAGACGTAACTGATGCAAAACATGAACGCTTGCTAAGCCAAATAGCAAGTCTTATACAAGGTCAAACAGTGGTGAGGTAAACTTTCCCCTAGCCCCCTGAGGAGCATCCACATCTCATGTGCCTCCAAACCCAACCTCAAAACACTAACCCACCAAATATAGCCACTACCCCAAATCCCAATCCTCCACCGAGTCCCTACTACCCAAATATCAACCCTTACCCGTCCTATCCTGCATATCCTTCCCCAAACACCAAAGTTCCCCAAAGCCCAAATGACCTCCCTGCTCCCATAACCAACCCACTCTGAAACGTACCCAAATATGGACCCCCAAATTATAACCCGCCAGCCAAGTTACCACTTATTTACCTTATAATGATCCCGGCCGCCGCCCAAATTTAAACAATCCAAAATCCAAATACCCAAAATCCACCAACCCAAAACCAAATCTACCCAAAATCCACCAACCCAAAATCCATTATCCAAATTTGTAATCTTATCCAGAAAACCTGATCATCCACCTAATCCACCAAATTTCCAATATCCATATCCAACCAAAATCCTTACGGACACAGGCGAAATTAACCCAACCTTCCCTAACCCAAAGATATACCAAAACCCAACTCCCCACCACCAAAATAGAGGCCGAAGTGGAAAATATAAGAGTCATGGTACTCAAACTTCTCAACAAAGGGGAATTTTCTACTGCTGGACCGACATTACAACTGCGGCGGTATTGCCTCTCAAATTCAAAATGCCCGAGCATAGAAAAATTTGATGGAATGGATGCCCTATATCCCACTTAAAATCTTATTCCAGCGGCATGCGATCAAGGGAGCTAGCTTTGAGGCTATGGCTTCCAATTTTCACCTCACCCTAATAGGGGCCGCCAAACAATGGCTAATGTTGTCGATAGCAAAGGCACCATGAATACGTGGGACGGATAGCAAGCGTTCTGGAAAGGTACAAAGACAACACCGATCCACGAAAATAGAAGGGACCTTGAGTCGTGCACCGAGAAAGAAAAAAGAAACATGTCCGAGTTCGCGGTCGGTGGAAGAGAAGTTAGGCCCAGACTTTTGACAGCCCGATCCACCGAGTCATGCCGAATGTTCATCAAAACCTCCACCCATTTACCCGAACACATGCGGTATCTCCCACACCAATTTCAAAGAAATAGTGGAGATAGGAGCTCGTATAGATGATGATATACGAGCGGGCAATTACAAGTCAATACGTCTCCTAGCTCTTTCCGTTACTCTAAAGGGAAGACGCAGCCACACCGCACCAGTCAATATGGTAGGGAATGCATCGCCACTTTTCCTACCCAAAGTTATGGCCTTGTTCCATGGTCTTATGGAGCGGGCAGTGCATCAACTGTCGGAGGAATAATGGCCGAATGCAAATTTCGTAAATCGAAACCGTCATTATGATGAGCCGCAAGCCTCGATCAGTAATCTGCCGCAGGGGCTAATGGCACAAGGAGTGTTAAAACCTATGGAAAATTATAAGCCACGGACCCCCGCCGGGACACGGAATCATGCCCGATCTTGTGAATATCATCATGCGGTGGCCACCTCAGCGATAAATGTTATCCGCTCAAAAATGCTATTCGAGGATCTTATAGATGATAAGGTTATTGAAAAGCCTCCTCCTGGACCAAATATAGTCAATAACCCTCTACCTCAAATCAACATGATTGAGGTTGATGGCAACTTCTGGGCATGATAGGCGGAGAGTGCGATTACGAGAAGCTCCCTGCTGAGTTCGAGCCTATTCCTAATAAGCCTCTGCAGAACTAGTATACTACGCCCGGCCCGCTTTTGACGCCCGCAGATCTGATGGACCGCTTCAGATATATTATCCCTATTCCTTTCCCTAGCTTTACGGATTGGTCATCTACCGATCCGCTCCATAAAATTGAGGATCTCAAACCCCAGGTCCTCAATAATGTAATAAACCATGTACGGTTTGCTTTTAATAATAATCTAAATGTCTTTGCTTATTTCTTAGTTGCACCTATATTAAAAGACGCATTAAATCATTATAATAATGAGTCATTTAATAGGACCCAAAAGAAAAAAAAAATGTTTGCTTGAGCTTGTAAAGTCGATGAGAGCACCGGAACAACATCATCAACGACAGCGAGGCGATCCACTATCAATGCGGGGTGGACAATGAAATCAAAGGAGTCAAAATCGGCAACTCACAAGGTTCGAAAAGGATAACACTCATGGATCTCCTCAAAGAGTTCGTGGACATGTTTACGGTCCTATGAAGATGTGTCGGGGGTAGACCCAGCCATAGTCAAACACCGGATCCCCATATATCCGGATGCTCGGCCAATCAGACAAAAGCTCCGCCGCATCAAGCCAGAATGGTCACTACAAGTTTAAAAAGAAAGCATGAAACAGCCGCACGTCAACTTCATTCGGGTAAAAAAAAAACAAGAAAAGAAAAAAAAAAAAGTAAAAAAAGAAAGAAAGAAAAAAAATACCCGATCTGGCTGTCCAATGTAGTGACCATTCCCAAACCCAACAAGTTTTTTTATCAACGACATCTTTGGGCCATAGTCAAATCAAAGCGGCGAGGAAACCAAGAAAGGACCTCATTCACCACCCCTTTGGGAGACCTACTGCCATCATGTCATATCACCTGGGCCAGAAAAATGCTGGGGCTACTCATCAAAAGGCTGCTACCACTCTCTTCCACGATGTGCCGTATATTGTCAAAGAGATCTGATCAAGAGATGTCGTACTCCTCACAAGCCAGGAAAGAAAAGACCTTGTTCAACCCTCCAATCTCAATAAGCTCAAAGGTATTATGCTTGAGACACCTTATCGGCAAGTGCTTCCCTCTCGGCTAATTGAAAACCGAAAGAGCGGCCTAGGCAAAAGTTAGGGCATGTAAAAAAAAGCAAAAAAAGAAAAAACAAATAAAAAAAGGAGAAATAAGGGCTCGCTAGGTTGAAAACCGAAAGGCAACCTAGGCAAAAGTTAGAGCAAAATAAAATATATATATCGGAGAATAAGGAGAGGGAAAGCACTCTTTGAAACCTCGGCATTCTACCTCCGGTCTTGACATGCAAGGGGCTCGGCCAGAAGAAAAAAAAGAAAAAACCACGACAGAAGCTCACATCAACACACTAAAATATAAAATTTTCGGTCCTAAGGTGCAACTTAGGAATAATTGCTAAAGAAATTTAGATTATACATTAATTGCTGTACATATCTATTATTGCCTATACCCCCTTTGTTTCCCCAAAACTATCCCTTCTTTGCGGCTTAAGCCCCAAGGTGGTCCATCGATTACTGCGGCGTCCGCCAGGGCCCATATACTTCTTCTGCAAGGCATAGAAAAGGCTCAGTCTCATCAGAATGAGAAGCACCAGAAGTGTCCTCGTCCTATTCATCATCTGCATTGCCATTGTCTGAAACGCCAAGCGACTTGGATCCGATCATTCACATGCCTGTCGATTGCGAAGAAAATCACGGGGGCTATGAAAATCGCCTTATGCCAAGAGTAGCCCTGCAACAATCATATGGCCAAGAACAGGAGAGAGGTATCTACCTTTTCCTTTCCTCGCATATCACAAAAAAAAAAAAAAAAAAAAAAAAAGCCGTTCGAACAGAAGGTATTTTCCTTTAAAATCCATCTTGGAGATAGGCGTGTCATTACACATTTAGGTCGGTATAGCTTTGCTTTGTGCGTGCGTTTTGAGTCTGCATGTGTTTTTTTATTATTATTTATTTTGCATCATATAAAATTAGATTGCATTGTAAATATTTGTACAGATTTTCAACAAAACAAAAAAAAAAAAAATTTTTTATGTATTGTTTTGCATATAAATAAACGTTTTTGCATTTTAGGCATTATAAAAATACATTTTGCATCTTAAAAATATGTACTGCATTTTGCATTATTGCATGCACGATAGAATAAATAATACTCATGCATCATGTTAATAAACATCTCATAATTTTTAGACATCACATTTGCATTAAATAAAGTAGTACATGCATCCAGCATTTGCATTTATCATCTAATAAAATTTGCATTAGGGTGCGCTAAAAAGAAAATAAAATGCCACCATTCATGAAAATAAATATTCTCATGGCATTCACTATATCCCTGCAGCATAAGCATGCATCATATAGCCACATTCGCATTTATAGTATACATCATGCATAATAAGGTCAAATAGTGACCACTAGTTCAATCATGCATCGTAAAAATAAATTGCATGCATCATTACTTAATTGCATCATTTAGGCATAAATAGGACATGCATAATAAAGTCAGGAATGCTTCAAAAGTGCCAAACAGTGTCAAAATCTGGCAAATCAGGAGGATATCCAGGCAAAACAAAAACAAAAACAAAAACAAAAACAAAAACAAAAACAAAAACAAAAACAAAAACAAAAACAAAAACAAAAACAAAACAAAAACAAAAACAAAAACAAAAACAAAAACAAAAAAAACAAAACAAAAAAAAATCAGGAGAGGGAAAATGCATGTACAAGAGAGAAAAATTTTCAGGTACATGCAACAAGAAAAAATGCGGCGGCAGAAGAAGAAATTTTCGAAACTAAAAAGAGCAAAAGAAAGCGACAAAGAAAAGGCGATTCGATACCAAAAGATGCTAAAAGAAAAGCTTCGACCAAGGTTAGAGCGAGCAATAAAGAAAACGACAAAGAAAGCGGAGCGGGAAAAGATTTTCCATCGAAGGCGAGTGATGAAAAGAAAAATCCCGACAAAGTGCAACAACAAAGCGTAAAGCGACAAGCGACAACAAAGCAGGTACATCGGCGACAATTTCTTTGCATGGACACACAAAGGTAAAGGAAAGGAAGGTATTTTCCTTTTTAGCGGTGCATTTGTTTGATGTTTGGAAACTTTCCTTTAAGGGCACACAACCCATTCATAGGGAAAAGTCTTGTTCTCCGGTGAAGGCTAAGTTCCTAAGGAGGCGATATTCCATGCATTTTTATTTGTGTTGGAAAACTTTCCTTTAAGGGCAGGGTACACACCGGATTCATAGGGAAAGGTCTTGTTCTCCGTAGAGGCGAGTTCTAGGAAACAATTCATGTCGCGCAGCGACAGGCGAGCTACGATTGGTCCGATTCCTTGGCTAAGGATACGTAAGGCGATCTATCTCGGTAGATGCGACCAAACCACAACACATTATTTACCTTTGCGGCACTCATTTGATAAAGCTTTGCATACACTTGCTCATTTAGCATTGCCACACTTGCCCGCAACACTTGCACATTTAGTCCCAGGGATGAACTACGTCTCGATGGATTCCTTGTATAAGGATACGTGGCGACCTAGTTCGGTAGGCGCGACCATTGCATGATTGATGGTTTAGGTTTTGGCCGAACTACGTTTGGTCGATTCCTTTATTAAGGGATACGTAGGCGACCTACATTAGTAGGTCCGACCATCGAGCGTTCAATTTGCATATCGCTTAAAAGCTGCGATAACTGCTATAGCCGACTAAAAATGTCTAGGATATGGAGGTTTGATAAATTGCTGCATTATAAGCGCTACTGCATATTTCTCCCTCGTTTGAAATGAAGCGAAATTGGAGAGTCTATTCTTATCAACGATGTTCGTCTACTCGAAGCTGCGGGTTACCCGTAGACTCCATCGTTGAGGGGCTCAGACACCCCAATTTCGTACCCCAGGTATGTGACATGACATAAAATATCAAGACATGTTAAAACATTAACAAATGTCAAGTTACAGGGTCAAAAGTGCAAAAGAACAAAGCAGGATGCGCAAAAGGACAAATTGCAGGGACCTAAGTGCTAAAAAATGGACCAACTTTGAAATTTGGGCGTGGCTACCATCAAGTTTGGGCATGGCGCCCAAACTCATATAGGGTGGTGCCCAAATTCCATCTCCAGCCACTGTTCATCACATTTTTGCCGTAAATCACAACTTTTCCAGCGCGGTGTACACTCATTCAATGCAATATCTGGAAAATGGGCGTGGCTCCCTACAAATTTGGGCATGGCGCCCAAAAAGCCTTCCTTCAGCGCACAGTCCTCAAACAGTTGTCGCAATTCACAACAAATTCAACGCAAGGTGCAACCAGTTGATGCGCAGAGAGGGAAAAGAAATGCCCGCGATGTCCCTATTTTTTCCTATAAATAGCAGAGCCCGCGGCTCCTCATTTCACACAGTCGTCCTTCCTGCGTAAAGCTTCTCCACGTTAACGTTACGCTGGAGAATTAGAGAGCGGTGTGAGATAGTGAGTGATCACCTCAAAAAGCCTCGAAACCCTGCCAAACTTCCTCCAAACACAAAACCAACCGGTAGGTGTGAATCTTAGCCCCCTAGCTAGGTATACACCCTATTTCCCCGGTCCAAAAATCGTGGAAAGAGCAGTTGCTCTGCCCGATTTAAAAGGTCAAATCAACTCATATAAGCCGTTATTCCGCCCAACCAAATAAGCCAAAACCACAAAAATTAAGCCGTCATTCTGCCCGAGTGAGTGAGCCAAAAACACCATATATAAGTCGTCACTCTGCCCAAATTCACACAACACACAACAAACAACAACATCAGCAGCAGCAATAAAAGTCTCCCTCTCCCGAGAGGACAGAGCGAGCACACCCTAGGCTGTCTGTAAGTTTTTATTTTAAAGTCTTGTCATTTTTTTGTAATAGTATTATTTCCAGTCCGGCTCAATGTAGCCATATAAGCAGTTGTGCTGCCCGGATTTAATTAGGAAATAATACCAAATGTAGCCGTTATTATGGCCAAATATTTTCAGTTGTATTTGTAATTATTTACTTTATCTATTCATTAAAGTCTTTATTTGTAATAGTATTATTTCCAATCCGGCCCAATGTAAATATATAAGCAGTTATGCTGCCCGGATTTTGTTAGGAAATAATACTAAATATAGCCGTTATAATGGCAAAATATTTTCAAGTATATTTGTAATTATTTGTAAAAGAGATTGTTGCAAGTCTGTAAATAATATAGATGTAACAGATGCATTTGTAGGCAGTTAATGCTTTATTTATCTGTTTAATAAATATAACAAAAAGCATACTTTAGCCAAAAACCGTTTTGAGACCGAAAGGGCGAGTTGGGTGCCTAACAACTTCCCAACTCGTAACTTAGCCTCCGAACCCGTTTTCTTCATCTCTGGTTTTCTTTTTCTGGTTTTGCTTTATTTTTGCCTTAAAATAAAGATGGCGACTCTAAAAACATTTTGGATCCAGTGGGGCCTCGCAACATATTTCTTTGCACTTTCACGTTTTCCCCTAAAAAAAGGAGAATGAGAATGGAAAGGTGATATATTCATATGTTCTAGTATCCCCTAAAAAAGGGATAACTTGATATAGAAAACTCAAAGCACTCATAGTGATCCGAAATAGGCCATAAGACTATTTTCATAAAATCCATAGTGGGGGCGCTGCAACATCTTTCTTTGCACTTTCACGTTCTCCCCTAAACAAGGGAGGATGAGAATGGAAAGGTGATGTTTTCCTATATCCTGATATCCCCTAAAAAAGGGATAACTTGACATAGAAAATCCAAAGCTCCCATATTGGATCAAAAATCCACTAAAGGCAACCGATGCGCATTCCAACGCATTATTCCGACAGCACTCCTCCCGCACTTTTGATTTCGTCCTCCCCTAGAAAAGGGAGGGTGGAACAGGAGCAGTGGATGTCACCGCATCCGCACGTACGCGCATCCCTATCCAAGGGCGCGCGGGGCGCGGGAGCAATTTCCCGGGAACCCACAGGATGCGGCATAGGCTAGGACCAAGAGATTCTAAATAAATGCTCCCCAAGCCCCTGTCCGTGTCAGGGTGCAAAAGAATGTGATTCACTCCTCATTCCTTAATCACATACATCAGTAATAACTAAAATTTTACTCGTCTTCCAAATTATAAAGTGGGTAGGGCCTCATTTGAAGCCTCGCCATGCTGTTCGCATATAACACACTATCAACACAATTCAAAATTCTTCAATATTGATAACCAAAAATTACTCTTGCTATTTTATAAAGTAACTTTCAGAAATTGTCATTACAAAATTTAATACATTAAATTAACAATATCTAAATATGGTCAGGGGAAAAACAGATGCACACGCTCATTTACTAGTAATTAAATATCAAAGGGGAAGAAAGATTTTATTAGCTACAAATGAGTACTAACGTCTAGGACTCCTTATAGTTTAATGAATCAATCCTTTATAAGGTATATAGATGTGTATATTTACAACAAGGACAAGTTCGGTCTTTCAAATACTCAAACTCCAAACAACAGAGAGAGACTGTCTTGATTCAAAATCGACACGCACAGAGAGAGAGAGAGAGAGAGTTTGAAATCAAAATCAGTGTTCATCCTTATAAATATGAAATTTAGATCTAAATCACAAACACACTCAGGGATTCCCTTCCTATTTGCACGCATCAATCACCAAAAGAAAAAAAAAAGATTCTTCCCTTTACAAAATAGTAGATCGAGAGAGAATACCTTGTTCGGGTAAGGAGCTTCCTGATAAGCAGCTCAGTACTCTTCTGGTACTTACAGATTTCACTAAATCACAAAATAACAGGATTGTTAGAGTCAGTAATGTTACACTAACAAACTTTAAACCATCCTAAACCATTTGCTGCTGCTGGAGAAAGAGAGGGCAGAGCCCTGCTGAAACTACTCCCTTTTTCTCTTTATTTGAATTTCAAAGCCTGCCATTCCTTCCACTTACTAAAGAGAAGCGAAAGCCAGTCACCGCAAGAAGTCTTTAAAGATGCTTTCTTTCCCTAAAAAAGACAAGGCAACATCATCTATATATAAAGTTTATGTCATGCATCTGCGTATTGCAGGCCATAAGCAAGTAGAGGATCAGAAATTAGTTGGGTATCTTCTTTGTTTCAAGTTCCTGCTTCCAAGAAACATATTACAAGCGACAAGCGTAAATTACATCAACTATACAAGATATTCTAAGCGAGCAGTTTAATGTGAGAGAAAACTGTTAGCTTGACCCCTAAACTCTAATAGCATTCAGATGTGCCTCTATGTATCTAAGCCGTAGCTCATATTGGTTTAATTTTGGGTTAGTTTTCTTGTCCGAGTTTGAGATGTACAAGATGCTCTGTAGCATTATCGCCTTAGGGGAATCGAGTGAGAGGACCTGAAGCGAAGGACGGGAACGAGCTGAATCAATCTTTGTCAATCTCTACGTTCTTAGAAAGATATATACCTATTAATCATGAGAAAAGGTGTTTTATTTTTAGAGTATCTCATTCCAGTAATTTCATAAATGAATATTTGTCACTTAGTTAGTCATGACAAAATTAGTTTGAACTTGGAAGTACAATCAAGTCCACGAATGCCAGATAGTTTAAGAACCATACCACTTGAATTTGAAGAAGGGAATGCAGTAAGGAGATCAATTCAATTCGACTTGTAGGATATCAATTATTTTTCTATTAACGATTAGTGGTTTTTTCACTGCATAGATTTCAGTTTCTTGTTCTCTTGTGCATGTATTTTGAGTATTATCAACTATGTAGCCAAGTACTAGTGGAATCTGTCTTTCTAAATGAGAGAGCTTACGGAAACAGATGCAGGAAAGGGCCATGAGCAGTCATGCATTTACTGTACATTGGTTTTTGATAGCCTTGGGTATTAAATAGATGCATTGGGTACTTACTTTGAAAAAGTGCGTCCAATAGATGTATGCTTATATCTTGCTTTAAAATTGGACACAGAACTTCTGCATTATTGTATTAGTCAATTACTAAATTTTCTTAAGGTGAGGTTTGACCTTGATCTGGATTGTATGTGTTTCTTTCAGCTACATTCACCTGGTGTTTTGGCCATTGGAAGCAACAAGAAAGGAGAAAACTCATATTCACATCACTTGGATTCTGATGTAAGTATGATTGTTTGATCATGCCATTCTACATCCACAATTGCTTGTGTATTAATTTGTTCAGGAGCTTCCATTCATCATAAGATGTTATATTTATGTTTTAGTCTCATGCCTTTGGTTACCGTTAGCTATAAAAATTGTTTTGAAACAAGTTGGCGTGAGAAGAAGAGGAATCCTATTTGCTTGAGGAGATACAGTTTAACAAAGAGATAATTCAATCTGCAATGACACTAGCTGCATTCTTAAAATTTGACAGCATCCGGAGACTTGTTCCCCCAAACTATTTGTTCTGATTAACATTAAGATGCTAAATAAATCCCACCAATAGGTGCTTCACCTCTACATCAGTTGCGATTTGTTCTGTCTGAGCTGTTGCAATTTTGTCCCGCTGGAAGGTTTCAATCATGTACTCATATTCTTGTTGTGTTGTGTCTGAGCTGTTGCAAGAGTTATGCATCCATATGTTTGTCATATCTTTATCATTTCTGTGCTAATGAAGGATGATCTTCCATGATAAGGTGTTAGTTATTCCAATAAGGTTACATTCTTTACAACTAAGGGTTCCATGATAAGGTGTTAGTCTTGTTGTCCCTTGTGCATTTGTGCATCCATAGCAATGCTGCTGCTACATCATCATTGTTTGAAGGAGTGTTTTGTAGAGACCTTGCAGTGGTTTGTTTGTTATCACAAACTGGTTTCAATTGTTCAATTCCGGTGAAATACGAAGCATTGAACTGTTAATTTGAAATAAAATGGTTATGTAAATTGTTCATAAGAAGCGGTGAGAGAAACCACTCAACATGCCGACATGGAATCTAATAAAAGAGTGGGAGTAATGTGTGTTTTTACAAATGGGAAATATGGTGTCGGGAAAAAAATTGTCACCTATTTTGTTTTTCATTTTATCTTATTGCCTTTGGCTTGTTATTTTCATGTACTGTACAGAGGAGTTAAATTGGAGTATCTAATTTTACCATCTTGGGGTGATGCCGATGGGTATTATTTCACATCGCTTTCTTAGTCTGTGATTTACTTTCCAAGATCTTGAATAGAGGGAAAGGGGTTTAACCATGTCTTGATAGTCTTTGTTTTAACATTCCGCTGATTACATTGAAGTGAGACTCTTATTTTTTCTATTGTTTTCCTAGAAACACCAGTCTTCGTAATTTTTTGGGCATGCACATTCAATTGGTTGGAATATGTTTCAAAATTTGGGCTCTTGCACTAGCACTGTTACTAACTGGAGCTGAGTGTGCAACTTAAAATAAGACATTTCAGCATGAAAGTATATTGGTTGCATTATTCTGATGCGATGCTTCTCAAGGGATTCATGATTACTCTTTTGCTCCATCCTCCCATTAGTAAATCACATTATCATTATTATTCGATTAGCTATATCATTATTAGGTCTTGAAAATTGAAGAAACTCTATTTTTTGGATTCTTTTCTTTGCGCATGTATCCATTGTATTATATTATTAGGTATGTGTTACCGTTATTTAATGCTCCTTAACAATATTTTACACTTACCTCAGCCATCTATTGGGCTGCTCCATTTGTCTTAATACGTGTTTGGTTCTCATAAAGAACTTGGTCTCACTATTCTTCTGTTTGGACTTTACATCTACTCTGGCCTACCCAATCTTGTGGGTTAAATGCTTTCTTTAATCAAGACCTGGCAGGGAATTAGACGCTTTAAACAAGTATCTACCTAAGTTTTTATGTATGCTGCAATTCGTTTTTCTTTTTTGTTTACCCATTCCCTTCTTTTTCCATTGTGACTATTATTTCCTTATTTTGTGCATTAGGTGCAACAATTTTTAGGCTTACTGTATTAGGTATTTGTCTGGTATATTTTCTATTGTTTTGTGTGTGGGAGGGAGACTTGGAAATGGGACCTGATGCATGCGCTCCAGCCAACGTTTGAAACAAGATAGTAAAATCTCTATAAATTTATAATGTTAGAACAACTATACAAGACATTCTAAGCGAGCAAACTAATGGCAAGTCGTTCAATTTCCAGGCGGAATCATGGGGTATAATCAAGTTATTGATTTCGTCCTTTGTTTGGAGTACATAGCTGGTCCTTTGTTTAATATCTCATTCGCCTAAATACCAAACTTTGTGGTAGTTCAACTAATGAAATCTTAACAGTTGGCCCCCATTTTAAGGAGGCCAACAACTTCCTTGGCCATTCAAGTTGAAGGCTCCATTCATTGATGAAATAGTCATGATTTCGAGTATCTCCACCCTCAACATAGTGGTTTCTCTTCTTTTTTAGACCACCCTTTGGATACTGGGTGGTCTAAAAAAGAAGAGAAACCACTATGTTGAGGGTGGAGATACTCAAAATCGTGACTATTTCATCAATGAGCTTATCACAAGAATGAACACATTTTTTTGGGTAATTATGAGGTTCTAAGGTTTGATGGTTTTTTTTTTTCATTTTAAGTTTGGGATAGACTTAACTTTGTTTTTCTTCCTTTCTCTGAGTCCAAGAGGATCTTTTTCTTCTCCATGCCTTTAATTTTGCTACGAAATACAACCAGTTGAATTTATATTAGTGAATTTATATATACTTGAATCATCAAATATGTATGTCATTTTCACTGTCCCTATTTACTTTTGCAGATTTTAGGTCACCTTGAAGTGCGAGAGGACTTGGTATATATTGACGTTTGTGATATAGTTGCATTTTATCAATAAAGAATTATGTAGGAGGCTCATCTGTAAGTTGAGAGACTGACTAGCCAGACGAAAAAGTCGTCTTTATTTTGTTTTTGAAAATATGTGGTTTGCATACTTTTGGAAGCGAAGCTAATTTCTCTTGTTTTTGGACAATAGATTGCTATCTAGTCGTTATTATGTTTATGGTAGGATTCACATTTTGTGTATAGATATGAACAAAGTTGTATATGCTTTTTAGTCTATAATATTCAAAAAAAT
The DNA here is from genome assembly GCA_013146195.2 of Codonopsis lanceolata. NCBI lineage: Eukaryota > Viridiplantae > Streptophyta > Magnoliopsida > Asterales > Campanulaceae > Codonopsis > Codonopsis lanceolata. Next base: position 92,975,126 of record CM028378.1, on the reverse strand, counting down.
ATGGATGATTATGTTACATGATAACCATCTACATATTTTGATAGTTATAAGAAAAAGAACATAATAATTTCGTAGTTAAACAACAAACCCATTACAGGCTAACAATACATCACCTACAAATTATTTTGTAGTTATAAAATAACCCAACAACTATAAATTATTTCATAGTTAAATAACAACCCAACAGCTACGAATTATTTCATAGTTAAATAACAACCCAACAGCTACAAATTATTTTATGGTTAAATAGTAACTGAACAATTACAAATTATTTCATAGTAAAATAACACCCAATAGCTACGAATTATTTCATTGTTAAATGACAACCCAATAGCTACGAATTATTTCATAGTAAAATAGCACCCCAACTACTACAAAATAATTCGTAGTTAAATAAAACCCCAATATCTACGAAATAGTTTGTAGTTAAACGGTAGCCCATCAATTACGAACTATATTTTGTAGTTAAAACGCTGAGGTCTTGCGACAAACAATTTTGAAGGTATTATAGACGCATTTGCGACGAAGATAATTTGCGATGAAATTTTACGTATGTAGACAAATTATGTCATTTGACGACGAAACCATTTTTCGTCGCCAATAACCTTTTGCGACGTCGCATAGGCGACGAAGATGCGACGAAAGTCATTTCGTCGTCAAATGTCATTAGCGACGAAAGTGATATGTTTGGCTACAAATTTTTTCGTAGCAAAATGACTTTTTTTCTTGTAGTGTTACCTTATTTAGGGGAAAGCGAAATTAAATGTGCAAAAACAGTGTTGTCAAAAAGCACGTTGAATACGCCTCGATCACTGAGTGTGCTTTAGTCCACTATGAGTGCTTTGAGTTTTTCTGTATCTTGCCCTCCCTTGTTTAGGGGAAAACAAGATACAGAAAATGCAATACCCTTTTCATTCCATCTTCCCTTGTTTAGGGAAAAACGAAAAGTGCAAAAAAATATGTTGCGAAGGCGTGCGGGAACACGCCCTGTCTCACTATGGACTTGAGTACATTTTGGATTACTAATTTACGATGAGTGCTTTTGATTTTTTCTGTATCTCATCCTCCCTTGTTTAGGGGAAAATTAAGGGAAAATAAGATACAGAAAATGCATCACTCTTTTCATTCCATCTTCCCTTATTTAGGGAAAACGAAAAAGTGCAAAAACAGGATGTTGTGAATGCGCGTGGGAACACGCCATGCGCTCACTGTGGTCCAAAATGTTGTAACAGAATCGTCATCTTTATTTTAAATAGAAATAAAGAAAAACAAAAAATAACCATAGTTTGTAAAAAGGTTTGGAAGCTAAGTTACAAGGTGGGAAGGTGTTAGGCACCCAACTCGCCATTTCGGTCTCAAAAATAGTTTTTGGCTAAAATATGCTTTTATTATATATCTGTATCTACATTATTACAAATTTGCATTAGCCTCCTTCTAGGAATTACAAATATATTTATAAATATTTGGCCATAATAATGGCTCTTTTTAGTGCTATTTTCTGTAGAAATCCAGGAAGCACTTTTTTAATAAAACCTCTTAAAGGCTTACCTTTAAGAGCATGGGGTGTGCTCGCTCTGTCCTTCCGGGAGAGGGAGTCTTTTGCTGTTACGAAGATTCGGGCAGAGTAATTGCTTCCGAACGTTGCTTTTAGGCCTCGGGAAACAGGCGAAGCAACTGCTTGCTTTTTGCTGTTGTTTGCTTGCTGCTGGCAGAAATCGGGCAGAGTAACTGCTTGCTTCTAGTGGATTTGGCCTCTGGATTCGAGCAGAGCAACTGCTCCTTTTGGGATTTTTGAAACGGAGAAATAGGGTGGAATCCTAACGGGGAGACTAAGGTTCACTTTGACCGGTTGGATTTGAGTTTAGAGCAGATTTGAGGAGCTTCAAGGCTTTTTAGAGGAGGGGAACTCTCTCTCTCTCTCTCTCTCTCTCACGATCGCTCTTACTGCGTATTTCTTCAGCGGTGTTTTAACTGCATGCGGAGAGTGTGTGAACTGTATGCGTAAAACTGGAGTGAATTCACTGAAGCTGGGGCCTTCTATTTATAGGCCGAGATGGGGATTCCTTCGTCATTAAGTTTTCTTTTCTGTGCTTAACTAGCTTGTACCGCGCGCTGAGAGAGTTGTACCTTAGGCAAAGTGCTATTGGGTGCCACCCATAGGAGGAGTGGGCGCCGTGAGTTGCTATGGGTGGCGCCCAGGCTTCTTTTTAGGCTGCTTTTTGACACTTTGGCCCCTGCATTTCATTGTTTTAAACATCCTACTTTTCCTTTTGTATTTTTAAACCCTATAACTTGGTATTTGTTAAGTTTTAACATGGCTTGATATCGCATGTTATGTTACATAACAGGGGTATGAAATTGTCTACTTCCTTATTTACTAGATTCTCTTAACAAATGGACAAGGACTCCAAGGCACGACTTTAGGAAGGAATATTGGAAGAAATATTACCAAGGTATTGTTTCCATAATTACTCTTAAACTTTAGGACCAAGAAAACCAAAAATCTTAGGTATATTTTGTTTCAAAAAATGCCTAAACTTTAGGATCAAGAAAGTCAAAATATTGCCAAGATTTTGTTTCCAAATATCAATCAAAACCTTAAGACCAAGAAAACCAAAAATCTTATGAATATTTTGTTTCCATAAAATGCATCTAAATATTTTGTTTCCAAATATCCACCAAAACTTTAGGATCAAGAAAGGTGAGAACAAGACCAAAATGGGTCATGCTTATTTTGCCCTTACACATAGTTGTTCTTCAAACTGCACGATTAAGAATGACTGACCTCATTGTAGCAGTAATTTCTAAGGGAAATACATACTTTCAAGGATGCTATGACATAGTGAAATCATGATTAGGGCAACACGTATCACAACCGGACCCGGCCGAACCCGGTGCCGTCCCTGAGATTTTGGGGACCTACGCGAACTTAAAAAACTAGGCCCCAACTATATACATGTTAAAATTATTAAAAGTTTTGGATCGAGACCAAAACTATTTTTTTTTTTTTTTTGTTTTTTTTAGATCCATGTTTTTAAGTTTTTTTAAAATCCAATAAAACGTTAAATACCTAAAAAATTGATATCAATAAACAATAGCACCCTTACATAGACACACTAACTAATAAATATTTAAACACAAAATAATTCACAATAAAAATACTCCATTAGTCTCAAAATTTTGTCCTTTTTAATTTGATACACAGATTAAAGAAAAACAATTGACTTAATTATTAATAGTGGTATGATGTGTAGTTTTCCTTAAAACTTATGTGCCTCATAATTAAATTTTGGGATGGAGAGAGTAAACAAAATCTAAAAACTAAACTATTGATTAATTAACAAAATAATCATCGATAACAAATTATGACAATATAAATTAAGCTAAAAGTGAGATTATGGGGCCCTTTTGGGTGTAAACATGTGGGGCCTTAGGCAGTCGCCTATTGAACCTATGGACAGCCCCGCTCGGACCCCAACACAGAATCTCAAGGTCGGTGCGCGAATCTAGCCTAATAAATGGACAGATAATTGCTAAGCACAATGTTGCCTTCTGAACAAGAAAGTCAAAACAAAAAGTGATACTCTTAATACTAAAAACTGACGCTCTTAATACTAAAAAAATGACATATTTAATACTAAAAGTGACATTTTAAAACAAACAGTGGCGATTTTAATTTATATATTTATAATGCAAAGTAGCACTTTCAAAGCAAAAGTAGCATATTTAAGACCAAAAGTAACATATTTAAGGCTAAAAAATAACATATTTAAAGCTAAAAAGTGACATCTTTTAAAGGGAAAATTGATATTTTTTAATTAAAAACTCAAAGTGACACATTTTATGCTCAAAAGTGACCTATTTTATACTGAAAAGTGATACATTTTATCTCTCTTACTATAAAAGGGAAGCTTGTTTCTTACAATTTAATAGATGGACAAAAATAACCCTTCACCAAATAAACCACCCACCATTTAATTAAGGACAAAACAAGTAAATTTACCATGACAACAAATAATGTTTGGACAAAAATAGCCTCAAATATAATAAATCATCTACCCTTAATTAAGGTCAAACAAGTAAATTTATCAGGGACTAATTAATTCCATTAATAATCAAATAATAATTTCATCCCTTGACTTGTTCATGTTTTAAAATTAGGTCCTACAGTTTTGAATTCTATTTATTTCGTCTTGTGTTTTTACTTCCTTATCAGTTTCCCCCTCCTACCATTATCGTTACAAATGTCGTCCAATATTTTCTAAAATAACAAAAATACCCTTACTCGGTCGAGAGACTAAAAATTTATTTGAAACTTAAAAATAATATGATATTACATTCTTAAATAATATGGTTTTACTCAGTAAAGACATTATAGAAGTAAATGAAAAAAATGTTACTATAATAATATATTTGTTAGTGAGTATCAAGATATTAAGCAAAAATATGTAGCGTCTTTAGCTATTATCCATGAATAAGCTAAGAGAAGTGGGTTAAGAAAATGTGTCATAATGTCAATAAGATGAAGAAAATGAAGAACCAATTGATGAATTCGTATGCTTTTGTTACAAAAGAAAGCCAAAATCTACGCTTTACTTATTTGAATTTTCAGACTACTACAAGCAACCTTAAAAACTATCATACTGCTTCTAACTTATAAATATTACAAACAAACCACTGTTAGTAAGCACAAATAACTAGGTTTAAAATATTTTACTCCTTCCCATAACAGGGTTCCAAACCTCTAACCTCTTTTGGTCTTAACTTGCTTGCTCCTCTTCATAGAACCCGGAGTAGTTACGTGTGAGAATCTCTATTCCCTCCCCCGGCTATCAACTTTCTTTTCTTCTACCACAACTCTCCTTTAATTGAAAGAAATTGTCACCAATCAACATCCTTTCAAGTAGCTCCATCCTAAATTAGATTCTCTCCTTACTTAGTAATTTGACACCGAAAGTGTATAGGAGGTAAGAAATGAGAGACGTTCGAGAAAGAAGTCCGACTAATCAGAAGCTAAAGAGATTCTATGTTTCTATTTTAATAAGGCAAGGTGAATGCGTTTCTTGGTGATGGTGATGGCGGTGCTTACGACCGCATGGATGATGGTGTTAGAGGTTGTGGTGATAGTAATTTTAGGGATGACAACAGTGGATTAGATGAAATACATCGTTGTGAGATTTCCTAATCATCAAATTTTCAAATATCCATATGGGTTTCAGATTCAATTTGAAAGTTTGAAAATTCAAAAAATTGAATTTGAGTTTGTAAAAAGTGAAATTTAAGGTTGTGGTGGTGGTGTGTCTATCATTGATGGGTTTTCCAAATTGGTTACTTCAAGGAAAGAGTAAGAAATTAGAAAAGGAAATAAAATCAAATCAAAAAATTAAATTTTGGACTAATGGTAAAATTTAAGGTGTTGGTGGTGGTGGTGGTGAGTCTATAAATGATGGGGTTGACGAAAGAAAGTGAGGGCTAAGAAATAAATTTTAAATTTCATTTTTGGAGTAATGCATTTTTAACGTTGAATTTAAATATCACACAAAGTATAACTAATTTTACATTATTTAAATAATTTTTTAATTAAAAAAATATTTTAAATATTAAATGGAAAACTAAATGATGAAATTATAACAAATCCCACTTTGCGCCACAAGCAAAAAGACCAAAATAATCCTCATGTACACGATTTTCCATCACTATTTTTAATGCTCATAGACGGAGAGGACAAATAGAAAAACATGTAGGAAAGTGAGACATCATATGTTGGGAATGACATTATTAGAGGTATATGAAAAATTGTAACTATAATAATACATTGGTTGGTGAGAATCGAGATATTAAGCAAATCTATAGCGTGCTTAGTAATTGCGTATGAATAAGCTAAGAGAAACGTGTTAAAGAAAGGTGATATAATGTCAAGAAGATAAAGAAAAATAGAGAATTTAGTTGACAAATGCGTGCGTTTGTTAGAGAAGAAATTAAGTTAGAATCGATAGGAAAGTCGTTTGAAGAAAGTAGTTCCACTTAACGGAAGCTAAAGATATGTTATTTTTCCATTTTAGCAAGGCAAGGTGGACACGCTTTCTTGGTGGTGGTGATAGTTGGGCGGCATTTGCAGGATGATGGTAATGGTGGGGGCGATTTTAAGCATGAAAGTGGTGATTTATGTGGAATACGACATTAAATAAATGAGTAAGAAATTAAACAAAGAAATAAGATAAAATAAAAAAAATTGATTTATAGGCTAATAGTGTTATTTGAGGTGGTAGTGGTGGTAATGGTGATGGGTGTATGAATGATGGGTGTATAAATTAAATAAATTCTAAATTTAATTATTAGACAAATTAAAATAACAACATTGCTAGCCTTACAACTAATTTTATAATTTTCCTTACTACTAAACCTTCAAGCGCAAAAATGTCTTTGTTCAAAACAACTTTGCACTTCTTCAAAGCATAGTTGTAAGGAATGTAGTATAATTAGTTTTAAGGTTAGCATTTTCCTTACCATTTCTCTGCATTCAAGCTCGTCTCTTTTCCGATGAATTCGCCGATAAGGTTATGTGTTTTTGTTAATCGCATGTTTTTACTAGGGTTTTAGTAAGTATAGTATATACCCTTTGATTTCTACTTTAGGCGGAGTTTTGCATGAGATAGAATGAGGAAGATCGAGATGGAGTTTGGCTATAATCGAAGAAGGACGGCGCCAAAGTTGTGATAGGCGTGACCGAAGGGGAAGGGTTTAGGCCGAGATGGCGGCTATTTTGGTGGAGCGAGAGATGGGCACTTGCACCGGGAGAAGAGGGAAGGAGAGTGTGTGAGATTAGAGTTTTTTACTTTTAATACATTTATCCCTAAAGCAGATAATGAAAATGTCATTTGTACCCGCACGTGGAAGACCATGTGCTATTTAACGTGAATATTCTAGCGCCCATCACGGATAGGTTGGAAAATGGAAAAAAAAAAAGTAAAGGCAGATATCATTATGGAACAAACCTTAGGTTGGGGTACATTATACGATTTGGTAGATACCTTGGGGGAAATTGTAATTTGGTCATATAATTATTTTTGAATTATTGAAACAATTATTTATTATTATTTTTATTTAAAAACATTTTTTAAATACTAAATGGTTAATTATATAATAAAGTTATAACTAAATCTTATTTTCCACCCCCAAAGAAAATGATCAAAATAATATTAATGTGACATGCACATATCATTTTTCGTACGTTACTATTTTTAACACCCATAGACGGAGGGAGTAAAGTGGGACAAATAGAAAAATAAGGTATGAAAGTGGGACACTTCGTAGGTTGAGGTCAAATGTGAGATTTAGTGTGTAATTTTGGGGGCTAATCATATGTTTGCCCCATCAAAATTAGTCCAAAATACACATTGTCCCCTAAGATATCCACCAAATCCACTTTGGCTCTCAACGTAATTTTGTAGCATTTTCATATTCCATATCAAATTTGGTAATTGTGATGTAACGTGTGGTAATCGTAGTGATAAAAATGGTAGCGAATAATGTTTAAGATCGAGAATTTGCTCAATTCAAACCATAAACCATATCAATGGTGCCAAGGAGAAATTTGTTGGAGTTTAAGCTAGGGACGATGAAGACGGATTGAATCATGACGTGCCTCATCATTGTCGTATGCATCTGTGATGAATTCAAATATGAGTTTTGAAATTCATCGTGTATGCTTATGCATTGTGTTTGTGGCTTAGTCATTTAACATCGGCAATGCGACAACTTTAATTTTTGTGGGTTTTTATTCATGGCGGCCTTGACACCTGAATATGATCCTCTTCTTGTGTTTTATCTCTCTCTGATATGATTCTGCACTATTTTTATTTATTTTTCTATAAAAAATTTGAATAAAAGATTTAGACACTCTTGAGTTTTATCTCATTTAAAATTTAAATAAGATGTCATTGTTGGAGAAGAAGCAGAGAAAGCGTTGTCGGAGAATAAGAAAATGAAGTTTTTTGGGTAATAAAAGCACGTAAAACATTGTTAAAAATGACCAAAATGTCCTTCACGTGAAATACCATGTGCACCTTAACGTCATATTGGTAACCTTAGTAGTGTCTAGGGGGCAAACTAGAAAAAACTTATACAATGACATATGAAAATAACACAAAAGTTAGGTTAGGTGGTAAAATGAGACTTTATAGATACTCTGGGTGAATTTTGTATTTTAGAGTGTAAGTATATACTTTGGGATTGTCAGTTTGATTTCAATAAAACAATTTATTATTTTTTCAAAGAGAGTCATAAATTTCACAAACGACATAAGCTATGTCTCCAACAACAATGTGCTTATCGAAGAAAGTAAGCTTAAATTGTTTTCAATTCCAACACCGATAAAAGTGAATGAATTCATGTTTGGTATTAAAAAAAGATTTAAAAATAACCAATAAAAAAGACAAATGTGTAGGATAAGTTGTAATATAATGACTAAAAGCTTACATTATAAATTACCGAAAAACAAAATATCGAAAAACCTAAACACACAATAACACAATTTATAAGTCTCAAAACTATAAAGATTAAAATACAAAAAGAATCCAATAATTAAAAGTAAACAAAAAAGTTAAGAAACTGGCAAATCACTTTAAAAAACCATTAACACCACGTGCGTTAACCACGTGCAACGCACGTGAATCTTACTAGTACTAAAAAACGACACACTTCATTTATACATGTGAGAGGTGACGCTGTAATTTTCAAAAGTCGGAGGGGTTACATTGAGATTACTGAATCTTTGTCAATTTAACATAGATAGGTCTATTTTACATATTAAGATCCGTAAAATCATCTTATAGACAATCTGCTCTTTTCATTTAAAAAAAAAAAAAATAATAATAATAATAATAGTATAATTTGTTGTTTATGTCGACAATACCGTATATCGTTTGATTTTTTTTTTTTGAATTACAAAATTATTTAGGAATATGTTAAAAAAGTAACATTGCTAAACAACTAAATATGACAGGTGATAAGGGATAATTTTTTTCGAATAAGTATTTATTTGATGTAATAAATGGTAATGTAGTGGATGCGTAAAAATAAAAAATCGTAGTGAAAATAACCTCACATTTCTCACAGTCATTACTAACATATGGATTATATTTTAGCTATTAAATCATCACACTTAATTCACTTAAATAATTTTTTAGATACCCTTAATAAGACTACCAGATCCCTCCAATCCGGAATTTGATTCCATGCACAAAATCTCCATTGATTGCACCTTCTTTTTGTTCTCCTCCCTTTCTTCTATTTTTGACTAAATTCATCATTTAATCCCCCCTTTGATAATCCATTTTCGTACTCACTTTTCAATCCTTTCTTATAAATACTCACTTTCCTATGATCCTTATTTCCTATCCCAAATCCCCTCTCTATCTCCTAAAAAAATATCATGGCCACTCTATCTCTCTTCCCTATTTTAACATCTTTCTTGCTCTCATTGGTTTCCGTCATTGAAGCCAGAAACACTCTGATTCAACACGGAGGTTTCACTTTAGATCTCATACATAGAGACTCACCCCTTTCCCCACTCTACAACCCCACCAACACTCGATTGGAAGTCATCACCAATGCATTTCACCGTTCTGTTCAGCGTTCCATCTCGAGAAAGACGAGTTCCCCTTCCAATATTCAATCGCAAATATACTCGATCCCCGGTGAATATATCATGAAAATCTCCATTGGTACTCCTCCCTTCAAAACCCTAGGAATAGCAGACACTGGAAGCGACCTCACCTGGACACAATGCAGTCCATGCACTAACTGCTACAACCAAACCACCCCAATCTTCAACCCCAAAAAATCCTCTTCCTACAAAACCCAATCGTGTGATTCCAACTCATGTTCCGCCTTGAGCAGGTCTGGCGGCTCCACCTGCACGGACCAAAACCAGCGGTGCCGGTACAGGATGTCTTACGGCGATTTATCCTATAGCCAAGGTGACCTCTCGTCAGAAACCTTCACCTTCGGATCGTATTCTGGTCAATCCGTTTCCATAAAGAATGTAGCTTTTGGTTGCGGCCACGATAATAAAGGCAGTTTTAATGAGACCGTATCGGGGATCATCGGTCTAGGAGGTGGACCTTTGTCGATTGTTAATCAATTAGAAGATACCATTCAAGGTAAATTTTCGTATTGTTTGGTGCCTATATATAAAGGCTCCAATGTAACAAGCCCGATTAATTTTGGCAAACGGGCAATTGTTTCGGGTCCAGGGGTGGTTTCGACACCTTTGGTTAGGAAAGAACCAGATACTTACTACTACCTAACACTGGAGAGCGTCAAAGTTGGAGACAAGAGCTTTAGTTACAAGGCATACTCGAATGTTAAAGATCAAGATTACGGTAGAGAGGGTGTGGAGGAGGGCAACATCATCATCGACTCGGGTACAACGTTGACAATGCTGCCACGCGGCATTTACGAGAGCTTGGAGTCGGAGTTGCAAGAAATTATCACGGCCGAACCGAAGAGTGATCCACAGGGATTATTTTCCCTTTGCTACTCAAGTTTAGATAAACTTAACCTTCCTATTATCACCGTTAGCTTCACCGGTGCAGATTTGGAACTTTATCCAACTAGTACGTTCTTGGTGGTGGAAGATGGGCTTATTTGTTTGACACTTATTCCTACTGATGATTTGCCTATTTTTGGGAATTTGTCACAAGAGAATTTCTTGGTTGGATATGATCTTGTAAACAATCAGGTCTCGTTCAAGCCTACTGATTGCACTAAGCAGTAGATCAAAGAGTTTCAGTCGCGTTTGGCCCCCAATGTCGGTCTCTCGGTTTCTCGGGTCGGATCTGTTTAATGCTGTTGGAAATTGTATTGCTCTATTGTTATGTTAGAATGCAGTTGTGATTTTATTCGAATGTAATTTATTTCAGATGATTATAAGGTTAATTATAATGGTCAGCCACTCCACAGATGATTTTCTTTTGTCACTAATTAATAGGTACAATTTTTGGGAAAGAAATAATTAGAGGAGTAGGTCTTCTACTGTAAGACCGTGTTACAGATCTTAATTTATAAAACAGAGTTTTACTCTCTTACAAGTCAATCCACCAATACATAACGGGTCGGATAAATATGATTCATCTTACAAAAACCTTTTCAATCCACCGGTTTTGGTTAAGGATTTAATTTTGATGCACAGAGAATTTTAAAAAACATTGTTTTACAATTAAAGAACGATAAAAAGTTCATTTGATTTATATTATTTAATCTTAGATTTAACCCGTAAAATATTAAATCTCAGTAAAACAATATCTCAGTAAAATAATACATGTCTAGTAAACCCGTAAAATATTAAATCTTAGCTAGATTTAATCTTAGATTTAACCAGTAAAATATTAAATCTCAGTAAAACAATATCTGAGTGATTAACGCTAGATTTAATCATGGGTAGTAGTTATATTTGGTAAAAATAATATAGATATTATTTTTAAAGTTGTACTTTCTTCGTCACAAAAGAATAATTCTTCTCTCCTCATTTGTTTGTTATAAGAAATAATGAAATATCTAAAAGTGTAATGAGGGATTATTCTTGAACCCAAATCTGGTTTGCGAAAACCTCTTTGAAAACCAAAACATTAAAAAATAAAAATAAATTACGATTTCATCAAGGAAAAAGTTATTTCCACTACAATTTTCGTTTATCTAGTGCATCCTTAATTATTGCACTAAATAAATATATGTTTAGAAAAAACTACCAATTAAATACTTGCTTATTTTAGTTGACTAATCAAGTTACTTTCCTAATTACCTTCTAACATTATTTTTTTACTTCAAACACAATGAACATCAAAATTATTTTATTTTTTATTTTTAACATTTTAATTCTCAACAAGTAATTTATTTATTCTTTTTTTTCATAATAAATATGTTCAATCAATTTTTAATCACTCACATCTCATTTCATTATCATAAAAATAATATGATTAATACTTTTTCTACCAAAATTTAAGAATATATTGGATATTTTATAATAAAAAATTAAAACTTCTAATTTAGTTTTTAAAATATTATTTTCAAATATCAATTCAATAATATTAATGATTATAAGGTTAATTATAATGGTCAGCCACTCCACATATGATTTTCTTTTGTCACTAATTAATTGGTACAATTTTTGGGAAAAGATATAATTAGAATCAAAGTTTTCATTGACACATTTGGATGGAATTAATATCCTTCGATTTTTAAGTTAAGGTTCCATTTGTTTTACCGAAAATAACTTTTGAAAAATGTTTTCCTCATTTTTCGGTGTTTGGTAACCTTAGGAAAATACAGTCAACGTAAAAGGTTTTCCGAGTCAACGGAAAATGAAGGCTTCTTTTCCGGAAAATGACTTATAGATTCATTTTCCGTAAGTCATTTTCCAAATGTTCGGACACCCTCCGCCCCCTTTCACAATTGCACATATTTACTTACACACACAATATTTCACTCAACAAATAAATTGTTTAAAAACATAAATAAAGTTTGTGCATACTATTTAAAAATTATAATTTTAATAAATTCTTACTACGTTCTAAAATTAGTGTCACATATATTATTTGGGGACATCATAACCATTGTCGATTTTCTATTTTAAAACGTTTTTTTCATATCAATTATCAAAAAAATTATTTGTTATTGTGAGATTGAACAAAGATAGACATTGATTTGACACCACTAATGATAAATTGATGATTACTAAAGAAAAATTGTTTAAAGTTCAACACTATTTTATAATCAATATGTGCATTAATATTAGAATATATTTTTTGTATTTATTTATATATAGTTTTCGGTAACATTTTCTAGGGACATCCTAAACATTGTCTATTTTCTATTTTAAAATGTTTTTTTTTTCATATCAATAATCAAAAAAAATTATTTGTAATTGTGAGATTAAAAAAAGATGGACCTTATTAAAAAATATATGGTCCTTATTGATTTTCTAGGGACATCCTAAACATTGTTTATTTTATATTTTTATTTTTGTATTTATTCATATTTTGTTTTCCGTGACATTTTCCGTGTGCTTGCCAAAACCCATAAATGTTTTCTAACATATTTTCAAAAGATTACCAAACACCTAAAAATGAAATCTTTTGATTTTTCGGAAATCATTTTCTGGAAATGATTTTCCGTGAAACAAACGGAGCTTAAATAACTTTCCTTAAAGAGTAGGTCTCCTGCTGTAAAACCGTCTTACATATTTTAATTCATAAGACGGAGTTTCACTCCTTCACAACTCAACTCATCAATACATAACGAGTTGGGTAAATATAATTCATTTTACAAAAAATATCTGTAAGACAAACTTACACAAGTTTTTACCTTCTTTAAATTGCAGGACAACTTTTACATGTTTTTGTTTAGGTTTTTGATTGATTTTGTTATCTTAGATTGGAGTATTACTTTTTACTTTTATTTGTACTAATCCTTCTTAATGAGATTTTCTTACTGGTTTGTCTTGCAATTTCGTGAATTTAATTTATTTGTACTAATACTTCCAATAAGGACCCGAGTCTAAGAGCCCGATTTGCTAATGACTAGTAGGAGTGTGTGGCCAACTTATAAAATACATTCAAGTCACACATCTACCTGATCAAGAGCTGTCAAAATGGGTTGGGTCTGTTGGGCTAACTCGCCCCGTCACCTTAAAAAGGTGGGTGTGGTTGAAAAAATATGAACTCACTAGGAGATGGGTCAAACGGGTTGAGTCTGCTTCATGTTGTGGTTGTGGGTTGAAGCGGGTTGACCCTTATATACTAAATGCAAAATAACACGAGACAAGTTTGAAACTATCACTTTAAATCATTTTTTCTCAAAATGTGAGATTATTTTTTATATATAAAATATTAGTAAATGATTTTGAATACGCTAAAAAGTGACACTTACAGTAACATCAGACGTCAAAATAAGGTATATGGAAACATAAAAAAATAGTAATGATAAAATGAATTTTTTATTTCTATCTTTTTCACATTTTATACTGTTAATATTAAATAAAGTTATTAAAAACGCTATTTAAAATATAAATTTTTAATAAATTGTGACATTTTTTTGTGTTATTTATTATTATTTATTTATTTTATTAATTAAGAGAAGAAGTTGGGTGGGCTAACCCGCCTAACTCACAATTCATGATGGGTTGGATTGAGTTGACAATTTCGTGACTCGCCACATTTGCGGGCTAACTCGGTCCGTCCCGCCAAATAACGAGTTATAGTGGGTTGTGGGTTGACTCGCCTCACCAACCAATCTTGACACGATACGTGGGATCAAAGGTATTACAATTCTTTGCTGACGACAAAAAGTTGGGTTTGATGTTTCACCATGGTTGCATTTTATTGCTTTGTAGATAAAAATTATGTAAAGAATCAATATGAAGTATAGAATTGTGGCCTTTTCCTCATTACCTTTGTGTTACTTGTGCACCTACAACTTGATCAAATCCATACACATAAAATCCTGCAAGTACTAGGTGTTTCTGCAGATACTAGGGCATTTATGTAGAGAGACATGAATGTCACAAGATTTTCACAAAACATGTCTTAAATCAACTCATTTATTTGTTTTAGAATCGCTGATTTTTCTTGAGCATAGAAGACCATCGTGGTTGCGCTTGGGTTATTCGAAAGATGTAATTGTTATTTTCGGCACAAAACTTTGTAATCATTTCCCCCACCAAATAATTTGAGCAAATAGGTGCTTCACTAGTTGCCCCTTTATTTCCTTTGGTATGTTAATACTCTTGGATATACTTAGACTCCGTTTGAATGCATCGTTTTTAAATTCTATAAACATTCAAATTTTATAAAATTTAAATAATGTGGAATACAATATATTTCCAAAAATCTTGTCTAACCCTAAAGATAGTACTGGTTAGCCATTTCAAACGGCATGTGTTCAAACCTCACTAACATCAAATATTAAACTTTTTTATAGTTTCAACTAAATAAAATATAGTGGTGGTTAACAACGGCAGTAGATGACGGAGTTGGCAGTGTAGGGTGGGCGGCCGAAGTAGACGGCCGGCCCAAAGCCGACAAAAATAGCCTAGCCCAATGGGCAGGTCAGTCCATCCACTATTTTGACGGGCCGAACTTTAAATATTGGCGATCCAAAAAATGTCGGGTATTTTTGGCCCAGGCACATGGATCATCCGAGCTCGGATCAAAAAAGCCTGGGCTTTTTCGGGCTGGCCCAACCCATTCAAATTTTAATTTTTAAAATTTATTTTTAGTATATTGTAAACAATATAAACTTACAAATACAAGAAGTTCAAAAACCGTATATAGATAGGGTGTTTCTCTTATATCTTCCTATTTGGAGCAAAAAATGTATACAGAGAGAAAATTTGGGTAATTGGTAAATTTTATTACTTTATATTTATTGTTGATTTTATTTCGGATCGGGTCGGCCCATCATCCCATAGGATTACAACCAGGGCCGGCCCTAACGTATGTTTGGAGGGGCAACAGCCATGGGCCCCCAATTTGAGGGGTTCCAAATTTGTAAAAACTACCTTATACATTATATATACAATTATAATATATTTAGTTGTCTCAATGATTAAGGTTTTATTTTGTTGGTTGTGTGTAGGGCTGTCAAATAGGGCAAAAGCCCGCGGGCATGCCCGCCCCGCCACCTATTAGGGGCGGTTTGGGCTGATGTATTAAATACCCGTTTGAAAAACGGGCTTTGCCCGTGCGGGCTACAGGCTTTGCGGGGCGGGCGACGGGTAGCCCGCACTTTCTTACAATTCTTATTTTTTAAAAAAACATATACATTGCAATTTGCAATATTACATTGTGCAATTTGAGCCCAACAACAACTGCCATTTGCCAAGCTTATTCCGTGTAATAGTCTTTAGGGTTAGTATTAGTACTCTAAAAGTCTAAATCTCTAATCTCAAAAATCAAAAGTTGAAAAAGTTCTCAGTTCTCACTCTCTCTCTCTCTCACGATAACGCACGGTCGCCCCAGGCTTCGATCAATGTCTCAGTCCCGTCTTCGCTCCAGCAATCTTCTCGACCGCCGCCTCGGCCACTCTGTCGGCGTTTACTACTGCGCGCAGTGGGGTTATCCATTGATTTAAGACGTTCCGGTGGCCGATCCAAGCAATCTTTGAGATTGTCTTTATGGGGTGAAGGAGGGGTTAAGGGATGCCGGAGGTGAAGTGAGAAGGAATATGGCGAGGTAAAAGAACATCGGAATGGGAATGGGAAAGGAAGGGAGGTTGGCCGTTTCGGACTTTCTTCCTCCGGCGTTGCGCTGCCTCGTCCTCGGCGCTGGCCTCCGGCTCCGTCTCACAGTCACTGCCACTGGTCCGTCTCACAGAGTCACAGCTCACGCATAGCACATCGCACCGCCTCCGCCTCCTCTTCTTCCCCTTTCACGCATTCTTCAGTCCAGCGGCAGCGACTTCGGTTCAGCCTTCCTCAGTCCTCTTTAGTTTCATCTCAGATCTCACGCTCTCTCTCTCCCATCCAACCTGCTTCTAGATCCCGTCTGTGCTCCTCCAGCTTCCCCGTCACAGCCTCAATTTCTCCATGCCTCCATTTCAGTTCTGTTTGAGTTGTGATATACTGATATGGATCTATGGTATATTTAATATTGGTATATAATTATTAATTGGTATATTGGTATATAATTTATATATTTAATAAATAAAAGCATTTTGTGTGGGCTTTGCCCGTTTTGCCTGCGGCCCTACATGGGGCAGATTGGGCCAAGAGAGTCAAGGACCATTGAGATCACGGGCTTTTTCGGCCCAACCCGTTTAAGGGCAGGCTTTTCGGGCCCGTGGGCAAGCCCACCCCGTTTACCCGTTTTGACAGCTCTAGTTGTGTGGTCATGAGTTCTACACTTCTACTCTTATCTATGTCAAAAAAAATAATAATATTAAAAGGGCCCTTTTATTTTTTTTTCGCCACGGGCCTCTGAATGTTCAGGGTCGACCCTGCGTACAAAACTGGCCAGACTGGGCTAGCAATTTGATAGACCCATCAAATTTCGGGTCGGACGGACCTAACCCAGAAAAATGTCGTTGGCCCATTGGATTCGGGTGTGCCCATTGCCACCCCTAGCGGCGGGAGGTGGCGGTGGTCGAAGGAAGTTGCCAGAGGGTGGTGGCCAGAGGAGGCAGCCATAGGTGGTGACCGGAGGTGGTTGTCGACGGTGGGGGGAGGTGGTGGTGGTTAAAGAAGGGTAAGCTATTATGTATAGTAATAGAGGAAAAAAGAAATAAAACTTTGAATTCAAATTATTAGGTTTTAGTATAAAATTAGTTTCATAGAATTGAGGCATTTGGATTTACAATTCAATTTCAATTTCAAACCATGGAATTGGTGTAGCCAAACACACCCTTAGTGAATTTCTCAATCAAATTTGCTAGCCAAAAGCTCCTCAAATGGTGCCCGATGCATATATACATTTTTATTTTATTTTATTTTTTGAATGGGTAATTTCCTGTTGTGACATCCCTTTGATTAAACTTGATCAAGGAGAGTCGGTTCGGTGAACCGCCCTGAACATGGAGTGCTTAGCTCTTGTAGTGATAATTAATACTCCCTCCGTTCAGGCAATCCTGGTTAGAAAGTCAATTTTTTTATGAAAATAATATTTTTAGTAGTTCATTAGTAATAAAATGATACTTTTATTCCTTTATTTTTGAAAGTAGACAATTTAAGTAAAATATCCAAAAATAAAATAGTAAACTCTTTACCCGGAACGGAAGTAATAACCAATGTGATCAATTCTGCTTAAGATAAACAGTTGACTTTGTGATCTAGTCAAGGTGAGTCTGGTGACCCCATGCAACTCAACATGACAACTCGTGTCCTAAAATGAAGCTCTTTAAATAGAGCTAATTATTTAACAAAGGCATAAGGAAACCAATCTATTGTTGAAACATAAAATATAAACTTTCTGTTAGGACATTCTTTTAAATTAGTCTTTCTTTTTTTAAAATAATTATCTTCTTTTATCGGGCATACTGTTTAAAAATAATAATAATATAATGTATTATATATATATTGGTAGAATGTGTGATTTTCTTTAATATTATTGAACATGTAACAATAATTAAAGTAGGTAGAAAAACAAGAATAAAGTGATAAAAAAATTTTCTAAAAAAAAGTTTTGAAAGAAGACAATTATTTTATAAATCAAATGACACTTTTATACTTTAATTTTTGAAAGTGGACTATTTAAGTAAACATCTCAAAATATAATTGTGGACTCTTTGTCCAAAATTGAGGAAATATAAAAGAAAAAAAAAGTTGTTTTGGCATGTTTGATAACCATTTTATTTCTAATATTTTTGTTTCAACTTCTAATTTTCGGTGAAATTACAAATTGAATTGTGTTTAATAACTATTTTATTTTAAAAAAACTAGAAACGTTTCACATATTCTCGTGCAATAGTAATGCTCCTTATCAAAAACACAAAATTAGGGTCAAGTTAAATGAGATTCTACTTTTGAACTTTTGGTCATGAAAAATTCTCAACCCTAGATTCGTCTCCTCCATATGTTTTGTATATCCTTACGCAAAAACTCATCCGTAGAAATAGAAACATTTAATTATGTCGCGACCCGACCTGAATCTCTATAAGAAATCTCAAGGTCGTGCCATGAAGACAACGTAAAAAGATGGACAAGCACCTGCTAAGCATAATGGTGCGAGTCAACAATTGAGCCTACAAGCTCCAAACAGGAATGTAAAGCTATAATGGCGATACGGAACAACAAAAACTAAAATCTGTGGAAGCGAATCATAAGTGGGACCCAAGCCTTTAATTCCAAATCATGGAACGCAAGGCTGAGAGACAACTATCTATCGACAAATCTACGATGCACGTGACGCAACATTACGCACGTGCAACAAATCATCGGCAAACCTAAGGTTGGCGAAACAACAAGATACCAACCTGATAAACAACCACTCGACAAGTATAACATGCTGGAGGGACAAGTCAACTATAAAAATAAGAGTTTAAAGCTTAACAACTAAACCAAAATCTCACGACTAAACTTGCCATAGATAACAACAACAACGACAACAACGATACTAGAACCCGCGAGCTAAAGCCTTGCTCGGGAAGACAACCGAATTAACTACTAAATAAATACAACAACTCGGCCATACTAGTCGGCTCCAAAATAATACACCAACAAATTACTAACATAATCTACCCAAGTAAAGTTTACATAACTTTACATCAATGTCTCACAAGATAAATAAATAAAAATATAGTAACTCCAAGCTATTATTGCCCGAAAGACCACCTGCTATCAAACACAAACCCGTAGCCGCAACATGTACTAACGAGTTCACTACACACATTAAGGAAAACAAACAAGTGGAATGTGTCATAATGACCCAGTAAGTTACTTAATGCAACTGTATGACATAGCATGACATAATGCATAAGCATATACAAAAATCATGGCATCATATTAATATACGAACAATAAACATGTACCAAGTCATCAAGCACATAATCTCATATAAACCTTATAGTACATTGTCTTTCACATAAGTTCGAGTGATAAAGCATTCAAGTTGGATACGTTATAGACCCATCCGCTACGTAGCTCCTGCAACAAAACAATGTTAATAACCCAATATCATGACTACGATGCTCGTGTCTTCGCATGGATATACCGAACTCCGCTGGCTAATAGCAGCCTGTGACACACGTATTGATACGGAAAAGGGGCTACATCCCCACTGCGGCCCATAATGGAGGGGTGTGTACGGTCCACGGTACGGCGATCCATAGCGAGCATGAATCTCACGATTCGTGAAGGCGATGCATCGTTTCACCATTGACATAAAAACCAAACCAAATAATGTCAGTTGTACTAAATGTGATGCATAAGTAGATATTTACTCATCATAAATAAATAAGGTCATCATAAATAATGTCAGTTGTACTTAATGTGATGCACAAGTAGATATTTACTCATCATAAATAAATAATGATCGAATTCGACACGAGCAAATTCGTCCGACCAATGCTCAAGTAGGTATTTACTTAACATAAACAAATAAGGATTGAGTTCGATAAGATCGAACTCGTCCGACCAAGTATATAGGTTGTCAATTCTCTACCATAAATCATGTCAAGGCAAATAAATTGCACACAACCAAACAACCGTAACTTACCTCAAGTCACAAACTAAATCAAGAATAGTATATAAGCTTACCAAAAATCATACTATGAGGTCTACCATGGTCCTCTACTCGAAATCAAACCAAAGACTACTATGTTGGTCTAAGTCGCAACCACATCGTTGGATCTACAAGGACCCTCAAATCACCATCTATTCAAGAGTACTATGTTCGTATGATAATGACCACAAATCAAAACTTAATAATTAGTCTCACAAAACACACCGGACTCAACCATAGTCCTAATATAGTCGTACATAATCAACATCCTCAAAACCATACTCAATAATATCAAGACTAACCCGTAGTCATAACCTCGCAAATGCCTTCATGTACACGTGACCAAATTCCCTAAAAGAGAACTCATTGAATAATAATTTCTTAATGATACTCAAGACCATAGGTTGGTCTCTAATGCTTCGTGCTCTAACGAGCACGCTCTAATCAATTCCCAAGAGTCGCACTGGACTATTCAAATCTCGAGCGTCTAGTGCTCTTTCACCCGGCTTTCTAATTTAGTAAAGTATCGCCTAAGGATCACAATTAAGGTCTCTAACACATCGGTATCACAATTAGACCCAAATTGAGGTACTCGGGTCCGCACAAACATAATCAAACGAAACCCGAACATCGTAGGATTTCAACCAAAAGCTCCTTAATATATTATTGAACTTATAACGATTTCGTTGAGTTTTAATTCTACATTGCATTCTTTATGCATTACATATATCCTGAAATTATCACCCATTTGAATTTATAACAAATTCCCCAAGTCATTCGGACTTGATTCCCAAGCCCTAAAATCCATATAACTCAACATAATCATAAACTCATTTCATACAAAACATATCTATCTCGTAGAATCAACCTACAAATGGTATCTAGAAATTTATTGGCCCAAGATACAAAAGAAATATGCAAACAAACATATAAGTGCTCATTGACCTCACATAGCAAGCAGTTCGTTTTCCTTAGGGTCAATGAGCCAGAAATCCAAAGAAAAAGTAAGTGGTAACTTACATGACCCGGATGGAAAGCACAGGAAAGAAAAATGTAATCGGTGGAAGACGCTCTACTTATCGAGGGCTTCAATAATCCGAAGTCGGAACAAAGATCATATGGTTAGATCTTCTTGGATTGGAGGAAGAAGAACTAGGGTTCTTGAGTCTCCCTTCTCTCTCTCTCTCTCTCTCTCTCTCTCTCTCTAACTCACGTATGGTTGCAGCAAAACTTTAGGACCAACAAAATCAAAAATCTTATGAATATTTTGTTTCCAAAAAATGCATCTAAAGATTTTGTTTCCAAATATCCACCAAAACTTTAGGACCAAGAAAGGTGAGAACAAGACCAAAATAGGTCATGCCTATTTTACCCTTACAATCTTCTCCTTTGTTGAACCTTTCTGGTCAAATCAAATGACAATTGTTTATTCAACACCAATCAAACCATCTAACCTGCATTGGTTAGTAAATCTCATCTCCTCCTGAATTTGTGCAAGGTATACAATTAGAAATCATTTACTAAGCACAAATCAGAATATATCAATGATGCAATCACATGCATACAAGGAAGCAGATTCATCATCATCACCAGAAATAAGAACACTTGACCTCTCTCCCTCTATTTGACCGGAGAAGGAAGACTGAGAAACAATCTTTTAGGAGTTCTCAAAAATCCAAGATTTTGAAAAACACAATTAAGTGTTCACCATGACTTGATCACACCCCTAGCAATAACTGAGCACCTAATATCCCCATTCAATACCTCTCAGATCCACACAAAAATTAGACATCCACTAAATATTTTTCAACATGGAGATTTTTTGGAAATTGATTTGCACAGTTTGATTTTAGGACAAAAATTCAACAGGCTAATATCCTTACCAATAATGCATGTCCTAAAATTTTATGTCTAAAACATGATAACAAAAAGCTAGGCAAAAGAATAATGCAATCACACACAAGTGATAAAGACCACATCAAAGCGATGTAGTTCTTGATGCAGCTACATTGGGAGGTGCATTCATCAATAATAAACTTTTGTGCAATTTTTGCATCTTTTCTTTTCTCAAACATACTTCTCTCCCACAAATTCAATAGGTACTTTATTTTCCTAGGAGTATAGCTCTACTTTATTTCAAGCATATACACACCATGCCACTTTGAAGTTTTCACACTATTTACCAAGGGAAGTCATTTTGCTTTTGATCAACCCATGAAATCCAAGGATTCATAGTCCCAAAAGAAAATTGCCACAAACCTTGTTCGTTAGGTAGCTCTTTTTCATTAGGTAGCTTTCACACTTTTTCTTTCAAGTGTATCCAATTTTCTCAAGATCAACCTATGAGAACCTAAGTTCCATAGTACTAAGATAAAGTGCTACAACCCTTGATTTTTAAAGGTAGCTCTTTCCTTTGTGGACTTTAAACTTTCAAAACAAACAATTTGGGAGAGAGAGTAGAATTAAAAAAATCACAATTGATTTTGAATGCAATTCCCAAGCAACAACAAAAGATCTTTTGTCTAGACACAAACATGTGAGTCAATGATCTAGAGTGCCCACTAAATACAAAATGCAAGTATGCCTTTTTTTTCTTTTCTTATAATTAACTAAGTGTAAAATCAAATGACACACACAACACAAGAGTTTTCCAAAGATTGAAAAATCTCTCAAAATCAAGACTTTTGACAAATATATCATCAAATTGATTTTCAGTCCCAACATGGTCAATGCAAACAATTCCTTGTTCAACCAAGTCTCCAATAAATTGGTGTCTTATATTAATGTGTTTTGTTAGAGAATGATGAACTAGATTTTTGTGCTATACAAATTGCATTGGTGTTATCACAATACATGGTTAACACATCAATGTGTAGCCCATAATCTTTGGTCATTTGATGCATCCATAAAAGTTGTAGAGTCATATATAAAAAGCAAGCAATAGGGCTTCTCTCAAAAAGTAACAAGGCTTCTCTCAAAAATATTTTGATAAGCACGCTAATTTGTGAGAATCAACCTTACCTTTTTTCTATCTGTATAAGCCATCTAGAATATTACATATCACTTGAGAGATTGGATGATTTTTCTGTATGCGGCTAGGAATATCGTGGCTTCGATCAGTCACAGTGTTAGCAGTTTCAGCATTTTGGGATTCAGTTTCAGCTTTTGCAAAAGTTTTGACCAATGTAGCTTCTGATGTAGCTTGCGATGCAGTTACATCTGGAGCTGCATCCGCATTTGCTGAATTTTCAGAACTTTCAACTTCTGAATTCTGTGATTCTGGAACAAATTCTGACTTTCTTTTAGGAATCCACACTTTCTTAAAGGTTTTTGGCTGATGTTTCTTAGGATGTAGCTTCGGATGCTGCTTCTGATGTTGTTGTATTAGATGCTGCATTGGATGTTGCATCCGATGTTGCACTTGGTTGCGAACAAGATAAGTTAGCCTAACCTCTTCCTTATAGACAACCTTTTTAAGGAAACAAAATGGCTAAATATGTCCAGGCTTATGGCAGTAGTGACACACAAAATTTTTCTTTCTTGTTTTTGGTTTTTCAAAGAAGTTTGGATTTTGAAAATTTTGTGTGGACTAATTTGGTTCAGCAGAAGTACCTTCACCTTCTTTGACAAACGTCTTTAGCCTGAAACCAAGCCCTGATTAACCAGAGTTCCCAGATTTCAACATATCATCCACTTTGTGTAGGCTTGAGTTCCATTATTCCATGGTTTCATTTGCTTGGATGAGTTCTTCTTTCAGTTCTTCCATCTCCACATCTTTCTTACTCATCAAACATTCTAGCCTTGTGATACACTCTTTCTGATCTTCATTTACCTTTTTTAGTGTATCATTTGTCTTTCCAAGCAATGTAACTTGATGAGCCCTTTTCTGTCAATCCTTGTACAACTCTTTGTAAGCTTCCAGCAAGTCTGATTTTGATTATCCACCATCTTCTATGATAGAGGAGTTAAAACACCAAAAATCATCCCAGCTTCTTGTAGACACCCCAATTTCGTACCCCTGGTATGTGACTGGCATAAAATATCAAGAACTGTTAAAACTTAAAAAATGTCAAGTTACAGGAGTCAAAAATGCGAAAGGAAAAGCAGGATGCGCGAAATAGTGAACTGCATGGGGGAAAGTGCAAAAAATTGAAAGACAAAAGCTTGCTTGGTGCCGCACCAAGGCCCCTTGGTGCCGCACCAAGGGTCCCCTTGGTGGCACCAAGCCTTCCATTGTTCATCTCTCTCAGAAGGAAATTGTACAATCCTTGATGCTCGCGGTACAAGCTGTTGATGCATGGAGAACAAACCAAGGAATTCCCAGCGTGTCCCTCTCCTTCAGTATAAATAGAGACCCCCGGCTCCCAGTTTCATTCGCTCATTTCCTCCGTGATTTTTAATCGCAGCGAAGCTCTGTTAATATTTCACTGATACTATTAGTACGAGAGGTGCGAGATAGGTGAGTGGAAGCCCATAGACTCTCCAAACCCCGTCCAAACTCTGCCAAATCAAAAACCCATAGGTTATAAGTGATCCCTAGCCTAGTTGTTAGGTATCCACCTCACTTCCCAGGTCCAAAAATCCCAAAGTAAGCCGCTTACTCTGCCCGAGTAACGAGTCGAAAAGTCAAACATTAAGTCTAGGTTCCACCCAACCAAAAGGCCAAAACCTACCCAAATAAGTCACTGCACTGCCGAGTTGATAAGCCCAAACCCTCAAAAATAAAGCGCTCATTCTCGCCCAAATCAAAACAACAACCACACAACAACAACAAAAGACTCCCTCTCCCGGCGAAGCGAAGAGCGACACGCCGCTCTAAAAGGTAATACCTTTAAGAGCGCAGTTTATTTATTTATTTATTTATTTTCTTTTATTTATTCTTTTAAAAAAGTTGTTATTTAAATCCGGCGCACTGTAGCCAATATAAGCCGTTGTGTTGACCGGATTAGAATAGGAAATATTATGTAAAAGAGCCGTTATAATGGCCAAATATTCTTAAATGTGTCTGTAATTATTGGAAGGAAATGGTTGCGAGTCCGTAAATAATGTAGCCACGAATGTATTTGTTTAAATTTCCCTATCATTTTAATGCCTTATTTATTTGCGAGATAAATATGACAATAACCATACTTCAGCCAAAAACCATTTTCGAGACCGAAAGGGCGAGTTGGGTTCCTAGCACCTTCCCAACTCGTAACTTAGCCTCCGAACCTGTTTTATTTTTCTCTGGTTTATTTTTATTTTCTTTGGTTTTGCTTTATTTGCCTTAAAATAAAGATGGCGACTCTAAAACTTTCTTTGGTTTTGCTTTATTTGCCTTAAAAAAGGGAAAATGAGAATGAAAGGGTAATGCATTCCCATATCCTGGTATCCCCTAAACAAGGGATAACTTGATGCGGGAAACCCTCAGTTCCCATATTGGATACAAAATCCACTCAAGGCAACCGAGGCACATTCCAACGTGCTAATATAAACAGCACTCCTCTCGCACTTTTGATTTCGTCTTCCCCTAAACAAGGGAGGGTGCATGGAACGCAAGGTGGTGTCCCGATCGCGCACGCACGCGCCCTATCCAAGGGCGCGCGGGGCGCGGGAGCACATCCCGGGAACCTCACAGTGGCGACTCTGCTGGGGAGTTGTTTTATTTTAAATAAAATGGAGGGCTAGACTCGTAAAATAAAACTTTTTTGTTTTTATTTTTTTCTGGCTGCAGTATGCTTGTTATATTAATTTACGCATTTGAATAAAGTGTTCCTATACGACCGTGACTATATTTGTGGATATGATCCTCCATCTTGCAGCAGTTTCGTTTCGATAACTGTTACAGGCATGTTTAAGAATATAAAAAAAATTCAAAAAAAAAATAATATATATGAAAAAAAATCGAAAATTCCAAAAAAATAATATATATATATATATATATGTCACAATAAATTCCGGATAGCACAACAAAAGAGCTGGGGCTTTACTTCCGGCTCTATATTATTATTTATTTTAGTTCATTTTCTTTTTCACTTTATTCTGTACATTTATATATATCTGCATTCATTCTGTCATTTTATTTTGGGGACATATGACCAAAATTTGTAATTAATGTGGTGTGCTTGCTTGTTTGCGTTCAAACTAAAAAGCCGAGAAAATCCACACAAACAGCAAGACATGCCATATATGTTTTATTTTTGCTTATATGTCTGTAAATAAATAAAGATTTTATCGCTTTCTAGATACCACACACATGCACATGCATATAGCTATATTCGAATTACCTACACCTCGACCGACTACCCTGATGAGCCAACGTTAGAATGCATATAGATTCTCAGGACACTTCATTGACCGACCGGTTTTTGCATTTTTGAAACGTGAATTAGCCGCTGTCAAAAAAAAAAAATACAAAAAAACAAAAAAAAAGAATATACAAAAAAAACGCAAGTTTAGAAAAAAAATGAATGATAAAAATAACTGCGCAACAAAAAAAATAATAACAAAAGTAGTAAAATAAACAGGGGCTTATTTATTATTCTTTGATGCTCGACCTAGAACATTTCGAATGGTGGATCTGGAAAGAGTATAGGCCCTTCACAGGACCGGGACCACCCACCCCAGGGAGTCGAAAGACGAGTGGAATACGTTGGTCCTATACTGCGGAGAAAGAATCCTGTTCACTGCTCCAAAAGAAAGTCCTGAGACCGTCAAAATAAAGCAGGTGCTTATCCGGTCAACTGTAGGGAAAACAAACAATAATAAAATATACTAATAAAAGGCATACTGTACTCCAAACCCAAAAAGCCTTCAGCCAGCCTCCTGTTACCTCCATAACCCATTTTCCTCGAAACAGCCCAAATTTGGAAAGCGGAGATAGTAATCGGGCCGGGTTGATAAGGGAAAGTAGCACGTAAATCGTAATGTAATGTATCAAGATCGACGGACAAAGGGCGTAATCGCACGTAAAGTGCAGATCCAAGCAGTATGACAACAGATGAGCAGTCCGATATAGGTACAGATTTAGGGGCTCCAGGATATACTCCGACCCCGGCAATGCAACAATGGCTAGACCAGAATCTGGATGCACGAAATGAACGCTTGCTAAGCCAAATAGCAAGTCTTATACAAGGTCAAAAGCCAGTGGTGAGGTGAACTCTTCCCCTACTGTCCCCCAGGAAACATCAACATCCCACGTGCCTCCAAATCCAATTCCCCAGCCAAACACTAACCCACCAAATACTACCGCTACCCCAAATCCCAATCCTCCACCAAGTCCCTACTACCCAAATATCAGCCCTTACCCGTCCTATCCTTTATATCTTTCCCCAAGCACCAAAATTCCCCAAAGCCCAAATGACCTCCCTATTCCCATAACCAACCCACTCCAAAACAGCCCACATATGGACCCACAAAATTATAACCCGCCAGGCCAAGTTACCACTTATTTACCTTATAATGATCCTGGCCGCCCAGCCGAAACCATCCAAAATCCACCTACCCAAAATCTACCAACCCAAAACCCTTATCCTACCCAAGCTCCACCAGCCTAGAATCCTTATCCAGCCCAAAATCCGTATCCTACCCAAAATCCACCAAATTTCAAAATCCTTACCCACACCACGGCCAAAATTAACCCAAATTTCTTCCTAATTCTAATTCGGCGATATTCCAAAACCAACTCCCCCAGCCACCAAAATAGAGGCCGACGTGGAAAATATAAAGACCATGGTACTCAAGCTTCTCAACAAAGGGGAATTTTCTACGCGGGCACTGACATTACAACCTGCGGCAGTATTGCCTTTTAAATTCAAAATGCCCGACATAGACAAATTTGATGGGACTGGATGCCCTATATCCCACTTAAAATCTTATTCCACCGGCATAAGGGGAGCTAGCTTTGAGGCTATGGCTTCCAATTTTCACCTACACCCTAATGAATCACGATGGGACCATGAATAGGCGATAAGCGCTTTGGAAAGGTACAAAGACAACACCACCACGAAAATAGAAGGGACCTTGAGTCGTGCACCCGAGGGAAAAAGAAACATGTGCTTGAGTTCGCGGTCGGTGGAAAGAAAGTTGGCCCAAACTCGATGCACCCGATCCGCCGAGTCATGCAATGTTTATCAAAACCTCCAACCCATTTACGGAACACATGCGGTACCTTCCCTACACCAATTGTAAAGAAATAGTAGAGATATGCG
Organism: Codonopsis lanceolata; assembly: GCA_013146195.2. Classification (NCBI taxonomy): domain Eukaryota; kingdom Viridiplantae; phylum Streptophyta; class Magnoliopsida; order Asterales; family Campanulaceae; genus Codonopsis; species Codonopsis lanceolata. Next base: position 92,946,724 of record CM028378.1, on the reverse strand, counting down.
CTCGTATTGATGATGATATACGGATGATCGGCCAATTACAAGTCAATACGCCTTCTACCTCTTTCCGTTATTCTAAAGGGAAAACAGTCGCAGCCACACCCGCACCAACTGTCAATGCGGTAGGAAATGCATCAGCCCCCTTTTCTACCCAAAATTATGGCACTTTTCCATGGTCTTATGGAGCGGACAGATCTATCAACACAGTCGGAGGAAATAATGGCCCGAGTAGAAATTTCAGAAATCAGAACCGCCATTATGATGAGCTGCAAGTGTCCCAGTCTGTAATCCTGCAGGGGCTAATGGCACAAGGAGTGTTAAAGCCTATGGAAAATTATAAGCCATCGACCCCCGCCCAGACCTCGAATCATGCCCAAGATCGTGAATATCATCGCTGCAAGGGTCACCTCACCGATAAATGTTATCTCGCTCAAAAATGCTATTCAGATCTTATAGATGATAAGGTTATTGAAAAGCCCACTCCCAGACCAAATATAATCAATAACCCTCTACCTCAAATCAACATGATAGACAGAGGTACTGATCACGAGAAGCTCCCTGCTGAGTTTGAGCCTATTTCTAAAAAGCCTCTGCAGAACCAGTATACTACGACCGGCCCACTTTTGACGCCCGCAGATCTGGTGGACTACTTCGGATATATTACCCCTATTCCTTTCCCTAGCCTTACGGATTTGGTCATCTACCAATCCGCTCCCTAAAATTGAGGATCTCAAACCCCAGGTCCTCAATAATGTAATTAACCCTCTACGGTGTGCTTTTAATAATAATCTAAATGTCTTTGCTTATTTCTTAGTTGCACCTGCATTAAAAGACACATTAAATAATTATAATAATGAGTCATTTAATAGGACCCAAAAGATAAAAAAAATGTTTGCTTGAGCTTGTAAAGTCAGTAGAGCCAGGGACAACATCATCAACAACAACTGAAGACTGACCCACTATCAATCTGGGGCTGGACAAGGAAATCAAAAGAAGTCAGAATCGGCAATTACCTGCAAGGCTCCAAAAGAACACCACCCATGGATCCTTTCAAAAAAATTCATGGACATGCTTACCTGGTTCTATGAAGATGTGTTAGGGTAGACCCAGTCATAGTCGAACACCGGATCCCCACATGTCCGGATGCTCAGCCAATCAGACAAAAGCTCCACCGCATCAAGCCAAAATGGTCACTACAAGTTGAAAAAAAAAAGAAGAAAGCATGAAACAGCCGCACGTCAACTTCATTCGGGTAAAAAAAAATACAAACAAAAAACAAACAAAAAAGAGTTAAAAAAAAGTAAAAAAAAAAAAAGAAGAAAGAAAAAATACCCGATCTGGCTGTCCAATATAGTGACCATTCCAAAGTCCAACAGTTTTTCTTTATCAACGGCATGCTGAGCTATAGTCAAATCAAAAACAGCATGAGACCAAGAAAAGACCTTATTCACTACCCCTTTGAGAGACCTACTGCTATCATGTCATGCCGTCTGGGCTAAAAAATGCTGATGGCTACTTATCAAAGGCTGCTACCCCTCTCTTTCACGATGTGTCGTAATTGTCAAAGAGATCCGGTCAGGAGATGTCGTACTCCCCACAAGCCAAGAAAGAAAAGACCTTGTCCAACTCTCCAATCTCAACGAGCTTAAGAGGTAATATGCTCGAACCACCCTATCCAACAAACGCTTCCCTCTCCAGCCCGCTAGGCTGAAAACCCGAAAGGGCGGCCTAGGCAAAAGTTAGGGCATATATAAAAAAAATCAGAAAAAAATAATAAAGGCTCGCTAGGTTGAAAACCCGAAAGGGCGGCCTAGGCAAAAGTTATAGCTAAATAAAAAAATATATATCAGGAGAATAAGGAGAGGGAAGGCACTCTTTGAAACCTCGACATCTTACCTCCAGTCTTCGGCATGCAAGGGGGCTCGAGAAGAAAAAAGAAAACCACGACATAAGCTCGCAATAAAACACTAAAATATAATATTACAGTCCTAAGGTGCAACTTAGAATAATTGCTAAAGAAATTTAGGTTATGCATTAATTGCCTGTACATATCTATTATTGCCTCTACCCCCTTTGTTTCCCCCAAAATTATCCTTCATTTGCAGCTTAAGCCCCGGAGCAGTCCATCAGTGCCTGCGGCGTCCGCCCGACCGGTCCCATGTACTTCTTCTGCAAGGCACATAAAAGGCTCAATCTCATCAGGATGAGAAACACCAGAAGTGTCCTCGTCCTATCCATCATCTCTTGCCATTGTCCCAAGTAGCTGACGACTTGGATTCCGACCATTCACCGGCCGCCTGTCGATTTGAAGGAAAATGCAGGATTATGAAAATAGCCTTATGCCAAGTATAGCCCTGCAACAATTATATGGCCAAGAACAGGAAGTGACTGCCTTTTCCTTTCCCCGCATATCAAAAAAAAAAAAAAAAAAAAAGAAAGGGAAGCATGTTCGAGACCGAATGTATATTTCTTTAAAATCCATTTCGGGGATACAACGTGCCATTACCTGTTAGGTCAGTATAGCTTTGCTTTGTGCGTGCGTCTTGAGTCTGCATGTGTTTATTTATTTTGCATCATATAAATTAGATTGCATTGAAAATATTTGTACAGGTTTTCAACAACAACAAAAAAAAAAGACAAACAAACAAACAAAAAAAAAAAAAACAAAAAAACAAACAAACAAAAAAACAAACAAATTTTTTTTATGTATTGTTTTGCATATAAATAAACGTTTTTACATTCTAAGCATCATATATTTCGCATCTTAGAAATATGTACTGCATTTTACATTATTGCATGCATGATAAAATAGGAAAATATCCATGCATAATGTTAATAGGCATCCTATAATTTTTAGGCATCACATTTGCATTAAATAAAGTAGTACATGCATTTATCATGTGCATTTATTATCCAATAAGCTGCATTAGGGGTGTGCTTAAAAGGAAAATGAAATGTCACCATTCATGAAAATAAATATTTTTATGGCATTCAGTATATCCCTGCAGCATAAGCATGCATCATATAGCTCCATTTGCATTTATAACATAAATCATGCATGGTAAGGTCAAATAGTGACCATTAGTTCAATCATGCATCGTAAAAATAAAACATATAAATTTCATGCATCATTACATAATTGCATCATTTAGGCATAAATAGGACATGCATATACATCATTAATAAAGTCAGGAATGCTTCAAAAGTGCAAAAAAAAAAAAATCTAGCAAATCTGAAGTATATCCAGGCGAACAAAAAAAAGACAAAAAAAAAAGAGAAAAGAAAAAAAAGAGGTAATAAGCATGCAAATAAAGAAAAGTGGCAGGCATGCAGAACAAAAAAAAAACAAAAAAAATCGGGAGAGGGAAAAATCCATGTACAAGAAAGAAAAAATTTTCAGGTACATGCAACAAGGAAAAATGCGGCAGCAGAAGAAGAAATTTTCGACTTAAGCTAGAAAATCAAGCAAAAAGAAAAACGGCAGCAAAGAAAAGATGATATCAGCTGATACCAAAAGATGCTACAGCAAGAAAAAGGAAGATTCTGACCAAGGTTAGAAGGAGCAGTAAAGAAAATGCAGCAACATCAAGAAAATTTTCCAGCTAAAGCCGAAAACATAACAGAACGGGGAAAAAGATTTTCCAGCGAAGGCCGGAACAGTGATAAAAAGAAAAATCCCCAGCAAAGTGCAACAACGAACAGCGTAAAGCAGCAAGCGACAACAAAGCAACATCAGCAGCAATTTGCTGCATGGACACGACAAAGGTAAAGGAAAGGAAGGTATTTTCCTTTTTAACAGTGCATTTGTTTGATGTTTGGAAACTTTCCTTTAAGGGGTACACAGCCCCGGATTGATAGGGAAATGTTTTGTTCTCCGTCGAAGGCTGAGTTCCTGAGGAGGCAATGCATCCCATACATTTTGGCTATGTGGGAAACTTTCCTTTAAGGGGTACACAGCCCCGGATTTATAGGGAAAGGTCTTGTTCTCCAGTAGAGGCTGAGTTCCTAGGAAACAATTCATTCCGCATAGCCACAAGACGAACTACGTTAGGTCTGATTCCTTAACTAAGGATACGTAGGCAGTCTATCACGGTAGACGCGACCATCACAGCACATATTTACCCTTGTCGTACTCATTTGATAAAGCTTTGCCACACTTGCTCATTTAGTATTGCCGCACTTGCACCACAACACTTACACCGCCACATTTAGTCCCCAGCTGAGTGAACTACGTTTCGGTCTGATTCCTTGTTTAAGGATACGTAGGCAGCCTATCACGGTAGGCACGACCGTTGTACGAGTAATAGTTTAGGTTTTGGCCTGAACTACGTTTGGTCTGATTTCCTTTAATAGGGAATACGTAGGCAGCCTACATTAGTAGGTCCGACCATCAGAACACATTAAATTCATATCTGCTTAAAACTGCGATAATTTTTTATAACCGACTAAAAATGTCTAGGTTATAGAGTTTGGATAGCATGTTAACTGTGCATCATAACTGCTACCAATTGCATTCTCCCGTTCTTAATTGAACGAAATTGGAGGGTCTATTGTTTATCAACGATGTTCGTCTACTCAGTAAGCCTTGGGTTACCCGTAGACTCCATCGTTGAGGGGCTCTATAGACACCCCAATTTCGTACCCCTGGTATGTGACTGGCATAAAATATCAAGAACTGTTAAAACTTAAAAAATGTCAAGTTACAGGAGTCAAAAATGCGAAAGGAAAAGTAGGATGCGCGAAACAGTGAACTGCAGGGGGGAAAGTGCAAAAAATTGAAAGACAAAAGCTTGCTTGGTGCCGCACCAAGCCTTCCATTGTTCATCTCTCTCAGAAGGAAATTGTACAATCCTTGATGCTCACGGTACAAGCTGTTGATGCATGGAGAACAAACCGAGGAATTCCCAGCGTGTCCCTCTCCTTCAGTATAAATAGAGACCCCCGGATCCCAGTTTCATTCGCTCATTTCCTCCGTGATTTTTAATCGCAGCGAAGCTCTGTTAATATTTCACCGATACTATTAGTACGAGAGGTGCAAGATAGGTGAGTAGAAGCCCATAGACTCTCCAAACCCCGTCCAAACTCTGCCAAATCAAAAACCCATAGGTTATAAGTGATCCCTAGCCTAGTTGTTAGGTATCCACCTCACTTCCCCACCAAAATCCCAAAGTAAGCCGTTACTCCGCCCGAGTAACGAGTGAAAAAAGTCAAAAATTAAGTCTAGGTTCCGCCCAACCAAAAGGCCAAAACCTACCCAAATAAGTCATCACTCGCCCGAGTTGATAAGCCCAAACCCTCAAAAATAAAGCAGTCATTCTGCCCAAATCAAAACAACAACCACACAACAACAACAAAATACTCCCTCTCCCTGAAGGACAGAGCGAGCACACCGCCGCTCTAAAAGGTAATACCTTTAAGAGCGCAGTTTATTTATTTATTTATTTTTCTGTCTTTTATTTATTCTTTTAAAAAAGTTGTTATTTAAATCCGGTGCACTGTAGTCAATATAAGCCGTTGTGCTGCCCGGATTAGAATAGGAAATATTATGTAAAAGAGCCGTTATAATGGCCAAATATTCTTAAATGTGTCTGTAATTATTGGAAGGAAACAACTTTGAAGTCTCAGAAATAATGTAGCCACGAATGTATTTGTTTAAATTTCCCTGTCATTTTAATACCTTATTTATTTGCAAGATAAATATGACAATAACCATACTTCATCCAAAAACCATTTTCGAGACTGAAAGGGCGAGTTGGGTGCCTAGCACCTTCCCAACTCGTAACTTAGCCTCCGAACCTGTTTTCTTTTTCTCTAGTTTATTTTTCTTTTCTTTGGTTTTGCTTTATTTGCCTTAAAATAAAGATGGCGACTCTAAAACTTTCGGATTCAGTGGGGGCGTCGCAATATCCTTTTTTGCACTTTCCCGTTTTCCCCTAAACAATGGAAAATGGGAATGAAAGGGTAATGCATTCCCATATCTTGGTATCCCCTAAACAAGGGATAACTTGATGCGGAAAACCCTCAGTTCCCATATTGGATACAAAATCCACTCAAGGCAACCGAGGCACATTCCAACGTGCTAATATGGACAGCACTCCTCTCGCACTTTTGATTTCGTCTTCCCCTAAACAAGGGAGGGTGGAACGAGAGCAGTGGTGTCCCGCATCCGCACGTACGCGCACCCCTATCCAAGGGCGCGCGGGGCGTAGGAGCACATCCCGGGAACCTCACACTTTTATCCAATGTAGCTTCTGATGTAGTTTCTGAAGAAGCTACATTTTGAGGTACATTGGCCGAAGGACCTACACAATCAGATTCAGAGTCGTATACAGCAGTGAGAGTGATGAGATCTCCTGGATCTTCATCATCACTATCACTCAAAGTAGCAGAAAAATTCAAACTCTTCTTTCTCAAAGTATTAGCACATTGATTAGCATAATGCCCAAATCCTTGACAAACCCTACATTGAATAGAATCAATATTTTTACTTCTAGATGTAGGCTGCTTAGCAAAAGGATTGGTAAAAGATTTTTCAGGGGTTTTAAAAGAACTTTCTTTGGGAGGAAACTTGCTAGGTTTAGTTTTGAAAACAGTTATGGTGATAGAAGATGAAGATCTGTTTTGTCCCTTTGCTTTCAACATATTTTAAAACTTTGTTGTTAAAAAATCCATTGAGTCTTCACCAAAATCAGATTCCTCAATCTCCTTGTGCAATTCAATCAATTCAGAAGATACATCAACAACATAAGGAAAAGCAATACTTTCCACAGAAGGAGTAGAAGATGATGCACCTTTGCCTTTGTTCTTAATTTGCTCATTGAGGTTTAACTCAAAATTTTGTAGAATGCCAGCTACTCTTTCAAAACCAATTTTGTCAATGTTATGAGCTTCCTCAATAGCACAAATTTTGGCATTAAATCTTTCAGACAAAGTGCGCATCATCTTGCTAACAAGACGATCATTGGTGATAGGATCACCCAAAGCAAGAGGAGTATTAGATATATCAAGTAATCTAGCATAGTAAGACATAATATCTTCATCTTCATTCATTCTAGTGTTCTCAAATTGAGTAGTAAGCATTCTAATTTTTGAAGGACGAACACTAGCATGACCTTCACATAAGGTTTGAAGGGCATCCCAAACATCTTTAGCAGACTCATAATTAGCTATTACCCTAAAGGTATTGGCATCTAAGGCTTTGTATATGGCAGACAAAACCTTTGAGGCAATGTTTCTATCATCATTAGACCAATATGCTTCTTTGATTATCTTAACATCACCATCATTATCACTTGTTTTTGGAGGAGTCCAACAATTTAGAACAGCAAGCCACTCTGTTTCATCAATTGATTTGATGAAGATACGCATCTTCGCTTTCCAAATAGAATAATTTGCATAAGTCAAAGTTGGAGGACGAACAACATTCTCATATTGAGAATCCATCACAGCTACAACCAGAATCAACTCTTAGTGGTGTCAAGAGAAGGCTCTAATACCAATTGTTGGAACAATAGTAGCTAGGATTCACCAAACTGTCAAGGTCAGCAAAATTACTAAACAACGGAAGACTTAAATTAAAAAGTAGGAAATAAGTGCAAACGATTTCCAAACAATCTACAAGCCTATGCTTGTAGATCTAGCCTCATGGCCAAAAAGATTTCACTAAATCAAATAAATTGTTTCTACAAAAATAATGTGAAATCACCAAACCAAACACTCTCACAAGACAACAAGTCTTGGAAAGCAAAAACCCACAAAAAACAGGTAGAGAAAACGTGGGAAGAAAAAATCAGCTTCCTAGAATCACTACGAAGACAAACAATTCCAGCAGTCTCAATGTAGTTCCGAATGTAGATTCTTCAGTTGCTACATTCGGAGCTGCATTCACTTTCAGCAAATCTGGAATTCTGAAATTTCTGAATATGGTCTGAATTTGCTATTCTGCACTCTCACGCTCTGGCCAATCTGCACGTCTCAGCCTTTGCACATGTCCTCTATTTATATTGTGAAGGAGACATACACATAATGAAGGAAACAAACTCCAATATGGAAAAGGATTAGAATTAGTAATTGTGAGTGCCCAGGGAGATTCCCCCGGATCGCGCGCTCCCTTTTTTATGGGAACACGCGGCTCAGGGAAGACATCACTTTTTCATTCCATCTTCCCTTGTTTAGGAGAAAACGAAATTAAAAGTGCAAAAAGAGTGTTGTCAAAAAGTGCGTTGAATACGCCTCGATCACTGAGTGTGCTTTAGTCCACTATGAGTGCTTTGGGTTTTTCTGTATCTTGCCCTCCCTTGTTTAGGGGAAAACAAGATGCAGAAAATGCAACGCCCTTTTCATTACATCTTCCATTGTTTAGGGAAAAATGAAAAGTGCAAAAAAAAAAAAAAGGATGTTGCGAAGGCACGCGGGAACACGCCTTGCCTCACTATGGACTTGGGTACATTTTGGATTACTATGAGTGCTTTGGATTTTTCCGTATCTCATCCTTCCTTGTTTAGGGGAAAACAAGATACAGAAAATGCATCACCCTTTTCATTCCATCTTTCCTTATTTAGGGGAAAACGGAAAAGTGCAAAAAAAGGATGTTGCAAAGACGCGTGGGAACACGCCCTGCCTCACTGTGATCCAAAATGTTGTAACAGAGTCGCCATCTTTATTTTAAGGAGAAATAAAGAAAAACAAAAAATAACTAGAGTTTGTAAAAAAGGTTTGGAGGCTAAGTTACGAGGTGGGAAGGTGTTAGGCACCAAACTCGCCCTTTTGGTCTCAAAAATAGTTTTTGGCTAAAATATGCTTTTTATTATATTTATTTAGCAAATGAAATAAAACATTTAAACATATATGTTTGTATCTACATTATTACAAACTTACAGCAGCCTCCTTCTAGGAATTACAAATATATTTATAAATATTTGGCCATAATAATGGCTCTTTTTAGTGTTATTTTCTGTAGAAATTCGGGCAGCATAACTGCTTATATTTTTACATCGGGCCGGTTGAAAATAACAGTTTTTTAATAAAACCACTTAAAGGCTTACCTTTAAAAGCGTGGGGTGTGCTCGCTCTGTTCTTCCGGGGGAGGGAGTCTTTTGCTGTTGCAGAGATTTGGGCAGAGTAATTGCTTCCGAAAGTTGCTTTTAGGCCTGTGAAATGGGCGGAGCAACTGCTTGCATTTTGCTGTTGTTTGCTTGCTGCTGGCGGAAATCGAGGCAGAGCAACTACTTGCTTCTGGCGGATTTGGCCTCTAGGATTCGGGCAGAGCAACTGCTCCTTTTGGGATTTTTGGACCGGGAAAATAGGGTGGAATCCTAGCGGGGAGGCTAAGATTCACTTTGACCGGTTGGATTTGAGTTTGGAGTAGATTTGACGGAGCTTCAAGGCTTTTTAGAGGAGGGAATTCTCTCTCTCACGATCGCTCTCTTTGCGTATTTCTTCAGCGGTGTTTTAACTGCGTGCGGAGAGTGTGGGAACTGTGTGCGTAAAACTAGAGTGAATTCACTAAAGCCGGGGCCTTCTATTTATAGGCTGAGATGGGGACTCCTTCGTCAATAAGTTTTCTTTTCTGTGCTTCACCGGCTTGTATCGTGCAGAGAGAGTTGCACCTTAGGCAAAGTGCTACAGTTCATAAAGCATTATTGGGCGCCACTCATAGGAGGAGTGGGCGCCGTGCCTGGAGTTGCTTTGGGTGGCACCCAGGCTTCTTTTTAGGCTGCGTTTTGACACTTTGGCCCCTGCATTTCACTATTTTGCGCATCCTGCTTTTCCTTTTGTATTTTTAAACCCTGTAACTTGACATTTGTTAAGTTTTAACAGGTCTTGATATCGCATGTCATGTTACATACTAGGGGTACGAAATTGGGGTATCTATAGAGCCCCTCAACGATGGAGTTTACGGGTAACCCACAACTTACCGAGTAAACGAACATTGTTGATAAGAAATAGACTCCCAAATTTCGTGGAATTTATAATGGGGAGTAATGCAACAGGTAGCAGTTATAATGTAGCAGTTTATAATGCATTTCAAATCTCACATATCCTATACATATTTAGTCGGTTATAACATGTTATCGTAGTTTTTAAGCAGATATGCAAATTAAATGTTCTGATGGTCGGACCTATCGAAATAGGCTGCCTACGTATCCCTTAATAAAAGGAATCAGACCAAACATAGTTCGCCCCGATGCGAATAAACAACAGTCATACTGGTGGGATAGATGGAACCCGATCCTTTCCTTAAGTGATTCGGGGTATGCATCCCTTGCGGAAAGGATCCAACAACAGCTGGTGGGATACCATAGAACTGATCTTTTCCCTAAGTGACCCGGGGCATGCACTCCTTGCGGAAAAGATTCAACAACCAGGTAGAGCACATCATCATAAAACATTGTATCCTCAGGGATAGGCACCCTTCGTCAAACACAATGGTGGGATCAATCTTTTCCCTAAGTGACCTGGGCTATTCACCCCTTACGGAAAAGATCCAACAATCAGGTGGAGCACATCATAAAACATTGCACCCTCAGGGATAGGCACCCTTCGTCGAACGCAATAGTGGGACCAACCTTTTCCCTAAGTGACCCGGGGTATGCACCCCTTACGGAAAAGATCCAACAACCAGATAAGATGCATGCAGGTAAAATATTAATACTTTACCTTTCCTTACCTTCTCTTACTTTTTTTATGTTCTTCTTTTTCTTTGTTTCTTTCGTTTCTTACACTGCTTTTCTTTCTTGCACTGCTTTTCTTTCTTGTTCCGTTTTTTTCTTTCTTGCTGCATCTTTTCTTTCTTTTGCATTTTTTTCTTTCTTGCTGCAGGTATCTTGCTGAGGATTATAATTTCTGCTTTTCTGAACTTCTTGTGGCTAACCTGCTGGAGATATGAGCTTTCTTTTGATCTTTGATGGATGGCCGTCACTTCTTGTTAACAAAGCTAACTCTGTTAACTTTCAGTTAAGCTTTCAGGGCCATTTTGCAATTTGAGCAACCTTGAGAGTTTGGATGCTGCACTTTGGACTTTGGAGGGGAGAAAGTGAAACTTCCACCCCTTTCTTCATAAATGACGGGGAGATGAAGGAAATAGAAGCATCAGCTTCATTTTCTTTCCTTCGACATTTTCTTCTGCCTCCATTGTTGCCGACAAGCTTACTTCTTCATTTCTCTGCCTTTTCTTGATTTTTCTTCGCCAAATTGATTGTTTTGCTTGATAGATGGCTTCTTCTTCGCGATCTCGGAAGGGGAAAGCGCTGATGTACCCAGATTCGGGCGAGGAGAGACGGGAACTTCCTCCTTTGACCCGAAATCATGTCAAGTATCTCTTTTCGAAGGATGACTGGGGCAATATCATTCGTGATCGGCATATGCATGTGTCTAATCTTCCGATTCTCTCTGTAAGTTTCTTTCTCACAAACCCATTTGATCGATTTTTATGCTTATGCATGCAATTTATATGCTAAAATGATGCAATTTGGCAATTACTCATAGCAAAAATATGAAATTCGTGCTATTTAATTTTGCGATGCATACTTGAGCAACTGGCACTATTTGATTTTGCGATGTATATTTCATGTAACTGATATATTTTGACTATATGATGCCTGCTTGGGCTTCAAAATATTTTTTATGATGCGTGCTCATGCAGTAGACTTTTCGGATACATGTTGCATTTTTTTGGATATATATTTTTTTCCGGATACATGCATATACTGCAGAGATATATTGTATGCAAAATGCTATAGAAATATTTTTTTCTTTCTAAATGCTAGTAATGTTTATATTCAAACAAATGCAATATGCAACTCTTTGGAGATAATCACATATGATTGGATTGCTAATGCATGAATATAATTTATCATCAGTCTTATGCATGTAAATGCAAATGCACCAAAAGAATATTTAAATGCTTGCTAAAATGCCACATAGATATTTTGTCTTAAATGCGTGCCAAAAATGCAACATGTATTTTCTTTTGAATGCAAAAACGCAACACACTTTTTTCTTTTGAATTGCAAAAATGTAACATTGTTTTCTTGAATGCAAGAATGCAGTACATATTTTTCTTCGAATGCAAGAATGCAATACTTTATTTCTTTTTTTTAATTATTTTTTTAATGATTTTATGAATGCAATATACCTTTTTTTTCTTTTTGAATACAGGAATGCAATATCTCTCTTTCTTTTGAATGCAAGAATGCGATATATATATATATATATATATATATATATATATATATATATATATATATATATATATATATATATATATATATATATTTGAATGCAAGGATGCAATATGGCATAATTTAATAGTTTTATAAAAGATAAAAATTTACCTTCCTCCATTTCTTCTGATGCTGAGATGCTGCTGTTTTTTATTTTTATTTTTATTTTTCTTTTTTTTAGGTAAGCCGAACTTTGAATCGGGTTCGGGCCAGTTGCGACAAGGTGGCCACCATTTATGATTTGATGCCCTTGCAGGCATAGCTCCTGTTGGAGTCCTCGGATTCAGCGTGTTCTTGGAGGCTTTCCATCCCTTCCGCAGCTATATGCCCACTTTTGAGGTTTTGCGGGATTATTGGTGGGACACCACTCATACCTTTCATTTTAGCTGGGGGGGGGGGAAGGCTACTTTGACCCCGTGTGATTTTGCTGCGATCACTGGTATTTCCACCAGCATTGGCCGGGCTTTGGAGCCAGATTACACCCTCCGACATCATCATGACGTAGTAGAGGATCTTTTGGACTTTGAACGCGAGTATAAGACCGCCGATGAGATCAAGATTAAGAGCGTGAAGAGTTGGTTGGAGCAACATGCCAGGCAGGTTGATGATAATGATAGCGAGGCTGTAGCTCGCGTTGCTGTGACATTCTTATTTTTCTTTTTGGGAAAGTCATTATTCGCCAACTCTTCCACTACTTTGAGAGTCTTTCTCCTGGGATGTCTGCGAGACTTGGACCGCATCATTGAGTATGATTGGGGGTAGGCAGGCCTGGCTGAGCTTTATGCATCTATGGATAGGGCCAGCCGGAATGATTCATCAGTCCTTAACGGTTTCGCTCCGGCTTGGGAGGTATTTTTCTTTTCCTTGTTTTTTTTTAATTTTGCTTTTGATTTTTTGGCAGTATTTTTTTTTTTTTTTTTTTTTTTGGCTGACTTTCTTTTGCAGGTCTGGGCTTATTCGGTTTTTCATTTTACTTCAGGCCCATTGCGCAGCCACATCCACGAGCCGCCGTTCCTGGCCGAATTTGTGAACACCAATCGGGTAGAGGAGGATCGAGATTGCCACTTTTTGGATGAGATCAGGATGCGAGACAGGACTGTGAGCTCGAGCTCGGGCACAGTGCATTTATATCCCTGGAGGGGTTTGGCTGGAACATATATGACATCTTTGGAGATGAGCCGTTGCCGGATTCTGATGGTGTCCATTATGGTTGATTCATTGTACATGGGCGAACGGGTCAACCGCCAGCATTCTATGTTTCCGGTGTCTCCAGTGACACCACCTGCACCTCCTCCTTGGATGATAGTCCCAGACTTCCTACCGAACAGGTATCTGTACCTCTCGAGATATATTGTGCCTCAGAGTGATTATCCTGTCATGACATATGAGGAGTTCTTGAGGACAGTGCTCCATCCTGCACCCACAGCAGCTAGGCGTACATCTCACGTCTCTGATAGGACGAGGCCTTCTTGTCCAGCTCCTAACGTGCAGTCAGACTTGTTTGTGCCTACTTGAGGATTTCTCCACCTTCTCGTATCGCCGTGATTGAAGACTTGTGGATGAGGTTTTGCCTGATGTTTACATCTCTGAGCAGTATCAAATCCCAGAGCGGGTCCGCGCAGTATATTTCTTTTCTTTTTCTTACTTGCCTCATTCATTTTTTTTTCTCTCTCTTTTTTTAAGGCTGACACATATTATATATATTTTTCTACTCCTTTTCCCAGGTCGATACGTCTTCGTACAAGAATCTGTTGAGGGGCTTTTTCAACATCAACAAATTGTATCAGCGGCTTCTGGAAGAGTTCACTTGCTAGGGAAATGATGCTGTGAGGCAGACTAGGCACCGTGGTGAGGATGATGATGATGATATCGGCAGACCGAGTCATGCTCGGGTGAGGAGACGAGAGTACAGGATTGGCGGGATCGGCCCTCGAATCATGGGTGGCAGCCTTGGCAGGAACAAATCTTCTCGCGGTCATTAGCTTATTTTACCTGTATTTATTAGCTCTTTTGCTGTACCCGACTCTGTACACATTTCTAAATGCAATGTATTTACTTTATTATATGATGTATGATATAAAAATGCAGACTCAATTATTCTAAGAATAAAAGAAATCTAGATCATTATCTAAGGGTAACCACACACTGCAGTTTATGGATAAAAATTTGGATGAATACACCTTTAGATTTAAAGCGGGCTTTTCTGGCATTCTGTGGGGAAGAAAAGGCAGCCGCCTCTTCCTGTGCTTGATATCTTTCTTCGACCAGTGAGGGCTACGGCCTAGCTTCAATATTTTCTTCCATTTCCTGTGAACAAACAAAGCCTGCAGTGGAGCAGCCGTAGCCCGAAACAAGGATACCAGGAAGTTTTAGAGAACAGAGGTGGGGCTCCTGGGTGCCACCCATAGTGGTAGTGGGCGCCGCGCCAGGTAAGGCCATGGGTTGCGCCACTAGCTTTTACTATGCAATCCTGTTTCAGCCGTTGTTCATGCACTGTGCTCAGAATTCGTTTGTTTTTTCGTTTTTCAGTATAAAAGGAAGCCAAGGCAGCGTCCATTTTCACCATTCATCTGCTTTCTTTCTCTGCTCAAGTCATTTGAGTTCTCTCTTTCTCGATCTCCCTCTTCTTTAATCAGATATAATTTTTTTGTCCTTTTTCCAGAGATGGTCGCACCCGTTCACACGGCTTTGGAGATAGAGATTTATGAGAATGCTCTGGACTTTTGGGTACTTTCCTTGTTGGCAGAGGAGTGAGAATGGTTTGAGCACATCTATGGGTATCGATGCCTGTTATCGTGGCGGACCCTACGCATTAATTGGGATATGCTGAGGGGAGCATCCATGTTCTGGTCAGTATAGAGTCATCTTTTTAACTTTTGCCTGAATGAGATGCACCCCACCTTTGAGGAGTTTTGCGATATGGTGGGGATGCCTACCATTGGGCCCATTGTAGTGCCTTCTGCACGAAGGCGCCCTTTTATGGCAATACGGGAGTTGTTCGGTTCAACCCGCGAGGCTACTCCGTGTTTTTATAATGGAGTCAATTTTAATTTAACTGTCTTTCCCGCTGCTTATACTAAGTATAAGGAAGATGACCCAGTCTACCTGCGGCGTCGGCTGACTGATCTTTTTCTTTGCCTTATGAGACGGTACCTTCTGGTGGGCCGACCCGGATTTATAGATGTGCGGGTCGTGGACCTGGTGCTGTAGACTCAGGACCACCGGGTAAACATTATCTCGGTCATTTTGGCTGAAACCTTGTTTGGCCTGGACACCTTTTCGTCTGGTGATGAGATGTTTCCTTTGGTAGCCCTCTCTTGATTCATATGTGGCTAGAGGAGCACCTTAACTAGGTGATGGGCCCAGCACTCATGGGAGGAATGTATGATCCCAGGAGCTATGGCTCTCGCGGTCATTATCACCAGACCAATTTTTCGGAGCATGACTGAATTAAATACTTTTTGCGTATCAACTCCATGGAGATTATTTGGGTAGTCAGCCATTGGCGGATCTGCAACTTTTGTATGTTTACCGGGGTCTATGCCCAGGTTATTTTGCTAGGTCTCGAGTAGACCACCTTTTATCTGGCGTACCGAGTCCTTTTCCCGTTTGGCAGAGAGCAGATTATTCCAGATGTGAGTCGTCCCCTGACTGAGGAGCTTTAGATAAATGGGGACGTAGGTGAGCTTATCTGGGACATGTGGCAGCTCAATTTTCCTTCGTGGGAGGCAGCTTATGCCTTTTCTGAGTATATGCTTTTATACCATGAATATCTATCATGGGTGCTGGTGGCTGTTGAGGGACACTCTCGTGTCATCAGGCATGTACTGAGGCGGATGCTGGGCCAGCGAGTGAGTAGTGGCATAGATTCTCGCCTAATGGAAATCAACGAGGATCTTGAAAGCTCGGGGCTGGTAGTTCCTCAGGATTTGCAGGAGGACTTTCGGCGAGTGCATGGCCTTGGTGCCCGAATGGCCCCTAATCCAAATGAGGCGGGTCCCAGTAATGCACCTCCCCGATTGAGCAACGCAAGTCTCGGAGCAATCCCCGGCAGGCAGATGAAGCTGATCCTCCTTAGGCTGGCAGGCGAAGTACTGCCCATAGAGGTGATGGCGCTAGCCCAAGTCGTCCTGGAATTCAAGACAACGGCGATGCTGATGACGAGGAAGATGAGGACACATCTAGAGGTTCTCACGCTGGTGAGACTAGAGCCTCTTCTGTACCTCGCAGAAGTATATGGTCACGGTTGGGACGTCATAGACGCTGATGGACCACTCGGAGGCTGAGTTGCATAAAAAGGGATAGTTGGGGGGAATAGGAGATATAGGTAGCATGTATATAGGCAAATGTACAGTAATAAATGCTAATCTTTACGTCTTGGACACTTATTCCTAAGTTGCAACTTATGGACTGCATTATATTATATTTTGATGTTTTATACGAGCTCTGTCGTAGTTTTTCTCTTCGGTCAATCAAGACCATCTTCTCTGAATATGCTGAAGACTCTGGCAGGCCGAAGCTCAGACGCTGAGGATTTGGAAACTGCATTCCCTCTCCTTTTCTCCTGGGTTTCTTTTTTTTTTTTATGCTCTAACTTTTTGCCCAGGTTGCCGTTTCGGGTTTTCAACCTAGTGAGCCCTTATTTCTCCTTTTGTTGTTTTGTTTTTTGTGCTCTAACTTTTGCCTAGGCTGCTCTTTCGGGTTTTTCAATCTAGCGAGCTGGACAGAGAAACAATTGCAAGATATATTTTTTTCGATTCACACATAATACCTCTTGAACTTGTCGAGGTTGAAGGGCTGAACAAGATCTTCCCCATCTTGATTGGTGAGGAGCACCGCACCTCCTGACCGAATCTGTTTGACGATATATGGTCCCATCCAGGGAGACTTCCATTTTCCCCTAGTATCGACATAACTAGGGGGTTTCTCACGAAGCACCAGGTCTCCGACTTGGATATCGCGGCCTTTGACCTTTTTGTTGAATGCTCGAGCTATTCGCTTTTAGTACGCCCGAGTATGTTTTAGATCTAACAGCCGTCGCTCGTCTATTAGGGCTAATTCTTCATAGCGCTGTTTGACCCAATCAATTTCAGCTACGTCTGATTCCATCATCACTCTCAATGATGGGATTTCTATTTCAATGGGTAGCACAGCCTCCATGCCATAGGCTAGAGAATAGGGGGTGGCCCCAGTGGGTGTATGGACTGAAGTACGATAGCCCCAAAGGGCTACTGGCAATTTTTTCGGCTAGTCTTTTCCTGTGTCAGCCATTTTTCTGATGATATTTTCTAGTGTTTTATTGGCTGCTTCAACGGCACCATTTGCTTGTGGTCGATATGGGGATGATTTATGCCTTTAAATTTTGAATTCGTCGAGTAGACGATTCACGTCCCCTTCGAAGTGTGTGCCATTGTCGGAGATGATTTCGAAAGGTACCCCGTATCGGTATATGATGTTGGTCCTGATGAATTCAGACACCTTTCATGTATTCAGTACTTTGTAGGAAGAGGCTTCCACCCACTTTGTAAAATAGTCAACAACCACCACGACATATTCATGGCTATTAGATCTTTTCGGTGGATTTGACCTATGACGTCAATTCCCCGTGTTGAGAAGGGCAAGGGGCTATGTAGTTGTATCATATAAGTGGGGGCACGTGCTGTAGATTTGTAAAGTGCTGACATTTGTCGCAGTGACGTACCCACCGAATACAATCAGTTTCTAGTGTACTCCAATAGTATCCTTGTTGGATGACTTTCTTCGACAGCATATGCTCGTTCATGTGTGGCCCACAAGTACCACCATGAAGCTAGTTCATGACTTGCTCCGCTCTGGCCTAATCGATGCATAATAGATTTAAGCCCTGGTAGTGCCTTTTGTATAGGTTGCCTCTGCTGATTACAAATTGCGATGCCCATCTTCGTAGGGAAACTTTCCCTCTTTTGTCTAGGCTGGGCGGGTAGACTCCTTTCTGAAGATTCATGACGTTTGAATACTAGGTCTCGTTGTCCTTCTTAGGAGCAGCATTGATTCTGAAGCAGTAGGCAGGAGTGACTTTTTTCCCAACTATAAATGGTTGGACATTGATTTATGTGGGAATTTGGACCAATTATGCTAGAGTGGCCAAGGCATCGGCGAATTGATTTCTATCTCATGGCAAGTAGTGGAACAAGATATTATCAAATTCGCTTGCTAGTGCTGTCAGTTTGGCATGATAGAGCTGCAGCCGGGGATCCTAGGTTCTCCACTTCTTTTTGACTTGGTTTATGATTAGAGCGGAGTCACCATAGACTTCTAAATCTTTGGCAACGTTATTCTAGATCGGCAATACAGGCCTCGTATTCAGCTGTGTTATTTGAGCATTCAAACTCCAACCTTATGGCCAGCGGAGTGTGGGAATCTGCTGGATCGATTAGCAGGATTCCTACGTCAAAGCCTCTTTTGTTGGTGGCTCCATCAAAGAACATTTGCCATTTAGTGTCATGATCGATGATTTCCAGGACACCTTCGTCTGGGAAGCTGGGCTCAAATGCATCTTCTGCTTCTAGAGGCAGATCAGCTAAATGGTCCGCGATAACTCTGCCTTTAATGGATTTGAGCGTGACATAGGTAATGTCAAACTCGTTGAGGAGGAATGACCATTTGGCTAGTCGGATGGAAAGCGATGGCTTGACGAAGATGTATTTTATAGGATCCATTCTGGAGATGAGCTTGATGGATCGAGCTTACAGATAAGTTTTGAGCCTTTACGTTACCCAGACTAGACCAATGCAGCTTTTCTCCAAAGCTGAGTAGTTGAGCTCGTTTCGTTGTAACTTCCTACTTATGAAGTAAATGACATTTTCGATGTAGGAGTTTTATTTTTCTTGGGCTAGCATAGCCCCTACCGTTGTATCTGTGACAGTTAAATATAGGAGGAGAGGTTTATGTGTATGGGGAGGAGCTAGCACTGGTGGATTGGCAAGGTAGGCTTTTATTTTTTCGAAGGCTAGCTGGCATTTTTCGTCCTAGATTTGGTCAGTATTTTTCTTTAGGAGTTTAAATTGGGGCTCACATATGGAGGTCAGCTGTCTGATGAAACGACTGATATATTGTAATCGACCCAAGAAGCCCTTGACTTCTGTTGGAGTTTTTGGCTGCGGCATATTTATGATAGCTTTGATTTTGGTTGGCTCAATCTTGATGCCTTGCTCGGTCACCATGAATCCTAGGACCTTGCCCTTGGTAACCCCGAATGTGCATTTGGTGGGGTTAAGCTTCATATGATGCTTTCTTAACCTTTCGAAAAAATTCGAAGGTCTTTGATATGGGCACCATCAGCGTCGTTGGAGTGCACGATCATGTCGTCCACGTATACTTCGACCTCTTTATGGATCATATCATGGAAGAGGGCGGTGGCAGCTCTTTGATTTGTAGCCCCAACATTTTTTAGCCCAAGCGGCATGACAGTATAACAGCAGTAAGTTCCCCAGAGAGTGGTGAATGATGTTTTTTCCTGGTCTTCTGCTGCCATTTTGATTTGGTTGTAGCCCAGCATGCCGTCTATGAAGGATCTTATTTTGTGAGAGGCCACGACGTCTACCACAATATCGATGTTGGTAGAGGGAAGTCGTCTTTTGGCGACGCCTTGTTGAGATCGCAGAAGTCTACACAGATCCGAACCTTTCCGTTGGGCTTTGGAACAGTCACTATGTTTGACAGCCAGATCGAGTATTCAACTACCCTGATAAATTTGACGCGTAGTTGCTTCATGATTTCCTCTTTCACTTGTAGTGACCATTCTGGCTTGATTCGACGGAGTTTTTACTTGACTGGCCGTGCATCAGGATAAGTGGGGATTCGGTGCTTAACAATGGCTAGATCTAGTCCGGGCATATCTTCGTAGGACCATGCAAAGATGTCCACGAATTCTTTGAGGAGGTTGATTAGTGCAGCCCTTTCAGAATCTTGCAGGTAGCTACCGATTTTGACTTCTTTGATTTCATTATTCAGCCCTAGATTAATGGCGGACAAGTCTTCATCTGCTGCTGCTGATTAGTGTTTTTCCTGATGCTTGACTGACTTGGCGAGCTCAAGCAGGTAACTTTTATCTTTTGAATCCATTACATTAAATGACTCATTATTAAGGCTAATTAATGTGTCTTTTAATGAAGGTGTAACTAAGGAATACGCGAATACATCTAGATTATCATTATTAGAAGCAAACTGTACATGGCTGGTTACATTATTGAGGATATGGGGTTTGAGATCCTCAATCTTAGGGAGCAGATCGGTAGATGACCAACCCGTGAGGCTAAAGGAAGGATGGGGAATAGTATATCCAAAACGGTCCACCAGATCTGCGGTGGTCAAGAGCGGGCCGGTCGTAGTATACCAATTCTGCAGAGGCTTATCAGTAATAGACTCGAACTCAGCAGGGAGATTTTCATAGCTAGTGCCTCCATCTATCATTCCCAAGAAAATGTCTCCCAGACAGTCATTAGAAACTCCTTTCTTTTATTAAAAGGGATATTTATAGCACCTTTATTCTAGCTAAATAGATTTCTTCGACCTTTAGACTTTCTTTGCTTGGTTGGCTTCCAAAATTCTTGTGTTTGCTACCGTGATTATTTCATATATATTGTCGATGAGGTCCTGGATGGCATTTTTGAGCACATAGCATTTATCGGTGAGATGACCACTACAACGATGGTATTCACAAAACTAGGCGTGGTTCCACATACTAGGTAGTGGGTTGGGAGGCTGATAATTTGCAATGGGTTTAAGCATCCCATGAGCCCATAGTGTTTGGAAAATTTTGGATCTTGGGGCAGGTAGATCATCATAATGCCTTGGGATTGGTTCTTTCCGTCCTTTTGGTTTGGGTAGAATACCTGGCTGGGGTTTGGTCAAGTAATTGGGCTGGGTCTTTTCCTTTCGGGAAAATTATGCTAAGAATTGATTGTATGTGCTCCTGTTTAAGGGAGGTTCTTTTTCATGTGCACAAATCATCCCCGTTAGGGTTCCATGAGCCATTTGTTGGGATTAGGTATTTGAAGGATCAAGGGTAAGGTTGTTTTTCTGGTTATGGTAGCAGGCATTTAGGTGAAGGAGCTCAGGGTTGGTTTCTGGGGGAGGTGGTAGATTGAGATTATAAGTATTTGGAATAATACCGCCTTGGGAAATAGTTTTGGGTTTCGGTTGAAAGCTGATGTTTGGTTGAGTATTGGGGGCTTGGAAAAGGATGTTTTCTGTTGTATCAGGACAATTTATACCAGGAAGGAAAGAAGTATCAGGAGAAAACCTTAGGCTTTTGACTTGTTGAGAGATAGTGGCGAGAGTTTCTGCAAAATTTGCCAACCACTTGGTTTGTTACCTTTTCCACATGGGCATCTAATTCTCTTTTTAGCCAGATTTTGAATCCAAAAAAAGGGGCATACTAAGGAGTTTCTTTTCCCGGTTCAAAATCGTTCTACTCGTTGTTGGTCCCAATCGTAGTTTGTTTATTATTGGCGGCCATTCTGCTCAAATTTGTACCATCTCACTATCCGCTTTTTCTCGATCTAACCCCGATATTTTCGATCGATTTACGTGTATCTCGTATCAACCGACCAGTACTATCTCTGTCTTTCCAAACTCGGGCCACGTTTCTGAGGAAAAGGGTGTTGAAGGCATCAGAAAGGGTTGGCTGAAGACTTTCTGGGTTTGGAGTACAGTGTGCCTTTATTAATAATTTTTATTATTATTCATTTTCCCTACAATTGATCGGACAAGCACCTACTTTGTTTTGACGGTCTCAGGACTATTCCTGAAATAGTGGATTCTTTCTTCAAAGTATAGGAACCTCCTATTCCACCTGTCTTTCGACTCCCCAAGATCGGACTAATCTCAGGCGAATGACCTATAATCTTTTCGGGATCTACCAT
Organism: Codonopsis lanceolata; assembly: GCA_013146195.2. NCBI lineage: Eukaryota > Viridiplantae > Streptophyta > Magnoliopsida > Asterales > Campanulaceae > Codonopsis > Codonopsis lanceolata. Next base: position 92,924,598 of record CM028378.1, on the reverse strand, counting down.
TCAAAATGGTCTAGATCGAACATCAGAAAATTATTAGTCAGCCCCCGTGCATATTTTTATTAAAATCTCTCTTCTTTTTTTGTTTATCTTTTTCTTTCTTTATTTTTTCTTTTATTTTCCTTTTTTTGCACAAGGACTGGTCAATAATTCAAAGACATAAAAACCGATCGGTCCATGAAGTGTCCTGAGAATTTATATGCAATTTAACATTGGCTGATGCAGGGGGTAGGCTGCTATGGTATAGGGTAGCAGTTCGGAATATCTCTACATGCGTGCACGTGTGTGCGGTATCTAGAAAGCAGTAAAATGTTTTTTTTCAGATAAAAAATAGTAAATAAAACAGATATGGCATGCCTTACTGATCATTGTGGATTTTCTCGACTTCTTTAGTTTGAGCGTGAGCAAACAACCATTCAGATCAAGAAATATAAAGAAAAATAGGGAATCTATCTATTCCTATTAATTACATATTGATCTTAATCCCCAAAATAAAATCACAGAAAGAAATAATATTTATATATTTTGTGCGATAAAAATAAAGCAAGCAGAATAATAATATAAAGCAGAATAAAGTAATAATAAAATAAAGCCCCAACCCTTTTGTTATACTGTCTGAAAATCTCTTTCTATATATATGTGTAACAGTACCCGTAACGAAACTGTTGCAAGTTAATAGTTAAATGCACAATATATATACAAATATATAAAAATGCAACAGCAACGAAACTGTTGCAAGTAAATAGTTAAATGCATATTTTAGCCAGAAACTAAAGAAAACTTATTTTTTATTTTTTTGTGAAAATGAGTCTAGCCCTCCATTTTTATTTAAAATGAAAGTGTCCCCAGTAAAGTCGCCACTGTGAGTGCCCCGGGAGATTCCCCCAGATCGCGCGCTCCTTTTTTAGGGGAACACGCGGCTCGGGGAAGACATCACTCTTTTCATTACATCTTCCCTTGTTTAGGAGAAAACGAAATTAAAAGTGCAAAAAGAGTGTTGTCAAAAAGCGCGTTGAATACGCTTCGGTCACTGAGTATGCTTTAGTCCACTATGAGTGCTTTGAGTTTTTCATTATCTTGCCCTCACTTGTTTAGGGGAAAACAAGATACAAAAAAGGCAATACCATTTTCATTCCATCTTCCCTTGTTTAGAGAAAAATGAAAAGTGTAAAAAAACTATGATGCGAAGGCGCGCGGGAACACGCCATGTCTCGCTGTGGACTTGGGTACATTTTGGATTACTAATTTACTATGAGTGCTTTTGATTTTTCTGTATCTCATCCTCCCTTATTTAGGGGAAAATTAAGGGAAAATAAAATACAGAAAATGCATCACCTTTTTCATTCCATCTTCCCTTGTTTAGGGGAAAATGAAAAAGTGCAAAAAAAAAAATGTTGAGAATGCGCGTGGGAACACGCCATGCCTCACTGTGATCCAAAATGTTGTAACAGAGTCGCCATCTTTATTTTAAAGAGAAATAAAGAAAAACCAAAAATAACCAGAGTTTGTAAAAAAGGTTTGGAAGCTAAGTCATGGGAAGGTGTTGGGCACCCAACTCACCCTTTCGGTCTCAAAAATAGTTTTTGCCTAAAATATGCATTTATTATATTCATTTAGAAAATGAAATAAAGTATTTAAACATATATATATATATATATATATATATATATATATATATATATATATATATATATATATATATATATCTACATTATTACAAACTTGCAGTAGCCTCCTTCTAGGAATTACAAATATATTTATAAATATTTGGTCATAATAATGGCTCTTTTTAGTGCTATTTTCTGTAGAAATCCAGGAAGTATAAATGCTTATATTTTTACATCGGACCGGCTGAAAATAGCACTTTTTTTAATAAAACCATTTAAAGGCTTACCTTTAAAAGCGTGGGGTATGCTCGCTCTGTCCTTCCGGGAGAGGGAGTCTTTTGTTGTTGCGGAGAATCGGGGAGAGTAACTGCTTCCAAACATTGCCTTTAGGCCTCGGGAAACGGGCGGAGAAACTGCTTGCTTTTTGATGTTGTTTGCTTGCTGCTGGCGGAAATCGGGCAGAGCAACTGCTTGCTTCTGGCGGATTTGGCCTATGAATTCGAGCAGAGTAACAGCTCCTTTTGGGATTTTTGGACCAGGGAATTAAAATAGAGTGGAATCCTAGCGGGGAGGCTAAGGTTCACTTTGACCGGTTGGATTTGAGTTTAGAGCAGATTTGAGGAGCTTCAAGGCTTTTTAGAGGAGGGAAACTCTCTCTCTCTCTCTCTCTCTCTCTCTCTCTCTCTCTCTCTCACGATCGCTCTTACTGTGTATTTCTTCACCAGTGTTTTAACTACATGTGGAGAGTGTGTGATCTGTGAGCGTAAAAATGGAGTGAATTCATTGAAGCCGGGGCCTTCTATTTATAGGCTGAGATGGGGATTCCTTCGTCATTAAGTTTTCTTTTCTATGCTTCACCAGCTTGTACTGCGCGCTGAGAGAGTTGCACCTTAGGCAAAGTGCTACAGTGCATAAAGCACTATTGGGTACCACCCATAGGAGGAGTGGGTGCCACGCCTGGAGTTGCTATGGGTGGCGCCCAGGCTTCTTTTTAGGCTGCTTTTTGACACTTTGTTCCCTGCATTTCATTGTTTTGCGCATCCTGCTTTTCCTTTTGCATTTTTAAACCCTATAACTTGGCATTTATTAAGTTTTAACAGGGCTTGATATCGCATGTCATGTTACATACCAGTGGTATGAAATTGTCTACTTCCTTATTTACTAGATTCTCTTACCAAATGGACAAGGACTCCAAGGCACAACTTTAGGAAGGAATATTGGAAGGAATATTTACCAAGGTATTGTTTCCATAATTACTCCTAAACTTTAGGACCAAGAAAATCAAAAATCTTAGGTATATTTTGTTTCAAAAAATGCCTAAACTTTATGATCAAGAAAGTCAAAATATTGCCAAGATTTTGTTTCCAAATATCAACCAAAACATTAAGACCAAGAAAACCAAAAATCTTATAAATATTTTGTTTCCATAAAATGCATCTAAATATTTTATTTCCAAATATCCACCAAAACTTTAGGATCAAGAAAGGTGAGAACAAGACCAAAATGGGTCATGCCTATTTTGCCCTTACACATAGTTGTTCTTCAAACTGCACGATAAAGAATGGTTGACCTCATTGTAGCAGTCATACTCAAGGGAAATACAGACTTCCAAGGATGCTATCACATAGTGAAATCATGATAGGGCAACATGTATCACAATCGGACCCGGGCGAACCCGGTGCCGGCCCTGAGATTTTTGGGGACCTACAACTTGATCAAATCCATACACATAAAATTCTGCAAGTACTAGGTGTTTCTGCAGATACTAGGGCATTTATGTAGAGAGACATGAATGTCACAAGATTTTCACAAAACATGTCTTAAATCAACTCATTTATTTGTTTTAGAATCGCTGATTTTTCTTGAGCATTGAAGACCATCGTGGTTGCGCTTGGGTTATTTGAAAGATGTAATTGTTATTTTCGGCACAAAACTTTGTAATCATTTCCCCCACCAAATAATTTGAGCAAATAGGTGCTTCACTAGTTGCCCCTTTATTTCCTTTGGTATGTTAATACTCTTGGATATACTTAGGCTCCGTTTGTTTCACTTAGGCTCCGTTTCACGTTTCACGAAAATCATTTTGATTTCGAAAATCAAAAGATTTCATTTTCAGTGTTTGGTAAATCTTTTGAAAATATGTCAGAAAACATTTACGGGTGTTTGGCAAACACACGAAAAATGTTACGAAAAACAATATATGAATAAATACAGAAATAAAAAAAGAAAATAAACATGTTTAGGATGTCCCTAGAAAATCAATAAGGACCATCTTTTTTTAATAAGGTCCATCTTTTTTTAATCTCAAAATTACAAATAATTTTTTTGATAATTGATATGAAAAAAAATGTTTTAAAATAAAAAATAGGCAATGTTTATGATGTCCCTAGAGAATGTTACGGAAAACTATATATGAATAAATACAAAAAAATATATATTCTAATATTAACGCACATATTGAATATAAAATAATGTTGAACTTTAAGTAATTTTTCTTTAGTAACCCTCAATTTATCATTAGTGGTGTCAAATCAATGTCTATCTTTTTTCAATCTTACAATTACAAATAATTTTTTTGATAATTGATATGAAAAAAACGTTTTAAAATAGAAGATTGACAATGGTTAGGATGTTCCTAAATAATATAGCTGACACTAATTTTAGAATATAGTAAGCATTTATTAAAATTATAATTTATAAATAGTATGCACAAAATTTATTTATATTTCTAACAATTTATTTGTTGAGTGAAATATTGTGTGTAAATAAATATGTATAATTGTGAAAGGGGGCAGAGGGTACCCGAACATTTGGAAAATGACTTACGGAAAATGAATCCGTAAGTCATTTTCCGGAAAAGAAGCCTTCATTTTCCGTTGACTCGAGAAAAACCTTTACGTTGATATTTTCTAAGGTTACCAAACACCGGAAAATGAGGAAAACGTTTTCCGGAAGTCATTTTCCGTGAAACAAACGGAGCCTTAGACTCCGTTTGAATGCATCGTTTTTAAATTCTATAAACATTCAAATTTTATAAAATTTAAATAATGTGGAATTTGTTTTCAAAATCATAACAATTTCATGGTTTGGATAATGCGTGGAATTCAATTGTAATTCTATATTGTACTTCAAATAAGAACACAATATTTTTCCGAAAATCTTGTCTAGCCTAAAGATAGTGGGGTGGTTAGCCATTTCAAGCGGCATGTGTTCAAACCTCACTAGCATCAAATATTAAACTTTTTTATAGTTTCAAACTAAATAAAATATAGTGGTGGTTAACAACAGTAGTAGATGACGGAGTTGGCGGTGGAGGGTGGGTGGCCGGAGTAGACGACCAGCCCAAAGCCGACAAAAATAGCCCAGCCCAATGGGCAGGCCAGTCTATCCACTATTTTGACGGGCCGAACTTTAAATATTAGCGATCCAAAAAATGTCGGGTATTTTTGGCCCAGGCATATGGATCATCCGAGCTCGGATCAAAAAAGTCTGGGCTTTTTCGGGCCAGCCCAACCCATTCAAATTTTATTATTTTTTTATTTTTAGTATATTGTAAACAATATATACTTACAAATACAAGAAGTTCAAAAACCGTATATAGATAGGGTGTTTCTCTTATATATTCCTATTTGGAGCAAAAAATATATACAGAGAGAAAACTTGGATAATTTGTAAATTTTATTACTTTATATTTATTGTTGATTTTATTTCGGTTCGGATCGGTCCATTGTCCCATAGGCTTACAACAGGCTAGACTATACTAGCAATTTGATAGACCCATCGAATTTCGGGTCGGACCGACCCAACCAAAAAAATGTCGATGGCCCACTGGATTCAGGTCTGCCCATTGCCACCCCTAGCGGCAAGAGGTGGCGGTGGTCGAAGGAAGTTTCCAGAGGGAGGTGGCCAGAGGAGGCGGCCATAGGTGGTGACCGAAGGTGGTTTTCAGCGGTGGGGGGAGGTGGTGGTGGTTAAAGAAGGGTAAGTTATTATGAACAGTAATAGAGAAAAAAAGAAATAAAACTATGAATTCAAATTATTAGGTTTTAGTATAGAATTGGTTTTATAAAATTGAGGCATTTGGATTTACAATTCAATTTCAATTTCAAACCATGGAATTGGTGTAGCCAAACACAACCTTAGTGAATTTCTCAACCAAATTTGCTAGCCAAAAGCTCCTCAAATAGTGCCCGATGCATATATACATTTTTTTTTTGAATGGGTAATTTCCTATTGTGACATCCCTTTGATTAAACTTGATCAAGGAGAGTCGGTTCGGTGAACCGCCCTGAACATGGAGTGCTTAGCTCTTGTAGTGATAATTAATACTCCATCCGTTTCAGGCAATCCTGGTTAGGAAGTCAATTTTTTTTTTTTAATGAAAATGATATTTTTAATAGTTCATTAGTAATAAAATGACTTCCTTCATTTTTGAAAATAGACAATTTAAGTAAAATATCAAAAAATGGAATAGTGAACTCTTTACCCGGAACGGAGGTAATAACCAATGTGATCAATTCTGCTTAAGATAAACAGTTGACTTTGTGATCTAGTCAAGGTGAGTCTGGTGACCCCATGCAACTCAACATAACAACTCGTGTCCTAAAATGAAGCTCTTTAAATAGAGCTAATTATTTAACAAAGGCATAAGGAAACCAATCTATTGTTGAAACATAAAATATGAACTTTCTGTTAGGACATTCTTTTAAATTAATCTTTCCTTTTTTAAATAATTGCCTTCTTTGATCGGGCATACTGTTTAAAAATAATAATAATATAATGTATTATATATATTGGTATAATGTGTGATTTTCTTTAATACTATTGAACATGTAACAATAATTAAAGTAGGTAGAAAAAACAAGAATAAAGTGATAAAAAAAATTTCCTAAAAATAAAATTTTGAAAGAAGACAATTATTTTATAAATCAAATGACACTTTTATATTTTAGTTTTTGAAAGTTGACTGTTTAAGTGAACATCTCAAAATAGAATTGTGGACTCTTTGTCCGAAACGGAGGAAATATAAAAGAAAAAAAAATTGTTTTGGCATGTTTGATAACCATTTTATTTCTAATATTTTTATTTCAATTTCTAATTTTCGGTGAAATTACAAATTGAATTGTGTTTAATAACTATTTTATAATTTAAAACCTAGAAACGTTTCGCATATTCTCGTGCAATAGTAATGCTCCTTATCAAAAACACAAAATTAGGGTCTAGTTAAATGAGATTCTACTTTTGAACTTTTGGTCATGAAAAATTCTCAACCCTAGATTCGTCTCCTCCATATGTTTTGTATATCCTTACGCAAAAACTCATTCGTAGAAATAGAAACATTTAATTATGTCATGACCCGACCCGAATCTCTATACGAAATCTCAAGGTCGTGCCATGAAGACAACGTAAAAAGACGGACAATCATCTGCTAAGCATAATGGTGCGAGTCAACAATTGAGCCTACAAGCTCCAAACAGGAATGTAAAGCCATAATGACGATACGGAACAACAAAAACTAAAATCTGCTGAATTAAATCATAAGTGGGACTCAAGCCTTTAATTCCAAATCATGGAACGCAAGGTTGAGAGACAACTATCTCTCGACAAATCTACGACGCACGTGACGCAACATTACGCATGTGCAACAAATCATCGGCAAACCTAAGGTCGGCGAAACAACAAGATACCAACCTGATAAACAACCACTCGACAATTATAACATGTTAGAGGGACAAGTCAACTATAAAAATAAGAGTTTAAATCTTAACAACTAAACCAAAATCTCACGACTAAACTTGTCATAGATAACAACAACAACAACAACAACATCAACAACAACAACAACGATACTAGAACCCGCGAGCTAAAGCCTTGCTCGGGAAGAAAACCGAATTAACTACTAAACAAAGGTAGATGTCATTCAATGCACAAATTCCTTTTCTAAGGACTTCAAAGTGGATCCAAACACAATATCATCAACATAAATTTGTGCAATCAAAATGTGTTTCTCTTTTCTTTGAATAAAAAGTGTTTTGTCCACTTCTCCCCTTTTAAAACCACTTTTCAAAAGATGGTCTGTAAGTCTATCATACCAAGCTCTAGGAGCTTGCTTGAGACCATACATGGCCTTTTTCAATTTAAAAACATGGTTAGGTTTATGGGGGGTCCTCAAATCCCTTTGATTGTTCAACAAAAACTTCTTCCTCTAGCATGCCATTTAAAAAATCACTTTCACATCCATTTGTTTGAAGAGTAATGTCAAGAAAACATGCAATGGCAAGAAGTAGACGTATGGACTCAATGCGGGTAACAGGAGCAAAGATTTCATCAAAATCCACCCCCTCAACCTGTGTGTACCCTTGAGCCACAAGTCTTGCTTTATTTCTCATTATTTCTCCCACTTCATTTGATTTGTTTTTGAAAATCCACTTAGTTCCAATAATATTCACACAAGTGGGTCTAGGAACAAGGAACCAAACATCATTTTTAGCAAATTGATCAAGCTCATCTTGCATGACATTGATCCAACACTCATCTTTTAAGGCTTCATGTACATTTTTTGGTTCAATAGTAAACACAAAACATGAAGCATGAAACTCTTCACACTAAAGTGAAGACAAACATGCCAATTTTCTGTAGTCCACTTTACCTTTCTTTCTTGTTGACAATCTATCATACACATTACCTATGACTTGTGAAGAAGGATGCACTTTCTGAATACGGCTGGGAATGTCTTGGCTGTGATCAGTCAAATTGGGCTGAGTTTCAGGCTATCCAGGATCTGTTTCTGTATCTGGAAGGTTTCTGACCAATTTAGCTTCCGATGCAGCTGCATCCGGAACTGCATTCGGAGCTACATCCTAAACTGCAACCTGAGACTCATCCACTGAATTTCCAGAACTTGCAAATTCTGTATCTTCTGGGGCAGGTGCACTGGTTGTAGTTGCAGGATCTGAAGATTGTGCAGGTGTCTCATGATCTCTAAAGTCTAGCAAGCCTGAAACATCATCCTCAACTGTTTTGTGGCCAAGATCAGTTAGATCATCAAACACAAGATTCATAGACTCCATAATAGTTTTTGTCCTAAGATTAAATACTCTATAAGCACGACTATTAGTGGAGTATCCCATACCAGTTGAAGACAACGAACTACTCACAGATATATACTCAGGATTCCAAGTGAAAGATAATAATACAACAAGTAAACTCGAGTAATCAATTGTCATCAACCATCCCATACCAGCTGATGACAACAGATTACTCACAGAATTCCATGATCATATAAGCAATTCATAAATCATAGTTCATAGATCAAAATTCACAGATCATAATTCATAGATCATAATTCGAAGATCATAGGTATATCCGGATAACCACGCCACGGGCCAAGTGGCGGTCACAAGGATCATAATTCATAATTTCATAATTCATAGTGTCACAAACTCAACTTAGTGATCATGGTAGAATTTCAAGTAATCATATTTTTACAAAATCAGGCATTGCCAAAAATCATATTTTTCATATAAAAGGTATCTCACATGAAATTCAATAATTATGTGAGAATAAACAGATAATCAAATCATGAGTTCGAAAGAAGTGTAAGCGACGGAGTTCGAATTCAAATGCCGATTTAAAGTCGGCGTACGTTTCAAGAAACATCGATATCAAGGAAGTAATGGAAACCTAACGAACGGTACATGAAAGATTGGAGACCTAAAAGAGGTATAATCTCTTATCTCGAAATGCTTAGCAACGATAATCCTTAATACGCACGATTGCCCTAAGCTCGTTTGCCTGAATCTAAAGTCAATAATACTCACAATTACTAATTACAGTCAATCAACGTTGTGTTAATAACTATTAATTAGTAATAGTTTAAGTTAATCATAAATATATAAACCGTTTTACAAAATAATATATATATATATATATATATATATATATATATATATATATATATATTACAATATAGCTCATAGAGTCATAGTCGCACATGTGCAATTGACTAAAGTTATTTAGGGGCTGAGATTGATTCCTTTAATGAGATCATACGGTCATTATCACTCCCTGAGTTCACATGTGTGAACGGCGGTTGAACAACTACCCCCCTCTCTCTCCCCAACTCCCCCCACTATTCACGGTTTGTGGCTGCTAATCTTTCCTCCACCAAACGCACGTCCCTTTTCTTTTCGATATTTTAATTAATTAATCAATTTTATGCCAAAAAAATTGTTAGTTTTGTAATTTGAAACATTTTCTTTTTTTTTCTTTTTAACTGTTATCATAATTAACTTAATCAATTTATTTTTTGAAACTGAATCCAAATTTAATTTATGTCTAAGTTTTGAATATTTCTATTTTAATTTTTTTCTTTTTAATTGTTATCGTAATTGACTTAGTTAATTTAAGTTTTTTCTGACCTGCAATTTCATATACAAATAAATTTAAAAAAAAATCGTAAGTTTTGTAATTTGAAATATTTGTTTTTTTTTTCTTTTTAATTGTTATCATAATTAATTCATTTCCACAATATCTGCTTCATTTATTGATAAATTTACAAATTGACTGAGATTAGATTATCTTAAAAGATTTAACGGTTGAGATTCACCCTCACATTTACATGTGTGAGAGTAGTTATCCACTTCTAAGTCCCTATTTGTCTCTCCTTATTATAAAGTCACCCCTTATAATTAATATTATGAGCAGTCGTCCCTTTTTCTTCTCCCTATGTTTTTTCTCCACATTACAAAGTCACATCTTGCAATTATTAATTTTTTGAACAATCACCCCTTGTAAAACATTATCTCAGTTGATTGACTGAAGCTGTTTGGCGGTGGGGATTGATTTCAGTCACACGATCAAACGGTCATGAGTCAGTTACATATAACTCCTTACAACTAACCCCTTTCAACTATGGGTCAAGTTCGAATAGCGCCCCTCAACTGTAACATTTTTTTTAAATCACACCTTCTATTTAGACACTATCGGTTTAATTTACGAAATACCGTGCCATAGGCACGGGCACGAAGATATAGTATATATATATATATATATATATATATATATATATATATATAATCATTATAAACACATACTGTTACACGCATAAGACACACACACACACACACTGTTTGTATATGCTTTTTGTATATATAAATCACACACACCAAACACACACACGGTCAACACATTGTTCATGCATTAAGATGTATATTATATATAAATCTAATGATTGAATATATATATTATATCTATATTATACCTATACTATTGTTGATCAAGGAAGGAAAGAAAAGCTGAAATTTCTTTACCTGTTGTTAGTGCTGCCCTAAAGATATATAAAATTATCAAAAGATAAATGTTAAGTAGGGTCCATAAAGCCTGTGATACTTGGCAATGAACTCTAGATTATGACTCTTCTTTTTGTCCAGTAGAGTCGTCTCACTTACTTTGAGCATACGCATTTCTATCTCCCACAAAAGTTTCTCCAAATCGAGTCTTTCTGGGGCTATCCCCTGTTAATCTTTTCAGAAACCTGCCCGTTTCATCTTACAAAATATGGCTCATCAAGTCATCTTAGGGTTTCTCCCGCCAAACTCATTGGATGCGTGAAAGGCTCATCATCTCCAGAAGCAGCTATCATTTTCATATCTGCCTGAAGGAACGAAGAAGCTACAAAACCGTGATCCCTCAAGAATAAGCTGCTTATCTTCACATTCATTAAAAAGACTGGCTCCCTACAAGGTAAAAATTTCGCTAGGTTGAAAACCCGAAAGGGCGGCGTAGGCAAAAGTTAGAGCACATAAAAGAAGAAAAATAAAAGAAAACACATGTGTTGAGGGATAAGATGAAGAGAAAAAAAAAAAGGTTGTTATGTCCTAAGATTCAAGCCATAGTTGAAATGACCAAGACAGAGTCAACACTTCATTGTTTGTACATATCTTCCTTTCCATCTCTAGAACCACAAAATCAACTGGGATGATTAACTTATCTACCTGTACTAGAATGTCCTCTACTATACCTAAAGGATGTTTAACCGAACGGTCGGCTAACTGTAAAGACATAGTAGTGGGTTATATATATATATTTTTTTATTTATTTATTTATTTATTTATTTATTTATTTATATGGCATATATCAAAGTTATTAAATTAATACTCTTTGCCAAATAACATGTGAAAAATAGTTTTTAATTAAATACTAATTGAATTACTATGTTTAAAACCGTTACTATAGAGATGCAATATATCTCATTTATTTGAAAAAGATATAAATTAACAAAGAACATTTAAAATAAGAGTCTCTTGTAAGACCGTCTTACGAATCTTTATTCGTAAGATGGAGTTCCACTCTCTCACAGCTGAACCCACCAACACACAATGTATTGGGTAAGGAGGATCCATCTTGCAAAAAATATCCGTAAGACCGTTTTACACAAGTTTTTGCCTTAAAATAATTCAATTTGGTGTCATTAGTCATGATTAAGGTTGGATATGATTAATTAGCTGGATTGTCTGATGTTTGGTATGCAATATGTGGTTTGGACTAATAACACAAGTTACTAAGATAAAGTTATTATCCCTTCACTAAATATATCAAGGGAGAGAGTGGTATTATTAGCATTTTCGCTAAAAAAAATTGGGACCAAGGGGGCCTTTGGTAGTAAGATAAGTGATCGGAATAGGATTAATAATATCAAGATTCTATAAGCAAGGTGTTTGGTATAAATTAAGGCTGGTATTATTAAAAGGCCAGGGGGATAAACTTTTTCTGAACAAAATTGCCCTTTCCTAATTGTTGCAATGTGAAGACGAACCCTAGCCTCCATTATCATTATTCTGCAAATCTGTCAAATTCCTTCTCTATCTTCCTCAAGCCAACACCTACCACCGCCCTTCAAAGCCATTTCCCCCATGGACGACGAGTTTAGTGCTTCCCTCAATTAGCGCCACCGTCAAACTATTCAGAAGCCACCGCGTTCATGCTCCACGAAGCTTACGTGAAACTCATTCCACCATCACAAGCCCTGGCACCAAAAGGCGTCACAGAGCCTTCGTAAACCTCAAAACACAGTAACAACTTGTGTTTCTCCTTTTCCACCACTGTCGTCTCCGCACATCCTTCGTTTCTAGCATTATCGACTACCAACTTCTTCCTAACTCACAAACATTTTTGAGTCATTGCATCAGTAATTTCGGCTTTGATTCTCGTCTACTAGTTTTTCATATTTAGAGAGTCAAAATTGTGTGGAGTAACTTTCAGAGTACGTACAGAGCTTCAAGCAAAGCGAATGATCTCCATGATAATTTTTTCATGACCTAATTGCAAATTGGATCAATAGCTACAGTGGTCAAAGAGTTAAATAATTTTATTTTTGATTTTTTGTCCTTTTTTGTTCCTGTTATTTAGCTTGTAGAGGCATCTTCCAAATCCAAAGCAAAATGAGCTTTCTCTATCCATTCTCACCATTTTGTCTCTTATTTTGTTTTTGCAACATAAGATCTAAACTAGAAATCGCAAAAATTTAAAAATTATTGTAGTTTAAGTTTATTTTTTTTATTTTTTTTTATTTTTCTCAAAGGAGTAAATCCTTGTATTGATATATCATTTTTAGTTAAATCTTTTTAGTATATGACATTTGATTGCTAGTTTCTTAAAAAAATTGTTTCTATTTCATGAATAATTGGTTTGGAGGGGATGTTGTTTTAAAGTCAATTTCTAATTGTTTGTCATTGATGTTAGAAAATGATATGTTGGTATTTTATCTCGAGTCAAGAAATGTTTCTACCAAACATCAAATTAATTTTAAAGGGAGATTGCTAATACAATCGGATTGTTAATTCCCAAAATAATAATCGCCTCCATATTAATATCACTTATCTAGTCTGGCTTCCAAACGAGCCCTAAGATTTTTAACTACACTTGGTATACAAGTATGAGTTAATAACAAATATGCTAATAGTATTGAAATTAATAATATTATTTATCCTCACTCGACTATTAAACAAGTCCTTAATATTTTCCAATTAAACTAAAAGAGTAACATCTAGAATTCAAGGAGACCAAAATATACTAAGAGAAGTAATTAATAATCATATTTTGAAAGGGGGTGAGTTGTGTATTACCAAAAGGCTAGGGGGACCATGGTCATCCTTTACCATATGGTTGCTTCGCAACTGTGGTATAGACTACATAGGCTGTAGTAAAACTCTCTTCTAGTTTGGTACAAATACAAGAGCAATAAAGATGAGATAAATCGAACAGGATTAATTTTCGTACATCCCTTTTTTAGCTTGTTGCTCGTCTTAGGGACGTGGAATACGATCGAAGCTAAGATCTCGTACTTTTGTGAAGCTCTACTTCTACCACTAAGCACCCGGGCCCTTACAGTTTTCTTGTTTCCATTGACTTTCTTGAATTGTTGAGAAATCCCTAACCTTTTTATAACTGTAAGACTATCCACAAGACCTACTTAAATCTTTTCAAATGACTTTAAAGTTTAATCCCTCTTTTTATAGAAAACTTACTTATCAACTGCATAACCTTGCAAAAATATACACATAAACTTTCATTAATCTCCGGAACAGTTTCTATTTTTTCTTCTTGCTTTTCACTTTCTTACTCAGTAGTTTTGCAAGCTTTCTATTTAGTTTCCCATTATCTTTTGCTTGTACTTAATAAGAAATAAAAAACCCCACAAAACGACAAAATTATGAACATATCAAAACGTACCCATCATTATAGCCATGGTTCTAAAAATCGTTAGACGGTCGCTAGGCGGTATACTAGCGCTTAGGGGACTAGTCGGGAAGTGATTGAGGCCTAGGTAAGGCCTAAAACTAAGGAATAATTACCATTTTTTTGAATAATTTACATCAAAGATAAAAAAACATTGATTACAATTTTTTTTATGTTTATTTTATCAAACACTTCTCTATATTTGTAAAATGAACAAAATTATACAAATTTACCATTAATCTCAATTCTCAACAACCTCAAAACAATAAACTAGTCAAGTTTAGAACTATATATATATATATATATATATATATATATTACCCAACCTACCTACTTCCACTATAATCCACAGTCTAACATATCCTCCCTAATCTCTTCTCATTCTAAATTCTGAGTTTCGAGACAATCCCCTTCTTCTTCATCTTTTTTTCTTCTTCTTTATTTTATCTATCTGGTAGACCGGCAACCCTTTTTTCTTCCTTTCTTTTTTTTCTTCTCTCTCTCTTTCCGACAGACCGACTCTCCTCATTTTTTCATCTTCCAATCTCTTTCTTCCTAGATCTAACCATTTAATCTATCCCCTCTCTCATCCCACCTAATATTTACAAAATCAAACCCCTTTTCTTTTTACCTCCCGCTCTGCCTCACCATTACCACTCCCCCCTCCTTTCTCCAGTTCGCCCCCCCTTCCTTCTCCGATCACCGCATGCCACAAAATCAAAGCTACAAAAATAAATTAAGGTCAGCGAGGTTTGGCGTAGGCGCCGACTTGGTCGATTAGGCGGCAACTAAGAAAGTTGCAACGGTAGAGAGGGGCCTAGGCGGAACTATGAGGTGAGTTTTAGAACACGTATTATAGCTTTTTGTTTTTTTTGTTTCCATAATTTTTTTTGAATAAAATTGAAACCAAAATACAAATTATTTAAAAGGAATGTACCACCAATTAGAGATGTTAATCAGTCAAACCCTAATGATTTCAATCTAACCCTCGGTCCAACATGAGTTCGATTTAGGTGGTTATCGATATTATAATGGTTTTGGCCTGGCCCTGACAGTTTTGATTCAAACATGTGGTTTCCAGCCATTGATTAAACTTGTACGTTTTTTCCCAATTACGAGGCTTGTACGTTTTTTTCACGTCCCGTATATATTATACATTTATACTAACTATATTAAAGTTGTTAATCGGTCAGACCCTAACGGTTTTCGATATTATACTCGTCTTGTATATTACTAACTATAGTAAACCGTATGAAAGCCGACTTTTGGTTCAACCCTAACGATTTTCGGTCAAATCCTAACGGTTTCAGTCCCTAAACGGTCTATCTGGGATTTCAATCCAAACACTTTCGGGCTAGCCGATCAAAAATCTAACTGTTTCGGTTCAAACTTGCGGTTTTCGACCCTATTAATATCTCTACCACCGAGTTCTGAGACTTAATAATACTTTGGAATAAACACTATTATTAATCTTGATACTATATGCCAAGGGTAGTTTTGGAATTAAAATAATAGTCCCGTGTTTTTTTAGGGAGGACGATAATAATATCATCATTTTCTTTAGCAAGGAGATAATGACTTTATAGCACAGACAACCTATTTCTACCAAATATCTAGAAATTTTAACTTAATTATCCTATTTGACATTAATCCTACCTACCAAATATGTATATAATATTTAAGTTTCTCATGTTAATATACTTTGGTTCAATTTTATTTCTAGCTATAGGTATAAAAAAAATAGATGAACGGAAAACGAAAATATAGATGGTGGGATCATAATCAATAATTATATTCATAGTGAGGGCATCAAGTGCTTTTCTGAATGCGGTAAAGTACCATGGAAAAATTTGGCATTATCATCGAAGATAACTTGGGGCCTGTTATGAAAGCCTTAAAGCCTAGACATGTGTGAACATTTGCATTGAATGAGTTTTCGTTGTTTGTGTACTGATCGGTTATAAATATTGAGCAACCTGTAGTTACATTCGACAGACGAATCATTTACCCTGAATAAATCTCTCTTTCTCTTTCTCTCATACACTCTTTGTTCTAATTTGTGGTTACTTTATAACACATTATCAGCACAATTGTTCTACTCTTAACAATCTCAAAAGGTAAAATTTTCTACAGATATATTTCTTTATTTTATGTCTCTGATTTACTTCAATACATATCATATATCACCATTATTAAGAAAAGGTTGACTGAGCCACTGTCGATAATATATGGTGAGATGACGAAATAATAATTTATTATTTAACCCATAATATATATGTTCATTGATGCTTGTGCGGAAATAACCCCAAGCTATAAACTGAATATTTATTTATTTATTTATTTATTTATTTATTTATTTAATTATTACTGACTTTCAAACACCCACAGAAAGGCTTGCTGAGTAGCGTGGCGTGAATATATGTATGCTATATAATAGCTTTATAAAGTTGACTAACAAATATCCATGCATAGTTACTTTATTTATGATCAATTTATTGCTTCTAATAAGATTTATATTTATTCATAATATAAATGCAATTCTATTAAATCAGAATTTTTACATTTTTTCCCCTCTCCTCTAACGGCTAGTTAACGACTAGTTACTGATTTTTATCTCTCTCCTTTAGCGGTAATAAACGGCTAGTTAACGGTCATAAACGCTCATTTTCTCTCTCTCCATATATACAGCAACATCTTAATAGATTACTCACATTTTTACTACCTCCTTACAAACTCTCAATACCATATCTTCTTCTACAAAATGTTTCCTCCAATGTTGATGATTATTATCATACTTGTTATTGCGTGCACCGTATTGGTTTTTGTTGCTGAATACCCTCCGAACGATTTTCAGATTTTTATTACCTGTCTTTGTATCATGTATGTCATGTTAGCAGTTACAATAGATTTCAACATACATTTTAACATGTACTGATTATCATATGAATAAAATTTCCATGTCATCATTTTATTAATATATATGTTTCATTTTTATAGTCTTTTCTTCACAAATGGCAAACATCGTTAAGCTTGACTTTGAAAAGCTGGACATAACTGGGAAAAATTATATGTATTGGAAAATAGATGTCGAAACCCACCTAACCACCAGAAGCCTCGCAAATACTATCCAACAAAGTAATAATGAATGGATAAGTAATCAACACCGGGCTCAAGCCATGATTTTCCTACGACACCACGTCCACGAAGACCTGAAGATGAAGTACCTCACGGTTAATGATCCATTCGTCTTTTGGGAAGGTTTGAACGAAAGATATGACCATTTGAAAATGGTCATTTTCCCAAAAGTACACTATGATTGAATTCATATCCGCCTACAAGATTTTAAAACCATCAATGAATATAGTTCAATGATGTATAAAATAACCTCACAATTGAAATTATGTGGGGAAACCATCACTGAATATGATATGTTGGAGAAGACTTTCTCCACAATTCATGCCTCGAATATGCTCCTGCAGCAACAATATCGAGAAAAGGGTTTTAAAAGGTACTCTGAATTGATCTCTTGCATCCTTGTAGCTGAACAGAATAATGAGATTCTAATGAAAAATTGTGGGTCCCAATGGGCACAATAATAAGCTAGAAGGGGGGGTTGAATAGCTTATTAAACACTTAAAAATTTTAAGTAAATACTTTGAAAGATACTTGCAATCTATCAAAAAGATTCAAGTAGCGGAAGACCTTCAAAGTAGTTGTTCCAAGTCTGCCGATAAGGACTAGGTAGACCTTTACAAGTTACTTAAGTTACAACGTAAATGGATAAAGATAATCAAAGTAATTTTGCAGTTCAAATATCAGACAAACAGTAAGGAATAACACAAGTATTTTGGGATGGTTCACACTATAATGAGTGCTACGTCCACCACCAAGGCAGTCAACCTTGGATTTAAATTGTGCATTATGTTTTCCACTTAGATCAATTACAAATAATATCCCTAATGGATGGTGTACAAAATATTGACTTGTGTTTGGGGTCTAGAGAATTAAATATCGTAAATCTGAGGATATTTAATTCGTGCAAAAATATAGTTAATGGAAGTAAACAACAAGAAGATAAAACAATAAATGTTGATGGTACGCTTCTTGTTGTTGACGAGGACTTCTAGATACGGTGAGGATCTCTTGATTGCTTGTCTTTGAAAGACTTGGAGTTATGAAGTTTGAGCAATCCTTTTAGTGTTCGATTGATTACATGCGGTGCTTTTGTTCCGATCTTCAATGGCGGCATTTATAGCGGAATGCACTTCAAAGATCCGTTGGAGAGGATGAATACTTCAGCTCTTTTCATTAATGCATTAAATGCATGGGGTAAATCGATCAAGTAATTCGTCTTCTCGGATATCTAGAGCGAGGGAATGATTTACGAGATCTCAAAAGGTGGGCGATTTAGGTGTCGGATATGAGAGTTGTTGCGAGAAACTAGGGGCACGATGCGCTTTTCACGCTTTTCAGCTTCGGAGACGAAGTCTTCTGCTTTTCGGAAAGGTTGCTTTCGGCGGCTTGACATATCGGGGAATGTCTTGGATTTAATTCAAATAAAGATGTAGAATAAGAATGAATTAAACAAATGAGTCGTTGTTGGATTGGACACGTCATAAGAGACCAGGTGGACACAAGGTCTGCCGTTCTTAAGCTTCAAGCAGGTCTTCCGGTGAAGCTGTGAAGAGGTCTTCCGCTGAACCTGTGAAGTCCTATAAAAAACTATACAAGGCAAAGTTCTATACACAGTTGCCATGCTAATCGATACGCAGCCCGATTAGCCATTGAAGTAT
Source organism: Codonopsis lanceolata (assembly GCA_013146195.2). Lineage (NCBI taxonomy): Eukaryota > Viridiplantae > Streptophyta > Magnoliopsida > Asterales > Campanulaceae > Codonopsis > Codonopsis lanceolata. The sequence goes on along the minus strand of CM028378.1, from coordinate 92,905,463 downwards.
AAAACTAATGTAATGAATTGAACAGATATAAATCTAACATAAGAATCAACAATAATCATGAATCTCGATCAACTGGTTCAGCCCCATTCCCTGAAGCGAATGAGACTATGTATGATGAAAGCGAGGCGTGGGCGTGGTGAGTAGTCGTGGGCGGTAAATGATTCGTGGGTCGAGGCCAATGAAATCATGAACAAGGCCGAGGTCATGGTCGAAAATCAAGGCCGAGGAAAGAGGTCAAAGGTAAAGCGAAATAACTATCGTCATCATCATCATCCGTATAATGGAAATTCCTCTCGCCACCTGAAGTGGAACAGAGATGATGATAGAAACAACTCTTCGAGTGAGCAAAATGTGCGACAAAACAATGAAAAAAGTTCATGTTTTAAGTGTGGCATGACAGGCCACTGGGCACGCACATGTCGAACGGCGAAACATCTACTTGATCTTTATGAGAGATCACAAAAAAGAAAGAATGTAGAGACAAATTTCCTTGAAAATGATCCTGAAGATCTTCATTTTGATTTTGGTGATATGGCCAACGTCGACATGACCAATACCATTAGTGATGATACTGGTCATGAACAATAAATTAACATAGGAATGAAGCTATGGTCCGAGTTTGAGATAAAAGCTGTGGAAAAAGTAACATGTTGTTATATAAGAATATTATATGTTTTTCCTATGTATACTAGCATGTTTACAATAAAATATATATATGTATTTTGCATTCAATGTGTTATCATATTTATTCATCTTATTTTTCTTTGTCTCATATTGAAATAGATCATAAATATGTTTGAATCCAAAATCCAAGGAGGAGATTTATGTCTTGCAGACAGCGGTACTACGCATACCATACTTAAAGATAAGAAATATTTTTCTTATCTCAAAATTGACAAGGCTAATGTCAATACTATATCTGGTAATGCCAAAATAATTGAAGGATTTGGCAAAGCAATTTTCCTAATGCCTTGAGGCACAAAATTCATGATAAATAATGCATTGTTCTCTCATAAGTCTCAAAGAAACTTGTTAAGTTTCAAAGACATTCGTCTGAATGAATATCATATTGAGACTATGAATAAGGGGAATGATGAATATCTTTGCATTACCTCAAACACTTCCGGAAGCAAGTGTATAGTGGAAAATTTTCCATCTCTATCTTCTGGATTGTATAGTACAATCTTAAGAATATTTGAATCATATTCTGATAAACTTTGAAGTTTCTTGAAACATTTAAAGCTTGGCATGATAGATTGGGGCATCGAGGGATCAATAATGATGCAGAGATTATTGAGAATTCTAGTGGTCATCCATTGAAAAACCAGAAGATTTTTCAATCTAATGAACTCCATTGTGATGCTTGTTCTCAAGGAAAGTTGATAATTAGACCATCACCAACTAAAGTTGGATATGAATCACCATCGTTTTTGGAGCAATTCGAGGTGATATATGTGGACCTATCTATCCACCAAGTGGACCATTCCAATACTTTATGATATTAATTGATGCTTCTAGCAAATGGTCACACGTATGTCTATTATCAACTTCATAATCTGACATTTGCCAAGTTCCTTGCACAAATAATCAAGCGAGAGCACAATTCCTATATTATATGATCAAGAAAGTTAGACTTGATAATCTTTGGTGAATTTACATCTCAAGCATTCAATGATTGTGTATGGCAATAGGGATTGATCTTGAACATCCAGTAGCTCATGTTCATACACAAAATGGTTTGGCTGAATCGTTGATCAAACGTATTCAACTTATTGTCAGACCATTAATGATGAGAACAAAGCTCCCTACTTCTGTATGGGGTCATCTTTGTTTACATGCGGCCGATTCGCCTAAGGTCAAGTGCATATCACAAGTACTCCCCAATACAGTTGGCATTCGGGCGAGAGCCGAATCTATCCCATCTAAGAGTTGTTGGTTGTGTGGTATATGTACCAATTGCTCTACCACAACGCACAATGATGGGACCACAAAGGAGATTGAGTATATGTTGGGTATGAATCCTTCTATAATAAAATATCTTGAACCAAAAAGGGTGGCGTTTTTCACGTTTTTACGGCACGCTTTGCCGATGTCATTTTAATGAAGACAAGTTTCCACCTTTAGGTGAAGAGGGAAACAAGTGGGAAGAGATCAAATGGTGCACATCATCGTTATTGCACCTTGACCCTCCCACAAAGCAACGTGAATTGGAAGTTCAAAAGATCGTACATTTACAAAATGTAGCAAATCAATTGCCAAATGCATTTATAGATACAAAGAGAGTGACAAAGTCACATGTAGGCTGCTATAAATGCTCACACTTTGAAATGAAATACCAAAAGGGCTACCAAATGATAAAATGGCAAATGAATCTAAGACACGTTTGAAGCGTGGACGACCCATTGGTTCAAAGGATAAAAATCCTCGTAAAAAGAAATTGATTGAAAATCCCTAATCACATGAAAGTGTTCCAGAAGAAACACACAATCGTGAAATTGTTCGGAAGAAACACACGATCATACAAATCTAGTAAGCCATAACAAGCGATAACCATGAGATTTTCATTAATTACATGTGTAATGGAAAAATATGGAACCGAGATGACATGGAGAATATTGATGATATATTCTCTTATTCGGTATCCCAATAAATTAATAGCGGGGTGAAGATCCCGAACCAAAATCTGTATCTGAATGTCAAAAGAGGCATGACAAGATCAAATGGATAGATACCATGAAGGTTGAATTAAATTCGTTGAATAAACGAAAAGTATTTGGATCTATCATTCTCACACCTGAAGCTGTGAAACCCATTGGATACAGATGGATTTTTGTTCGAAAGCAAAATGAGAAAATGAGATTGTGAGATACAAGGCTCGTCTTGTTCACTACTAGAAATCGTGCCTTCAACGACGGAATTCTCAATGACGAAATTTTTAAATCGTGATTAGCGGCGAATTGAGCATCGGCGGCGAATTCATCATCGGCGGCGAAATTTCCGTCGGCGAAGGTCTGCTAGCGACGGAATCAGCGGCGAAATTCAGCATCGGCGGCGGAATTTGTCGATGACGAATTTTAAATAAGCTAAAGGTCACCCAAATTCGATTCTTTGAAAATAATCTGAAATTAAATTACAGAAATATTCAGCGGAAAATTCCGTCGCTAAGTGACCTTCAACAACTTAAAATAATATTTGAAATGTTAAATTAATAATATAATATCAATAATTAAAATGATTAGCATCAATATAACTACAAAAATTAAAACATTTACATTACAACTTAACTTAACTTAAATTCTAATTAATATAAAATATCAATAATATTTGAAATTAAATTGAAATTAAATTAAAATAATATTTGAAATTTTAATTTAATAATATAATTAAAATGATTAGCATCAATATAATTACAAAAATTAAATCATTCACATTACAACTTAACTTAACTTAACGTAATGTTAACTTAAATTGAAATTAAATTAAAATAATATTTGAAATGTTAAATTAATAATATAATATCAATAATTAAAATGATTAGCATCAATATAATTACAAAAATTAAAACATTTACATTACAACTTAACTTAACTTAAATTCTAATTAATATAAAATATCAATAATATTTGAAATTAAATTGAAATTAAATTAAAATAATATTTGAAATGTTAATTTTATAATATAATATCAATAATTAAAATGATTAGCATCAATATAATTACAAACATTAAATAATTCACATTACAACTTAACTTAACTTAACTTAACGTTAACTTAAATTGAAATTAAATTAAAATAATATTTGAAATGTTAATTTAATAATATAATATCAATAATTAAAATGATTAGCATCAATATAATTACAAAAATTAAAACATTCACATTACAACGTAACTTAACGTAACTTAACGTAACATAACGTAACATAACTTTACTTAACTTAACGAAACGTAATGTAACTTAAGTTAACTTAACGTAACGTAACGTAACTTAATGTAACGTAATGTAATGTAACGTATCGTAACTTAACTTAACGTAACGTAACTTAACTTAACTTAACTTAACTTAGCTTAACTTAACTTAATTTAACTTAACTTAGCTTAACTTAACTTAACTTAACTTAGCAACTTAACTTAACTTAACTTAACCTAAACGTAACTTAACTTAACTTAACGTAACATAACTTAAATTAGGTTAAAGTAACGTTAACTTAACTTAACTTAACTTAACGTAACTTAACATGAAAACACGCTACGCCTATTGGCGAAATGGTATAATGGACTACGATGGACCATTATAACATGAAAACGCGCGTCGGCTATTGGCGAAATGGTATAATGGAGTACGATGGACCATTATAACATGAAAACACGTTATGCCTATTAATGGCAAAATGTTATAATGGAGTACGATGGACCATTATAACATGAAAACACGCTACGCCTATTGACGAAATGGTATAATGGAGTACGATGGACCATTATAACATGAGACACGATACGTCTATTAGCGAAATGATATAATGGAGTGCGATAGACCATTATAACATGAAAACACGCTTCGCCTGTTGGCGAAATGTTATAATGTTAACGTAACTTAACTTAACTTAACGTAACAACTTAACTTAACGTAACTTAACTTAACGTAACTTAACTTAACGTAACTTAACTTAACGTAACTTAACTTAACTTAGCTTAACGTAACTTAACTTAACTTAACTTAACTTAACTTAACTTAACTTAACTTAACTTAACTTAACGTAACTTAACTTAACTTAACTTAACTTAACTTAACTTAACTTAACGTAACTTAACTTAACTGTAACTTAACTTTAACGTAACTTAACTTAACAACTTAACTTAACTTTTAACTTAACTTAGCTTAACTTAACTTAACTTAATGTTAACTTAACTTAACTTAACTTAACATGAACAACTTAGCTTAACTTAACTTAACTTAACTTAACTTAACTTAACTTAACTTAACTTAACGTAACTTAACTTAACTTAACTTAACTTAACTTAACTTAACTTAACTTAACTTAACTTAACTTAACTTAACTTAACTTAACGTAACTTAACTTAACGTAACTTAACTTAACTTAACTTAACTTAGATTAACTTAACTTTACTTAGCTTAACGTAACTTAACTTAGCTTAACTTAACTTAACTTAGCTTAACTTAACTTAACTTAACTTAACTTAACTTAACTTAGCTTAACTTAACTTAACTTAGCTTAACGTTACTTAACTTAGCTTAACTTAACTTAACTTAACTTAACTTAACTTAACTTAACTTAACTTAACTTAACTTAACTTAACTTAACTTAACTTAACTTAACTTAACTTAACTTAACTTAACTTAACTTAGCTTAACTTAACTTAACTTAACTTAACGTAACTTAACTTAACTTAACTTAACTTAACTTAACTTAACTTAACTTAACTTAACGTTAACTTAACTTAGCTTAACTTAACTTAACTTAACTTAACTTAACTTAACTTAACGTTAACTTAACTTAACTTAACTTAACTTAACTTAACTTAACTTAACTTAACTTAACTTAACTTAACTTAACTTAACTGCAACTTAACTTAACAACTTAACTTAACTTAACTTAACTTAACTTAACTTAACTTAGCTTAACTTAACTTAACTTAACTTAACTTAACTTAACTTAGCTTAACTTAACTTAACTTAACGTAACGTAACGTAACTTAACTTAACTTACGTAACGTAACATAACTTAATGTAACGTAACTTAACGTAAGGTAAGGTAACGTAACGTAACCACTTGTCTCAACCTCGGGCCTCCGGGTTTTACTGATGCTGGATGGTCCGGATTTTTCTTAGATTTGGCTGCAGTCCAACCAGTGGTTAGTTCACTTCGGTCCACCAAAGGTTGGCTGTCATTAACAACTTTCTTCCCCCAAGAAGTACTACATTGTGAATCTGAGGGTGCGGAGTGCACATTCACATAAGTTTTACGGGCTTACGGGTGTTAATAATCAAGTGTTCTGTTTCCTTTCGACTTATTGTTTTCGTAACGAATAACCCTGGCGGGGGTCTCGCTGCCCGATCAGCGAGTCTGGGTCCAGGGGTGAAGCGCCCTGGTTTAGGGGTTCGGGGACGCAACGTGGTCACTGTTGGAAATCCAAAGGATACAACCATTAGAAAGGATACAACCAGGGGCGATGTATGTTGATTCAATCTCACACCCATGCGTAGAACGCGCTCACACTTTTTTAAATTAAATTAAATTAAAGAAAAATAAAAACTATAAATTTATTAAATTAAATTAAAGATAAAAACTATAAATTGAAAGTATAAATTAAGAAAAAAATCAAATAAAACTATTTTTTAAATTATGCATCATGCACACACACTTTAATAATATTATATTATGCATTATGCACACACACTTTAATTTTTTAAATTAAATTAAAGATAAAAATTATATACTAAGAATTGATGGTGATAATAAAATAATAATAAAAATATTATAGGATCATTTTCTCAAAAAATTAAAACTCCCTCCACCGCCAAATATTCATGTTACCGCCCAAATTCTTCCCTTAGTGAAATCCCTAAATCAACTATCCATATCCAAATCTGTTCATTCCAAAGCCGCCCATTCATCTTTTCGCGAATCACCAAGCCCCTTCACAGTCGGCCCCTGTTCGTGCCCCTTCAAATTATTCACCCATGTCTGTCCCGGCTAAGCAACGAGACCCAGCGAGGCCTTCATCTTCATCGCCAAGGTCGCCATCCTCTTCAATTGCCCACGCTAACCCCATGTCAGGCTTTTAACCGAGCTTGGATGGTGTGATTGAGGGTATGCCTCTTTTCGCCAAGGAATTGGTTGCAGGAGGCGTCGCCGGTGGCTTCGCAAAGACAGTTGTGGCTCTTCTCGAGCGTGTCAAGATCTTGTATCAACCCACCACCTCCGCCGTAGCTCCAACCTCAATTCAGCTCGTTATGCTTCCCAATCTCGATCCACTCTTGTCGTTGTTGTTTCCTCCAACGTCATCAAGGAAAAGAAGCTCAAACCGAAAGCCTCCCCTTCCAATCTGGTATACAACATTTCAATTTCCCCCAAATTTTTGTTTCATTTTTTATTCTCGATTTTGTTAGCTTTATTTTTTAATCATCTCTCGTTTTCTTTTTGGGAATCATTTGAAATTGGGTTTGCGATTTCTTTATAAATTGGGAATTTCTTTTTTGGAATAAAGAGATTGGTTGGAGTTGAGCATATGCTATTGAAATTGGGTAATAAGTTGCCTTTCCTTACATCTGTTGGTGCTTAATGGCATGCATAGAAAGAAATAAGAAAGCAGTAAACATGTTTCTTTATGCCAAGTAAATATGGGCCTTCATTTGTTGTTTTTTTGTGATTAATTTGTGGGTGTATATGCAGTTGATTACGAAAGAAGAAGGCTTGGATGTGTATGAGGACATGATTTTGGGTAGAGCTTTTGAGGACATGTGTGCCCAGATGTACTACAGGGGCAATTGAACTTCTGTTTTTTTTTTTTTTTGTGACTATTTAACTTTCTCTTTGAATATGATTCAGTTCAATGTTGTTCAGCTTTTGTGTTGCCTTTTCTGCTTATGGTCTATTACTACACAATTTTTTTATTTGCATATGGTTGAGCTGAAACTCTTTGCTAGTACATACAAATGGCCTATTTGTTAAACTGCCTACTTTGTGATCTGGAGGAAAGAACCAATGTCGAAACTCAATACTTTTACTATCTTGGTATTGTTGATTTTGCAGCCTTGACAGGAATGGTGTGATGATGTGCAAGGGTTTCAAATATAGATAAATTGCCGTTGATGTTTTTCTCTAGTTTGTAGAAATGTAATAAACTTGCTACTGCATCCTAAGCGGTTTCGCCTCTTTGTTTGTAAAGGAAGTTGGTGTCGTATAAAATCTCGTACTAACTAACAGGACTTCCAACCTTGCTGGGAGGAGCTTCAGAATGATGAGCCCATTGCGATATGATAATGCCTCTATCATGCCATGCCAGAAATTCAGCATTAGGCTGGGGAATACCTTCTGCAATTTAGGTAGCTTTCATGCCTTGAACTGTTGAACATCATCAAGCATAGACGAAGACCACTGCCATGCCCTCTACATCTTCAAAATTTAATTGATGAGTTGCATACTTGCATTTCCCGAGTTTAGGGATTTTCGATATAACTAAGAGATGTTCTCTCGGCTTCCTTTATTTTGAGACTAGGCCGCAAGTGCGATGTTCCTTATCATGATGATCTATGCCGTATGGCATGTTTTGAGACGAACACAGGAAGTTTACAATGCTAATTATAATGTCATTATCTGCTTGAATGCTGATCTGAAACAATTCAGAATTTTGCTTTATCTGATGTTGTGATAGAGAGGGATAGAGAGATTGATTGGTTTATTTGTATTGATGAGCATTACTTTTACTTGATCATCAACCATTTACATGGCTTCATTCTTCTAACAAAGAGAATTGGGGGACTAAAACTAAAAAAATAATCCCAAATACATGTATAAACAAAATAACTATCAGAGAGAATTATTGGTACCTAATACAATTGTCCTAGGAGTACTCCTACATGACTAAGAAAATCCATTCTCCTTTCACTTGTAGAGCAGCTAATGCAATCAAAACATGCATATCAATATAAACCATTGATTCTAGAGATCCACTCCTTCCGTTCCATGGAAAAAAGTATACCGTCTATTTTAAATGTGTACCAAAAAAGGTCATGTTTCTAAATTTAAACTATAAATTGTTGATCGTAGGCAAAGATTTCATGTTGCTATGTCTTTTTGTTCCAGCATCATGCTATTAGCCAATGGCAATTTGGGAATTTACACAATTCATTAACCCTAAACCTAACCCCAACCCAACCCCAACCCCAACCCCACCCCCACTCCCACCCCCACCCCCACCCCCACCCCCAACTCCAACCCTAACCCTAACCCTTAAACCTAAACCTAAACCTAAACCTAAACCTAAAACCTAATTCGTAACACTAACCTTAAACCTAAACCATAACACTAACCCTAAACCTAACCCCAACCCCAAACCCAAACCCATCCCCAACCCTAACCCTAAACCCTAAACCTTAAACCTAATTCATAACACTAACCTTAAACCTAAACCATAACACTAACCCTAAACTTAACCCTAAACCTAAACCTAACCCCAACCCCAAACCCCAACCCCAACCCCAACCCCACCCCACACCCCAACCCCACCCCCAAACCCCAACCCCCCCACCCCAACCCCACCCCACCCCCACCCCCACCCCAACCCCAACCCCATCCCCATCCCCATCCCCAACCCCAACCCCAACCCCAACCCCACCCTAAACCCTAACCCTAACCCTAAAACCTAAACCTAAAACCTAATTCGTAACACTAACCTTAAACCTAAACCATAACACTAACCAAAACTTAACCCTAAACCTAACCCCAACCCCAACCCCAACCCCACCCCAACCTTAACCCTAAACCCTAAACCTTTAACCTAATTTGTAACACTAACCTTAAACCTAAACCATAATACTAATCCTAAACTTAACCCAAAACCTAAACCCAACCCCAACCCCAACCCCAACCCCACCCCAACCCCAACCCCATCCCCAACCCCAACCCCACCACCCCACCCCCCCCACCCCCCCACCCCCATCCCCAACCCCAACCCTAACCCTATAACCTAAACCTTAAACCTTAAACCTAAAACCTAAAACCTAAACCTAAACCTAAACCTAAACCTAAATCTAAACGTAAATCATAAACCATAACACTAAACCTAAACCATAAACCTAATTTGGTTCTTTTTTGTTTTATATAAAATTCATTAACTTTTAAGTTAATTCGTTATTGTATAAATATACTTGGAAGGTTTGTAGGTGCATACCCTACGCCCGACAAATGGATTGGGGAGTATTGGCGACGTCGAGTATTCCATGAGATTTGGCCCTCGTTTAAAAGGTTGCCCAACGAGGAGAATGACAATATTTGGGAGGCCTTCAAGGTAATGTCTTAATATTTTTTTTTATTTTTATTAAATGTTAGTTTGTAATTAAAATGTTATGATTCTATTTTTATTCACGGGAGGAGGACTATAAGGAGGTCACGATGCGTATGGTACGTATGCTAGTGTAAATTTAGTGTATTATTAATGTTTAAACATCGATTTATGTATGTTTGTTAGTTGGGTAGCCATGTTGATGCTATGAAATCCATGGTTGTAGTTTAATTGACTTTGAAACCAAAAAAGATAATTGTATGTATGTTTGGGGGTGTTAGTGTAAATAGTAAGAAATAAAGGGGTGTTAGTGTATTAATGCTTAAACATTGATTTATATACGTTTGTTAGCTGGGTTGCCATGTTGATGCTATGAAATCCATGGTTTTAGTTTAATCGACTTTGAAAGCAAAGAAGATAATTATATGTACGTTGGGGGGTGTTAGGGTAAATGGTAAGAAATAAAGGTGGTGTTAGTGTAAATTTAGTGTATTAATGCTTAAACATCAATTTATGTACGTTTGTTGGGTAGCCATGTTGATGCTATGAAATCCATAGTTGTAGTTTAATTGATTTTGAAACCAAAAAAAAAAAACTATATGTACGTTGAGGGGTGTTAGTGTAAATGGTAAGAATTAAAGGGGTGTTAGTGTAAATTTTAGTGTATTAATGCTTAAACATCGGTTTATGTACGTTTGTTAGTTGGGTAGCCATGTTGATGCTATGAAATCCATGGTTGTAGTTTAATTGACTTTGAAATCAAAAAAGATAACTGTATGTACGTTTAGTTTACTTGACTTTGAAACTGAACAACATAACTGTATGTACGTTGGGGTGTTAGTGTAAATTTATTGTATTAATGTTTAAACATCGATTTATATACGTTTGTTAGCTGGGTAGCCATGTTGATGCTATGAAATCCATGGTTTTAGTTTAATTGACTTTGAAATCGAACAACATAACTTTATGTACGTTGGGGGTGTTAGGGTAAAATGTAAGAAATAAAGGGGGTGTTAGTGTAAATTTAGTGTATTAATGTTTAAACATCGATTTATGTACGCTTGTTAGCTGGGTAGCCATGTCGATGCTATGAAATCCATAGTTTTAGTTTACTTGACTTTGAAACCGAACAACATAATCAGATGTACGTTGGGGACTTTGAAACCGAACGTGCTTACTTTCAAGCAACATTCATTCCATTTCTTCTCTTTCCATTCTTCTGGTTTAATACTCATATTGGGGGTGGGGGAAATAGGGTTGGACCCTTTTTGTTGTTATTATTATTAACTAATTGATTTTGGATAACTTATACACGTTTAGGTTCATCCAGCAAAAAAAGCAAAGAAATGATGATTATGCCATAAATGTATTCCTATGGTAAGCTTCTAAAGCTTCTTGTTTGATCCTATGAAAACAATGACTTACTTTTTCTTGTTGATTTTTAATCAAAATAGTAATTTTACTTGGACAGGTTTTCTAGCTGATTGCCGTGAAGATGAAGTTTTTCTTGATCCTCATGTCGTAGGATTTTTTTAATTTTATTTTTAGGTCTTTTTATTAGATATGGTTTACATAAATTGGTACAAGTTTAAATTTCCAAGTTAACTCTAGAAACAAGTTTTTGGTATTAATTGTTATATATAATTTACATGGATTGTTGTAATAACATTTACAGTTTGATGTTTTTAAATTGGTTTTAAATTATTGTTTATTTTGTATCTTCAGTTTTGTATTAATTGTTATATTATCAGGTACAAAAATTTATAATAGTAGTATTTTTGGGGGTTTTTTTAATTTTTTTTACATTATTAGCGATGGAATTTTCCGTCGCTGAAATTCCATTTTAATTAATTTTTAAAGCCTTTAGCGACGGAATTTTCCGTCGCTGAAATTCAAATTTAATTAATTTTTAAACACCTTTAGCGACGGAATTTTCCGTCGTTGAAATTCAAATTTAATTAATGTTTAAACGCCTTTAGCGACGGAATTTTCCGTCGCTGAAATTCAATTTTAATTAATTTTTAAAAGTCTTTAGCGACGGAATTTTCCGTCGCTGAAATTCAATTTTAATTAAATTTTAAACGCCTTTAGCGACGGAAATTTCCGTCGCTGAAATTCAATTTTAATTAATTTTTAAAAGCTTTTAGCGAAAAATTTCCGTCGCTAAAGGTTGAATTTCGCGACGGAAAATTCAAAACGAAATCAGTCCGTCGGACATCAGCGATGACGGATTAGCGGCGGAAAAATTCCGTCGCTGGGAAGCCATTAGCGACGGAATTTTCCCTTTATTGACGGAAAATTCCGTCACTAAAGGTCATTTTTCTAGTAGTGGTTGCACAAGGTTTTTCCCAAAGGTCTGGGATTGATTATGAAGAAACGTATTCTCATGTAATGGATGCTATTACGTTCAGATATCTAATCAGCTTATCGATTTCGAAAAATCTAAATATGCATCTCATGGATGTTGTAACGGCTTATTTATACGGGTCATTAGATGTCGATATCTATATGAGAATTTCTGATGGAATTAAGGTGCCTGAAGCACTGAGCTCAAAGCTCAAAGAATTATGTGCAATTAAACTACAATGATCACTATATGAATTGAAGCAATCCGGGCGCATGTGGTATAATTGCTTAAGTGAGAATTTTTTGAAAGACGGATATGTGAATGATCAATTATGTCCATGTGTCTTATAAAGAATACGACAGTTGGATTTGCAATTATCGCTGTCTATGTAGATAATCTGAATATCATTGGAACTCCCAAGGAAATCCAAGAAGCAGTTGATTACCTAAAGGGAGAATTTGAAATGAAAGATCTTGGGCAGAACAAATACTGTCTTGGTTTACAAATAGAACACTTGCATAGTGGAAAATTTGTACACCAATCAAATTACACAACAAGGGTTTTGAAGCGCTTTTATATGGATAAGGCAAACCCTCTCACTATCCCCATGATTAATATATCACTCAATGTTGAAAAAGATCCATTTCGTACTTGTGAAAAGAATGAAGAGATATTTGGTCCTGAAGTACCATACATAAGTGTTATTGGAGCTTTCATGTACCTTACTAATTGTACCAGACCAGATATAACATTTGCTACAAATCTATTGACAAGATATAGTTCATCTCCATCACGGAGACACTAGAATGGTATCAAGCACATATTTCGTTATCTTCAAGGAACAATTGATTTGAGATTATTTTATCCCAAAGGATCAAAGGATGAAATGGTTGGTTTTGCAGATGCGGGTTATTTGTCTGATCCTCATAAGGCCAGATCACAGACCAGCTATGTCTTCACGATGGGTGGTACTGCAATTTCTTGGCGTTCTCAAAAGCAAACGCTAGTTGCTACATCGTCAAATCATGCTGAGATGATCGCACTTCATGAAGCCAGTCGAGAGTGTGTATGGCTTCGATCTATGACTCAGCATATTCAAAATGCGAGTGGACTACCTGTCAACAAAGACCCGACAGTGTTATTTGAAGACAATGTCGCATGTGTCGCCCAAAGTAAAGAGGGATACATCAAAAGTGACAGGTCCAAACATATCCCCCCGAAGCTCTTTTTATATACTCAGGAAATTGAAAAGAAGAAAGAAGTCAGCATCCAATATGTTCGATCAACTGATAATGCTGCATATTTATTTACAAAGGCACTCCCCACTACAACCTTCAAAAAGCATGTTCACAATATTGAGATGCGAAACCTACGAGATTTACAAAGGTGATTTCTCTTGACCCTTGTCAGTTCAAGGGGGAGCATATATGGCTGTACTTTTTTTTCCCTTTATCATGGTTTATTCCCACTGGGTTTTCCATGAAAAGGTTTTTAACGAGACAGCCCATGCACACAATTCAGATTTAAGTTGTGTACGTTTTTCCTTATGTCCGATTTTTTTCCCTACTAGGTTTTTCGACTTAAAGGTTATTAACGAGATACACTTAACCAACTTACAATGCTATGTTCAAGGGGGAGTGTTATGAAAGTCTTATAGCCTATGTATAGGCATGTGATGTATAGGCATGTGATGTATAGGCATGTGTGAACATTTGTATTGAATGAGTTTTCGTTGTTTGTGTGCTGCTCGGTTATAAATACCGAGCAGTCTGTAGTTACATTCGATAGACGAATCCTTTACCCTGAATAAATCTCTCACTCTCTTTCTCTCATGCACTCTTTGTTATAATTTGTGGTTAGTTTCACTACTAGAAAACTGCTAATTAGTGACGGAAAATTTCCGTCGCTAATTCATTTTTCCGTCGCTAATTAACATTCAGCGACGGAATATCTCCGTCGCTGGTCCGTCGCTAATCATTGGTAGCTAATTTGAAACGGCCCGAATACCGTCGCTGATTAGCTACGGAATATAAGAATTTCGTCGCTAATTAGCTACGGAATATTCTGTTTCTAATAGTTTCCGTCGCTAATTTGAAACTGAGTGTCTGTCACTAATAGTTTAGACAAATAATTTTAGCAACGGAAATTTCCGTCGCTAAAATTACTAAAAAAATATTTTTGCAATAATAATGATTAATTTTAGAAACGGTCGTTTCCGTTGCTAATTTTTATTAAAAAATATTTTTATTATATTAATGTTTAATTTTCGAAACGGAAGTTTCCGTCGCTAATTTGCATTAAAATAATATTTTTATGATACTATTGATTAATTTTAGAAACGGAAATTCCGTCGCTATATGTACAAAAAATTAAAAAAAAACTAAATTAAACAAAATAAATTTTTTACCTGATAAAAAACATATTATATATGTAAATAAAATTCACTTTGCATAAAACAATTAACTCAAACAACAATTAATAAATGTCATCTCCTGAAATACATAAACATTAACAAAACTAAGTTTTAAAAATTTAACAAACAAAGTCTTAAAATGTCACATGTCCATCACAAAACAAATTTCTAGTTGCATTCTCGAGGGACGCAGAACAAAATACTATGAGGGGGGCGGTTGGTGCCGCATCTGCATCTCCAATAACGTATTCAATTTTGCGTTCATATCCGCAACAGCAAGCCACGCAACAGGGTCTCATTCAACCTGCCCAGTCTCACTAGGTTCCACTAAACCCGCCTCAACTTGGGCCTCCTTCATCCCCAGATAAGCAGACTATATAACAAAATAAACAAGTAAAATATTAAAACACAATGCATAATTAGTGCCTCGGTAGCTAAGTGTTTTCAAGCAACATAAGCAGATGAATCAAGTGCGCCCAAAACAACATTCTGTAGCATATAAAATCACAAAAAACCTTATTCTCTCATTGAACCGTGAACACAAATATCACTCTTTATGAATGCAATAATATCATTTGTCAAAAGCAAGAGGGTAAGAAATTACAACCTAAGAATGCCAGAACCTAAATTTGAATTTAAAAAGAGGTAATTTTTTTTAAAAAAATACAGATTGTGTCACTCAGACAAGAAGATAACCTTGTGACAAAAGGTTCTGCACCAGTAGGTAATCCTTTTCTTTATGTGACACCCCGCTCATTCGTTAGCTCGGTTTGCGTGCTATACTTGCACTTCTTCCTTTGTCGATTGTATGTTTGGTTTGCGAGAGGGTCTAGATATGTATGAGAGACCACGTTGAGACCAAAACACTATTAAGAGATGCCATATAGTTGTTGACTTGCTAAAGTCACAAGTCGTGACTCGACGATAGTCGGAATGCGACGCAATTGAGAGTTTGCTTGCGTTTTGTGTTCGTGACCTCGGTTTGGTCCTAGACCTCTGTATGAAGGTTTATTAACATGTTTAGATGCATTAGACTTCAAGTTGGAGGTGTTCCTTAAGTCTATCGATGATTTGGAAGCTTTGGAGATAGTGCTCGTCTCTATCGCGTAGTTCGGGAATCGAGTCGCGTAATCGTCTCTCCTTTGGGATTCTTATTTCCCTAGTTGTTGTTCAACTTCCTAGAAGTATTTAAGCTTCTTCATTAGCCCTTAGACTTGCCTTAAAAGTCTCCTTTCATTTCTCGTTCGATTGCGAGTTCATTCGTCGTTTCGGTTGCACGTTGTTGCACCTCTTCCCGGTTTCGCTCCGAGTTGTTTCGGGAGTTGTTTCAGAAGTTGTTCGGGTGTGTTTCCGACTTGTTTTGAGTTGGGTTAGACCTTAGAATGGTTGCCCATAAGTTTGGGACCATTTAGGACATGTTTAGACCTAGTTCAAGGGTTAAACGAGGCGGCCGCATCGAATTTTGAGCACTAGCCCGCCTCAAGTGCTGAGAGCATTTCAAAATCAGACCAAGCCTCAGAAGTTGAGGCGCCCGCCTGGCTCTGGGTGAGGCGCCCGCCTCAAATACTGGGAGCTCCTACGGGATTTTCCCCTGTTTTGCTGTTGGACGACTTTTGGCACCCAAACCCCTATCCAAACCTTTTCTAAACCTCACTTAAACCTCCCTAACCCTCCTCACTTATGTCCTAACATATCTAACAAGTTTTAAGGGTTGATTAAGAGAGCATTAGTGATCATTAAGCCCATAAATATCTGATTTTAAGTGACCACATCCAAGTGACACTTGTCCCACTCACTTGTTGACCATACTTAAGCCACAAATCTGATGTTGTGACCTCATTTCTCGCCCTTCTCCTCCAAAAACGTGGTTAGCCTCTCCCATGGAGTTCTCTTGAGTTCTTGAAGCTATCTTCTTCATCCTCCATGATCCTTCACTCATTTGCCCAAGCCACCTCCACAAGAAGTGAAGAGCTTGAAGAGTAGATCATTATCAACCGATTAGTTTTCTCATTTGCTTTCTTGGGTGTAGTATACAAGTAAGTTACCTCTTCTCTCTTTGATTTTGTACTCATTGATCCTAAGGAAAACAAACTCTATGCTATTTGAGGTCAATGAGTACACATACTTGCCTTGTGTGATTTTTAACTTGTGATTTGAGCATGTGAACTTGTTAAGAGCATATGTAGGATGAATTCTATGATTGTTGAAGTATATTGCTACTCTTCATCTTGTGTTTCTAGGATTATGAGTATGCTAGAAATCATGTCCATATGTTACTTGGATTTATTGTGAAAGTATGCCTATGATTGGGGCTTTGGAAGAGTGAACTCACTAGATAACATGAGTAGGATCACTTAATTGAAATGATGTGATTTATGAAATGGGTTATGATTAATGTTGGGTTTCATGAATTTTAGGGCTTGATAATCAAGCCCGAATTATTGGAGGAATTGTTGTTAATTAAAGTGGGTATTAATGTGTAGGATGATTTGGATGATGTTGTGTGTTGGGAGAAATTGGTTATCCCTTTGTTAAGGATTTTATGAATTTTGGGGCTTGGGAATCAAGCCCGAATTATTTTGGAATTTGTCATAAATTGAAGAGGATGATAATGTTGGGATTTATGGAATGTGTAAATAATGAAACTTAATAGTAAGACTCAACGGAGTCGTTACAAGTTCAATAACATACTAATAACCGTTGGGATGAATTCCTACGATGTTCGGGTTTTGGTTGGTTATGATGGTGAGCACCCGAGCATCTCGATTTGTGTCCAATTGAGACACCTACGTTATAGAGATTTATTAGGGGATTTATTTGGAAGCGTGCTCGGGAGAGCACGGAACATTAAAGACCAACCTATGGTCTCGAGTATGGTTGAAAGATAATTATTGAGTTGGTTCTCACTTTTGGGGAAAATTGATCGGTTACACATGAGCATTACTTGGGTTATGACTACGGTGTAGTCTTTGGTTTGATTTTAGTAGAGGTCCATTATAGACCTCATAATATGATTCTTGGTGGGTTTATACTATTCTTGATTTAAATTGGTGACTTGAGATCTTTTAAGATTAATTGGTTGTGAGCAATGTGTTTGCCTTGACTTGATTTATGGTAGAGAATAATAACCTATTTGGTCGGATGAGTTCGCTCTTGTCGAATTCATTCCTTATTTGTTTATATTGAGTAAATACATACTTGAGCATTTGGTCGGACGGGTTCGCTCTTGTCGAATCTGATCCTTATTTGGTCTTTACGAGTAAACATCTACTTGTGCATTGCATTAAGTCCAGCTGGCACTATTTGGTTTGATTTTTATGTCAGGGTGGGACGATACATCGCCTATACGAATCGTCGTTCGATTCGCTATGGATCGCCGTGCCTCAGGACCTCACACACCCCTCCATTGTAGGCGCAATGGGAAGTAGCCCACTGCCGTAACAATACGCCGTGCTATCACCGGGCGGAGTTCGGTATATCGATGCGAAGACACGAGCATCGTAGTCACAAACCCGTATAATGGTGTTTTTCTTGCAGGAGCTACGTAGCGGCCGGCCCATAACATATCCTATTGTGATGTTAATACTCGCACTTATGTGAATAACGTGCTAAAGTGCTAAGTGATCATTTGAGGGCTAATTTGTGATCATTTGAGGGCTACCCTGTGGTTTTACGTGCTATATATATAAGCACTTATATGAAAGATATACTTGCATATGTGGTTTGATTGGTGTGCTATTAAGATACCATGATTTATACTTCCCATGCCACGCCATGCTATGCATACATTTGCATTTAGTAACTCGGGTCATTATGACTCACCGTGTGTTGTTTTCCTTAGTTTTGCAAGTAGTTCTTGTAGCACGCTTTTCGGTTAGCGTCTTCAATTCCCGAGTAGATTGGAGTTATTATTATTGATATTATTGTATTTAATAACTTGTGAGACACGGATGTAAAGTTATGTAAACTTTACTTGGGTAGTTATGTTAGCATTTTATTATCGTATTATTTTGGGGCCGTTTTATTTGTTGGTTGAGTAGGTCAATTATATTTGTCTTTGTATGCATGGTTTTAGCTCGCAAGTTCTAGTATTATGTTATTGTTATTTACGTCTCCGACAACTTTAGTCGAGAGACATTGGTTTAGTTGTTAGTATTTACTTATATATTGCTTATTCGTTATTGAAATACCGTTGTGCGGTGGTGTTCATGTTTAGTCGTTGACTAGCACTACTGTTTATCAAGTGTTTGTCCTCTTATTAAGTTAGTTCCAGCGGCACGACCTTGGGATTTCGTGTTGGAATGGCCAGTCGTTACATCATCTCCTGAAATACATAAACATTAATAAAACAAAGTTTTAAACATTAACAAAACTAAGTTTTAAAAAATTAACAAACAAAGTCTTAAAATGTCACATGTCCATCACAAAACAAAATTCTAGTTGCATTCTCGAGGGACACAGAACAAAATACTATGAGGGGGGCAGTTGGTGCCGCATCCGCATCTCCAATAACATATTCAATTTTGCGTTCATATCCGCAACAGCAAGCCACGCAACAGGGTCCCATTCAACCTGCCCAGTCTCACTAGCTAGGTTCCACTAAACCCGCCTCAACTTGGGCCTCCTTCATCCCAGATTATATAACAAAATAAACAAGTAAAATATTAAAACTCAATGCATAATTAGTGCCTCGGTAGCTAAGTGTTTTCAAGCAACATAAGCAGATGAATCAAGTGCGCCCAAAACAACATTCTGTAGCATATAAAATCACAAAAAAACCTTATTCTCTTATTGAACCGTGAACACACATATCACTCTTTATGAATGCAATAATATCATTTGTCAAAAGCAAGAGGGTAAGAAATTACAACCTAAGAATTCCAGAACCTAAATTTGAATTTAAAAAGAGGTACTTTTTTTAAAAAAAAATACAGATTGTGTCACTCATACAAGAAGATAACCTTGTGACAAAAGGTTCTGCACCAGTAGGTAATCCTTTTCTTTAACAATCTTTCATTTATTGCATAACAATATTTATTTTAACAAAAGCCAATGTAGGTTACAGGAGTCATTGTAAGGAAAATGAAAGGAGAAGAAGTCATAATCATAGCAGGCTCCACCACCTGGCTTCATGATCTATTTTCACACCAAAGAGTTGTGAAACCTAATTCACTAGTCAATTTTCGTCCTTGTACTAGTAATTATTTTTTAAGTTCATATCCATAACTAAAGAAGCTCGACTCAAAACTTCCTTTAATATCTCAATATCATAGAAAATACCAGGATTAGGATTAAGAATAAGCACCTGAGCCTTCTTTTCTTTTGCTTTACGCAACTTCTTCAGCTCCTTCGCTCTTGCTTTTCTTTTAGCATCTTTCTTTGCCTGGGAAGCAATCAAATGAAATCCACAGCTAATAACATGTTAGCACAACAAAGCAGCCAACTCAAACTGTAATTAACACCATTAAGAAAACTAAAAAACTAAAAACCATGCTACCCGCCACAGGTTTCCTCATCACAAGCCAACCTCATTAACAAGGCTCTTAGTCACAAACACCAAACGGCAAACATATACCACAATTGAACAAAAAACTGCTAAGTTATTCATCATGCAGGGTTTCAAAAAAGAATAGAATGGTCCGAAACAAATTTCATGGTACTAGAGATTGACAGTGTTTAACATTCACCAACTTCTTTATTGAAATAGATTTTGAACAAAAGAGATGGAAGATGATTATTTGAAACCGCATCAATTATAAGACAAGTCGTATCTCATGGAATCACGCAAGGCTATATTTTTCGTATTGTCAAACCTATGTTCAATTTAAATGCAGCCCAGATATGTATAAGGACTAACATGTTATTAAACAATCATAGACATGTGATTAAACTATGTCCCTCATCCTCGAGAAAAAAATTAGGTTATCTTCTGTTTTCTAATCCCCCCCCCCATATTGCAAGAACTGGGAGAGTTACTTCAAATCAAGCAGCAAACAAGAAATAACATATAAATATGTAAGATTCAATCCTAACATTTCCTAGAATAGGCATCTCTAACAAAACCAGCATAACGAAGGTGCAAGAAAGAATCAATAGAGATGGCGAATGAACTTACCAATTGAAGACGACGACAAGCACAATTGAAGACACACAGACAGAGTGAGCCCGATGCATGATTGAAGAGTGAAGCTGAAGACGATGGCCTCTCTAATCGGCAGTCTCCTAGTCAGATTCGTCGAGATCCGGCCCCTTCCCTTCCGACGTCTTCCATTTTCAGATTTTCGCCTTTTGGGTGTAGTCGTTCGTAGAAGACGAGGGAGAGAGAGTGAGTGAGAGAGAGACCCAGAGTAAGAGTGGGTGTCGGTGATGGCGAGGGCGGCAGCGAACAGGCAGCGGGAGCGGAGGGAGGCGGCGGCGATGGCGATGGCGAGAGATACAGGGAAAATACGATGTTAAGGAATTTTGAGAGAAATAGAGTGGCGTAGATAAGATTGTGACGTAGGTTTTTTTTGTATTTATACCTAGGGCTTTTTTTGTTTTTCTTTTACATGCATTTTGATGGTATTTAATTTATATATTTTTTAATTTATATTTTCTTTGAAAAAAAGTAAATAATAATTTATTTGGGATAACTAAATTATTAATTACTAATGTTTCTTTAAATTGCTATTTATACCGTGGTATTTTTTTTTTGGTTTTTCTAGTTATCGGCTTATAAATACAACACAATTTATAACGTCATTGTTTATCTTGAATTTAATTTATTAAATAGAAAAAATAGTTTTTTATTTTTTTATTAGTTTATACTTTCAATTTATAGTTTTTATCTTTAATTTAATTTAATAAATTTATAGTTTCCAATTAGGGTAACCCGCTAAATTAAAATTACCAAATCCAATTTATACATCGTGATACATAAATTAAAATTACATTATTCAATGTATGAATATTGACGATAAAAAATTAAATAAGTCGGACATTTTTTGCCCAGACCCACGACCCATGGATTTGCCGAGCTCGGATCAAAAAGTTTGGGCTTTTTCGGTCTGGCCCAGCCCATCAAATTTATTTAAAAAACATTTTTTAGTATATTTAATACAGAATTATAAGTCATTAATAATATTTAGTATATTTTTTAAATTTGACTTGTGCTGGGTTGCCCCGAAAAAGTCGGGCCCGGCCTGGTATGATGTTAAGCTAGGCGTAGCGTGCTTTCATGTTATAATGGTCCATTATAGTCCATTATACCATTTCTCCAATATGTGTAGCGTGTTTTCATGTTATAATGGTCTATCGTACTCCATTATACCATTTTGCCAATAGGCGTAGCGTGTTTTCATGCTATAATGGTTCATCGTACTCCATTATAACATTTCGCCAATAGGCGTATCGTGTTTTCATGTTATAATGGTCCATCGTAATCAATTATAACATTTCGCCAATAGGCGTAGCGTGTTTTCATGTTATAATGGTCCATCGTACTCCATTATATCATTTCACCAATAGGCGTAGTGTGTTTTCATCTTATAATGGTCTATCATAGTCTATTATAACATTTCACCAATAGGCGTAGCGTGTTAAGTTAAGTTACATTACGTTAAGTTAAGTTACATTACGTTAAGTTAAGTTAAGTTACATTAAGTTAATTTAAGTTAAGTTAAGTTGAATTACGTTAAGTTAAGTTACGTTAAGTTACGTTAAGTTAAGTTAAGTTACGTTAAGTTAAGTTAAGTTAAGTTAAGTTAAGTTAAGTTACGTTACGTTACGTTACATTACGTTACGTTACGTTATGTTACGTTAAGTTAAGTTACGTTAAGTTAAATTACGTTAAGTTAAATTACGTTAAGTTAAGTTACATTACGTTAAGTTAAGTTAAGTTAAGTTAAGTTAAGTTACATTACGTTAAGTTAAGTTAAGTTACGTTACGTTAAGTTAAGTTACATTACGTTAAGTTCAGTTATATTACGTTAAGTTAAGTTAAGTTGTAATGTGAATATTTTAATTTTTGTAATTATATTGATGCTAATCATTTAATTATTGACATTATATTTTCAAATGAAATTTAGGAATCCACTAATTAATGTTCAACAGTCAAATCCAAATAAATTTTGCTTTGTAGTTTAATTGTATTTCAATATTGTTTGATTCAGTTGATTAATTCCATCAGATGATTTTAAAGTTCGACAAATACTATGTTTTAAAAAATTGAGTAAAAATAAAAAATTCTAATGATTAATGCGTATATATATATATATATATTAAGGAATTGGCTAGAGACAACACAGTGTGACCACATACAAATGTAAAATGACTTTACTTAAAAACTAAATTCAGTACATTAGCGACGGAAATTCCATAGCTAATTTATTATATTTAGCGACGGAAATTTCGCGACGGTAATTCCGTATATAATTTATTAAATTTAGCGACGGAAATTCCGTAGCTAATTTAGTGATGGAAATTTAGCGACGGAAATTCCGTAGCTAATTTATTACATTTAGCGACGAAAATTCCGTTTCTAATTTATTAAATTTAGCGACGGAAATTCCGTAGCTAATTTAATAAATTTAACGACGGAGTCATCCGTAGCTAATCGGAAACGGAAATATTGATATTAGCGACGGAAATTTCGTTGCTAATGTTGGCACACATTTCCAAAAAAATTGACGACGGAGATATGTAGAATATTCTTAAAAGATGCTTTTTGGCAACTAAATTTGGCGACGGGTGGAATTTCGTCGCTAATAATACTTTAGAAACGGAATTTCGTCGCTAATTTAAAGTTTCCGTCACTAATTAGAAACGAATTTTCCGTCGCTAATTATCTGTTTTCTAGTAGTGTTTATAACATGGCCCTATTGCATAAGTATTACTCCCTTTGTCCCTATATAATCGTCCTGGTTGATCTGGTGTACGGTTTAAGAAAAAATAATTGACTTGATTATTTATATTAGTTTAATCTGTAGTTTCCTTTAAAGTACATGTGTATGTGGCCCATAATTAAAGTAGAGTGAAAAAGTAAGAGTAAAGTGGTAAAAGTGATATTTTAAAAAGGTAAGTTTCAAACTGGACACTTATTTTGGGACGGACGAAAAATGAAAGGAGGACGATAATTTAGGGACGGAGGAAGTAACATATTTGACCATATTCTTTTTGTCTATAGGTGTTTGGTAAAGATTTGAACTTGATATGTTAACAAGATCATATCCAATAATCAAATAAAGTAAGAAAAAACTCTAGAGATAGTAATTTGTCATTGCGATAATTAAGAATTGGTGCCTAAAAATTTACATAGCCATGATTTAACTTTGGACTAGTTCTTACTGCAGTCAGTGCGCTTGAACGAGACTCGTTTTTTAACAAGATCATATCCAACCAAGAGATCAGCCTGAGACAAGTTCCCCAAAATAGCCAAACCATCCGTAGGAATCATTGCCAAACAAACAATCCCCTCTGCAACCTCATAGAACGTACTACTCCCTGGCAAATCCAAATCTGCACCGGTGAATTGAAACGTTACAGTCGGAAACTTAAGACCCGCCGCAGATTTATAGCAAAGGGTTAAAATTCCTTGTGGGTCAGTCATCGTTTTGGCCCCAATTGTAGTCCTCAACTCTGACTCCAAACGGTTGTAGACGGCGGTTGGCAGCATTGTCAAAGTTGTTCCTGAGTCGATGATGATGTTACCTTGTCAAATCTTGGAGTTGGAGTTTGGTAAGTGGCTCAAGATCTTTTTCCCAACCTTGATGCCATGTAAAGTGAGATAGTAATATGTGTTTGGAGCTTTTGAAACCAAAGGTGTTGAAACAACTCCGTGACCTGCAACAACTGCGGGTGAGCCAAAATTAATCGTGCTTGTTACATTGGTACCTTTGTAAATAGGCACCAAGCAATATGAGAATTTGCCTTTAACTGTTTGTTTCAATTGCCTGACAATGGACAAAGGTCCCCTTCCTAGCCCGATAATACCAGATACTTTCCCATCAAAAGTGAGTTGGTTATCTTGGCCGCAGCCAAAAGCAATATTCGGAATTGAAACGGGTTTGCCGGTACTAGAAGAGAAGGTGAAGGTTTCTGAAGAGAGTTTGCCGTTGCTATACGACTGATCCCCGTAAGTCATCCTGTACAAGCATGCGTCTCGGTTCGTGCAGTTGGAGCCAGGATTGCGAAAAGGGGAACATTGTTTGGATTGGCAAGATAAGGGTTTGTAGGAGTAAGAATGATCAGGGTTGAAGATAGGGGTGGTTTGCTTGTAACAATTGGTGCATGGATTGCATTGAGTCCAGGTGAGGTCACTTCCAGTGTCAGCAACGCCTAATGTTTCAACAGGAGGGGTGCCTATGGATATTTTCATGATATATTCTCCGGGGATTGAGCTTAGTTCGGAATGGATGTGGGGAGTGGAAGATGAAGCTTTTTTCAATGAGGCACGAGAAATGGAACGCCGAAATGCATTGGTGATGATGTCCAATCGAGTGTTGGATGGGTTGTAAAGTGGGGAAAGGGGTGAGTCTCTATGAATGAGATCTAAAGTGAAGCCTTCTTGTTGGATAGGAGTGTTCCTGGCTTCAATGAGGGAAGCCAGTGAGAACAAGAAAGTTGTCAAGATGGGTAGGAGAGAAAAAGTTGCCATGGTTATGACTAAGGTTTAGAGAGAGAGGGAGAGGGCGGAGTTGGGAGAGAATGAGATGGGGACGAGGGATAGGAATTGGGGAATTTATAGGAAAGGAGTAGACTAAAAGTGTGAATATTGACAAAGGAATGTCAAATTTATAGGATGCAATTAATAGAATATTGAGTGCATTCGGTACGGATTTGGAGGATTTGGGAGGCTTAATAATGAATGTTTGTTTATGCGGGCGAAGAAATTATTATAGAATAATTAATACTCCCACCGTACTAAATTATCTTTCTAATTCGGCGTACGAATTAATATAAAATAATTAATTTAATTATTTATATTGGTTTAATGTATAATTTTTTTTAAAATATGTGATTCATAATTAAATTTAGGTAAAAAAATAAGGGAAAACGATAAAAGTGATGTTCTAAAAAGGTAAGTTTTAAACTGGATAATTATTTTGAGACGGACTAAAAAGGAAAGAAGGTCGATAATTTATGGACGGAATGATTATATTTTATATTTATTTTTGTTTATTTATAATTATTATTTAGAAATGTTCTAAAACTCCCCGCCTAGCTCCGCCTAGACCCCGCCTAGGCGCTAGGCCTTTCTCTACCGCCGCGACTTTCTTAGTTGCCGCCTAATCGACCACTCGCCGACCTTAATTTATTTTTGTAACTTTGATTTTGTGGTATGCGGTGACCGGAGAAGGAAGAGGGTGCGAACTGGAGAAGGAAAGGGGAGTGGTAATGGTGAGGCAGAGAGGGAGGTAATGAGAGGCGAACTAGAGTAATATCTTTTTTGTTTTTAGTTATAAACTTGACTTGTTTATTGCTTTGGGGTTGTTGAGAATTGAGATTAATGGTAGGTTTGTATATTTTTATTCATTTTACAAATATAGATAAGTGTTTGATAAAATGACAAACGTAAAAAATAAATAAATTTGTATTCAATGTGTTTGATATTTGATGTAAATTGTCAAAAAATGGTAATTATGTCTTAATTCTAGGTCCCGATTACGCCCCGACTAGTCCCCTAGGTGCTAGGCGCTAGTGTGCCGCCTAATGATTTTTAGAACCTTGTTATTTAGTAGTAATTACCTTATATAATTCTTTATTTATTATGATTCCTTATTTATAAAAGTTTCCCAATAAAAAAATATTACTGTTAATTTCTAAACTTTATTAGTTTCTACTTTCTAGAAAAGTCGGTGAACATTGGCGGCTTTGTTCATGCAAGTGATTTTGCCCAATGAATTTGGACTTTTTTTATTGGCTTTTTCTAATATAAAGATTTGCTATTCAAAAAAAACTATGTCATCTCAACGAATTAGCCCCACGATGACATGCACCGCTCTACATGATTCACCACGGCCTAGATTGGTATATATGGAAATGGAAACGGAATTGATTTTATGTAATTAATTAAGACAAAAATATAAGTAAAACGATGCTATAGATATTTTTTATTACACGGATCTTTCTTACTCGACCTACTCCCTCCGTCCCTAAATTATCGTCCTTTTTTCTTTTTTCGTCCGTCCCAAAATAATTGTCCACTTTGAAACTTACCTTTTTAGAACATCACTTTTACCACTTTACCCTTACTTTTTCACTTTACTTTAATTATGGGCCATATACACATGGACATTAAAGAAAACTATACATTAAACCAATATAAATAATCAAGTAAATTGTTTCTTCTTAAACTGTGCGCCAGATCAACTAGGACGATTATTTAGGGACGGAGGGAGTATTATTTATTATTGAGTTGACCTGTAACAGAATGAGGGATCCGTCTTACGGATTAAAATCCGTAAAACCGCTTACAAGAGACTTACTTATTACTCTTTTCGTCTCTAAATTATCGTCCTCCTTTCTTTTTTCGTCCATCCAAAAATAATTGTTTAGTTTGAAACTTACCTTTTTAGAACTTCACTTTTACCACTTTACCCTTACTTTTTCATCATATTTTAATTATGGGTCACATACACATGTGCTTTAAAGGAAAGTACACATTAAACCAATATAAATAATCAAATCAATTGGTTTTTCTTAATCCGTGCACCGGATCAAATAGGACGATAATTTAGGGACGGATGAAATATTTAATAGTGTTTGGTTATGCCAAAATGATATTTGGATAGAAATGGATTATTGACATCATGGAACTAATTATAAAAATTTAAGAAATCACAATCCTCATAAACGAAGTGAGATTTGAATTTTTAATAGTTGGAATCCATGTAAAATAATAAATATATTTTTTTATTAGATCAAATATATGCTTTACATCGGAGAATCAAATAATTATTATTTTATAGTAGTAACACATTTTTAATTTTCTCAAATTGTTTCAAATA
This sequence comes from Codonopsis lanceolata, assembly GCA_013146195.2. NCBI lineage: Eukaryota > Viridiplantae > Streptophyta > Magnoliopsida > Asterales > Campanulaceae > Codonopsis > Codonopsis lanceolata. The sequence continues at coordinate 92,877,692 of CM028378.1, read as the reverse complement.
TTTAAGATATTTTTATATGAACTAGTTTTATTATAACATTAGCTTATCTTTGTTTCATTTAAGGTAATGGTTTTTTTCTTTTATTGATCTTAGATAATTCGATTTTCACCAAAATTGAAAAAAAAAAAAATAAACAACTTGTTATTATGTGAAGCAATAATAACATTAATGTTTAGTTTTAATCATGAAAATCATTAACAAGTAATTATTCAGTTTTAAGTAATGTTGTCAATTGCAGCTATTACAATAATTTTCTCAAAATTTAACTTAAGAAAGCTATTTATTTTTTAAAAGTATTGAATCATATATATTACAATAATTTTCTCAATTTTTTACTTAAGAAAGCTACTTATTTTTTCAAAGTATACTATTTATCTCTTTGTTTTTTGGGTCAAAGTAAAAGTAACACTTTGACCATGTAAATTTGTTTGATTTTGTTTCTTCTTGTCTTATAACAGTGTAAGTACTTTGTACATATTCTTCTTTTTTTCTCCCTTTTGATTCCATATTCCTGTCGTTGGGATTACTTTAAATGATTCTAGATTCCAAGTATAATTTAATTACCTTTTGAGTCAAATTGGGAGGCTTGTCAAGTTTTCGTCATTTTTGCCCTTTGGAAATTTATTTGAAAAATTGCGGGTTAGTCCATTTTTTAAAGTTTTCAATCGTTTTAATCTCATATATCTTTTCGTAACCCGAAAAGGTACTTTATGCATCGTGATACATCATTTGTACATTGTGAGGTATGAAAGTGTCTTAGTTTGTGCATCACGATGCAAAACATACCTTTTTCCAATAACAAAATAATATAAGTATGTAAAGTGGTTGAAAATTGTCCAGATAGGACTGACCTCAATTTCCCTCAATTTTATTTGTGTTCCTTCTTATTGTGATATAGTCTATGGCCCAATAATAATAGGTTTCTTGTTACATTTTAAAGTAAAGTTTGAATATTTTTTGGAATAATTACGGAATGGTACCTTTTGGTAGAAATTCAACTGCATCAATCCAACATAATATTAATCAACCAGTAAGGTATATTTTTGATAATAAAAAGACGAAGATATCATTTTATAATGTCACTCCTTTCCGACTCTCTCTCTCTCTCTCACGCTACTTCTAGTCCTTTCTCTTCTCATGGAGGTTCAGTGAAGATAGCAAATAGAAAGACTCTTTACAATTTCTCTCCTTCATCTCTTCTCTGTCCCTGCCTTTCTTTTTCTAGGGAATCTGGTTTTCCCTTCATTACGAAAAGTAAATCTTATCTTTTGCATTCTAAATCTTATCTTTTGCATTCTAAATCTTAACTTCTATTTTCGAAAGAAGTTTCAGAGCATTGCGAGTGGATTGCTGCCACTTGCTACAATAAACGGAGCATCAGAGCTGGCATTTGCGATGATACCAATAACAAAGCTATTGAAACTTTAACTCTGATGCCCGCATCAAAGAGTCCGACGCCATATATCAAAGACTCCAACGCCCACATCTAAAATTGTAGTGCCCATAAATCTCCTTGATTATATTATGGTGTTTATGTATTAATCACTAGTTGATTAGTGTTAAACTTACGGTGTTAGCATGTTAGTAAAATAGTTTCTTGACTTAGATTTTGAATTCTAATTAGAACTTGGTTATATCGTGAGATAGACAGGTGCGATGGCACCTTTGGAGTCTAATCGTGTTGTTGATGTGTTTTGTGTTGTGACTATGAGTATTTGCTATTCGGAGAGTCTGCTTTTGCTCGCGATGGTTCGAGCGGGTGTTATTTGTATAAGAAGTCCAAGATAGGACTTTGGTTATATTTGATTGTGTTTGGTGTCTATTTTAATGACTTTGGTTTAATTTGTTTTGAGTTGTTATTGCTTTGATTGACCATTTGACTCGATGGATGATTCTACCCGCCGTATTTGTGATTTGTTTGACGTTATATATTTGGCTTAAACGTGTATTATGTGAGTACCATTGTCTTGGTGTAATTATAATCACGATGGATCACAATTTTTTCGTGTTATCGTACGAATTCATACAGGTCATGTTTATTGTCGTTTTACTCGTTTTGTATTATTTTGACCTTAGATTCAGCCCTAGATGACTAGGGGACTTTGGGGATTAACTAATAATTGTTTTGGATTGGTCGTGTGTACATTAGCACACGCTCATGTTTAATTTTTGGTTTGACTCGCATATTCCTGCAAGTTAGGACGAGTCTGTAGTATTTTAGCCATAACTTTGTATAAAAAACTCAAAATTTGGATCCGTTTGATGCGTTAGAAATTAGATTTCGAGGGCTTTCTAACAATACTTTTTGTGTAATTTTTAGACTTGTACATCAGTTCAGAAACATTTTAAAAATTGACTGAAAAATAGAGATTTTGCTTTCTAGCTTTGACCAATTTTTAGTTTGGTTCACTTGTGTGGACTAGTTGACTGATCTTAAGTGGAGGCTACAAATTAAATAATTATATTGGAGTTAGTATGCCTGACTAAGCCTAACTAAGTTAGATTTGTCTTAACACACATTCATTTTTATCCATTAATTTATAATTTATGAGATGAGTGCCTTGGTGGAGTCCACTTCCTTTCCTCTTCATTGTGTCATCGGTTAGGACTTGGGAGGAGAATACATTTTTCTCTTTCCCAAATATAAGACAGCCGACCTCCGTCTAGAAGAAAAAGAAAAGGGTCCGTGAGCTTTGAAGCTGAGTCGGGGAAGATTTTGTTATTCGTTTTTAATTTTGACTCGTAAAAACGTTATATGTGTTAAGAGTTATATTTATATTCAAATATTATGTATTTTTATTGATATTTTTCAGAAGAGAGAAGTTACAACTATCTTTCCTTTGTATGTAAGATTGACATACATGTATTGTGAGATACTCTCACATGATTTGTTTTGAATTCGGAGTAAAAATACTCTCATTATGATTTATTGAATATTTGAACGGTTATGTGTATTTAAATGTTTTGATTATTATTTGGGTCTAATTATATTTCGGTGAGATTGTGTTGGAATAAATCCCACAAATCGTAATGATGCCCGGAATTTATAAATATTAAACGAATGATTCAACTGAATCGATTTAACGACAATAAAATATATTGAGTGTTGTATTGAGTTTCTACGATATTTGGGAATATTTTGTGTTAGACATTTTATATATAATATCATATGCTTTGTTCGTTCCAGGCAAACATTCCACTAAACTATTTTGTGATGTTTCACTCTAAGAGTCCACTTTAAAAAATGATGCTTACAATTTATATAACATTTCATATTTACCTTCCACTTGTGTTGTAACCACATTTTTTGTACTTAACTATTTTTGTAAATATGACTAACTTTAATGGCATTAATATATCCATTAATAATTAGACTTTTCAAATTTAGACTCTTTTAGTGGAACAGAGGAAGTATGCGTTAAGTGTGTTTAATCAAATTATTGGTTCACATTGATGCTCAAATAGCTAGGCTAGAGGGGGACAAATAGCCTATGATGCCTATTAAAAAAATTTCTTCTTGTATTTATAAAGTGCAGTTTTTAAAGGCATAGACAATTTGCACAGCGAGCATGTCTGCTGGTAGTACTGAACAACATACTTGCTCTTAGCAGAGTAATGAACTCTATTGGCGAACTGAAGGTAAATCAAAAGTCTGATTAAAGAGTTTAAGCAGCAGAAATTGTAAGACTTAGATTTAGAGTAAAGTCTTAAATGACTGTACACGAATATATGTTCAGAACAACATCACACTTAATCCTTCTTCCAAATGCAGGTTTAGAAAGTCATGAGAGATTAATTTTTCAAATGATTAATCAATTTATAAAAGCTCATAGATGGATAAAGGCTGGATAGTAAAAGATAAACCATTTGAAAGAACTTTTGAATTTATTCAAGGAAAAATTATAGAATACATCAACCTAGACTCTAGCTCTATGTAAAGTTACTATCCTCGTCGTTCCAAACCTTAATCTTTACATAATTATTCATAGACAAATTCTTAAGTTAATAGAGGAATATGAGACGACAACGAGGAACAGATATGAGAAGACAATTTTAAGGGTTGTTCAGATAAAAATTATCTGAACAACTGAGTGCAGAGCACTCGACCTCTTATGATGATCGATTATTGCACAATCAAAAGTATTTATATAGAAATACAAATCTAAAGATATGAATGCAATATTTACAGACAGCTATTCATCTTCCTTGGGCACCATATGAAAATCTATCTTCAAATCGATCCAAAAGCTTGACCTCTAACTTTATGAGTAAAGTCCTGAAGCTCAGTTAGAGGCTGAGTTCTTCGAAGAAGGATGAAGAACTCAAATCAAGAACTAGATTCTTGACCAAGACACTAATCTTTTTCTATAGAAATTTTTGATTTATCTCTTCTTCTCCAATCATTTCTTCTTATCAATCCACAGAGAGTGTTTTGCTAAGGTCTAGGTTCACTAACTGCAATCTTCTGTGGAGATCTGAGATGCGTTGATGAAAACAATCTCTTTGTAGATCTCACAGTTTTGTCAAACACATTCTTGTTAAAGATGTCTTCGATTCACTTCTCTTTTTTTGAGGAAGAAGGGAGATTTCTTTTATAAATAGGGGTCTATTTGATCGTTGAAAGATGATGATATATTTTCTATCCGTTTGAAATAATGTCGTTGTAGAAGACTATCGGATAAAGATGTTGTTCGTTGGATCTTTGATTTGTTGGGTAAAGACTTTGTCTGCGGATCTTGGAACTATACTGTCGGAGGCGTATGATATGTCTCGAAAAGTATGTCTCGAACGCAATGTCGGAGATGGTCTATCCAATAAAGTGGGTTCTTTTGACTTTTCTAAACCACTTAAGAAAAAAAGATCTTGCAATATCACGGATGTTAGGCTTCATAAAGATCGAGTGACTTTTGAGGCTTGTGCATTTTGTCTCTTCTTGAACTCACATGTAGTATTGTCTCTTTTGTAGCACATGCAAATCTAAGTCTTGGTGAGATGTTATGTCCAAATGAGTGAGTCTTACGCAGAGAGGCTGGTATGAACAATCAAACCATAGCACGTCTATTGGTAGCCGATATTCAAGATATTCTTTTGCGCTTATGACAAGTCTGCTATGGTGACGAGTCTTCTAAAGACCTTTGACGCTTTACATGTATGCTAGGGTCGGTACATATGAATTGCTAGTCTATTGATCATCATTAAGAAGTTAGGACTAGATCAGGACAAACGTAATCTAAGACCAATGTGATGTCAAACAAGTTACCACACTAACCGGTACGCAGACCTTTTAGCCACTTGTTATGACTCACGGTAATGGGAACAAGCAAATCAAAATATTCATAATATGCAAGGAGATAAGTTACTTATCAACAAGTATATTCCAACACATATAAATACTTATGTGTTTATTTTAAGCAATGAGAATGCTTATGTGTTTAATATTTCAAGCAAATAAACATGCTTGTATGTGTGTTTAGCTCCCGTACTTGGGACTCGACGGTGTTTTATTTAGAAGTAAACATCTACTTGTGTATTGCATTGAGTCAGTGGGCATATGTGTGTGTCACGAAAATGAGGCGACAGAGCGATTGCGAGAGTCACATCTCGCAAATTCTTTGGAGTCGTTGTCGTACCCCTTCATTATTAGCCGTAATGAGGAAGAGCACAGTTAAAGTAATTCGCATAAAAAGCGAGGGACTTGACTCTTGGGTAACACTTGGGGTCATTAGAGTCATGGTTAAGTCTCAACTACGATATTCTATTAGGATTTCTAGTACAGATCTATATGTGTATTACTTTAGCAGTACAACTACATTGTTTATGGCAGAACAAGTTGGAAAGCTCTCCTCCAGATTCCATCATGTACAAATCAGATTAAGATATTGATTTATATCGACTTTGTGTTTATATTACATTTAGTCAATGTGTATTATAACATGATCAACGTGAATTGTGTGCAAGTATATGAATTATATACTTGGTGTATTTTGTATTGTGTATTGTATTGTATTGTTATTGTGTATGTGTATTGTTATATGTGCATAACAACATGTCATATAGTTACATGTAGTAACTTCTTGAGTTTATCCTCACTCACCTCATTCCTATTGTTTTCCTTAGATTTCAACCTACTCGAGTTTTTGGTGGTAGGCCGATCGTGGGTACTAGCACGATGCCTTTGGGTATAAGCTTCGTTGTGAGCTTGTTATTGTGTAGTTGGTGAGGGCAGGGGTTTTGGGGAAGTATGAAAACTTATCCTTGGGTTGTGTGTTCGGTGTTGTAATATATTTTTGTTTGGCGCATGACGTAGAGCTTGTGTTTATGATCTGTGGGTTCAGGGGCCGGAGATGCGCCCAGCGTGCCCTTGGATAGGGAGTGCGGCGTGCGTGTGGATGCGGGACATCTCTGCTCGTTCCACCCTCCATTTTTAGGGGAAGGCGAAATCAAAAGTGAGAGGGAGTGTTGTCTATGATAAGCGTTGGAATGCGCCTCGGTTGCCTTTAGTAGATTTTTATCCAATATGGAAACTTTGGGTTTCCGTATCAAGTTATCCCTTTTTTTGGGATACCATGATATAGGAATGCATCACCCTTTCATTCTCATTTTCCCTTTTTAGGGAAAAGCGGAGAAAGTGCAAAAAAGATGTTGTGCCGCCCCCCCATGGATTTTATTAAAAATAGTCTTATGGCCTATTTCGGTCACTATGAGAGCTTTGGGTTTCCCGTATCAAGTTATCCCTTGTTTAGGGTATATACCAAGATATGAGAATACATCACCCTTCCATTCTCATTTTCCTTTTTTAGGGAAAAGCAGAGAAAGTGCAAGGAAGGAGTGTTGAGAGGCCTCATTGGATCTGAAATGTTTTAGAGTCGCCATCTTTATTTTAAAGCAAAAAAAAAGCAAAACCGAGAAAAAGAAAACATGAGATTAAGACGGGTTCGGAGGCTAAGTTACGAGTTGGGAAGGTGCTAGACACCCATCTCGCCCTTTAGGTCTCAAAAATGGTTTTTGACTAAAAGTATGCTTATTGCTATATTTATTTAGCAAATAAATAAAGCATTAAAAAGGCAAGGAAAATAAAACAAATACATCCGTGACTACATTATTTACTGAACTTGTGCCATTTCCTTACAATAATTACAAATATATTTAAAAATATTTGGCCATTATAATGGCTCTTTTACATAATATTTTCTAATCTAATCGGGCCGACCTGACGGCTTATATTAGCTACATTAGGCGGATTTTAAATAACAACTTTATAAATAAGAATAAAAAAACCCTTAAGGCTATTACCTTTTAGAGGCGGAGTGTTCCGCTCTATCCCGGAGAGGAGTGCTTTTGTTGTTGTTGTTGTTGTTGTTGGGGCATAATGACTACTTATTTCGGATGGTTTTGGCTCGTGGTTTTGGCTTATTTCACTCGGGTAGAATGCGACTTATATGGGGTGGCTTTGGACTTTTTAATCGGGTAGAACAACGCTCTTTCCACGATTTTGGACCAGGAAGTAGGGTGGAAACCTAGGTGGGGCTAAAGCTCACTCTTATAAGTGGGTTTTAAGTTTGGAGGAGTTTGGCGGGGTTTAGAGGCTTTGGGTGGATCTCACTTGTCTGTTCTTTGTATGAGGCAGCTTGCGGAGGAAAGTGTGTGTTCGAAGGTCGACCCGAAGCTCTATTTATGCTTTGGGATGAGGACTCATCGAGAATAAATTTTCTTCCTCGTGCTTCAATCCATTATACAGACTACGGAGAAATTGATACATTACGACAAGCTGTAGCAGCATATGTAGC
>CM028378.1:92831439-92869805 GCA_013146195.2 Codonopsis lanceolata | reverse complement strand
AAGCGTCAAAGTACCCTCACCATTAATCACGAAATCAAAGCGATACATTCTCAACCAACCCATCCAAAAATTTTCTTCAACTCCGGATCCTTTCCTTGCGCTTTCTCTAATTTTCCCAAATAAATCGGGCGTGAGCACGAACATTTGCGAAAATCACTTCTATCAAAACACTAGGACCCCAATCTCGCAAATCCTCCAACATCTTCCATTCTCTAACCATCATACACGACATGTGAACCTTCCTACTCAAGGCATCCGCTACTACATTTGCCTTCCTGATGATATAAAATAGTGCAATCGTGATCCTTTAATTCCTCCATCCATCTTCTTTGCCTCATGTTTAACTCCTTTTGAGAAACAAGTATTTCAAACTTTTATGGCTCGGTGAAAATCTCAAACTTAGCCCCATATAAGTAATGTTTCCATTTATGCAACGAAAATAATCGCAGCCAACTCCATATCGTGTCGGGTAATTCTGCTCATGAATAGACTTCCTCGACGATAGGCGATCACTCTCCCATTCTCATCAAAACACAACCCAAACCTTCCTTAGAAGCATCGCTATAGATCACAAATTATCTCCCCCACTAGCAAAGCCAAAATAGGTGCCATGTCAACCGCTCTTAAGCTCTTGGAAACTAGCTCACATTTCTCGCCCAAACAAAAGGCACATTCCGTGTCAACCTCGTCATAGGAGTCACAATCCGAGAAAACCTCAATAAACCTCCCAGAATAACCCGCTAGACCCAAGAAACTCCGAACCTCTAGAATCGAACTAGGCCTCTTCCAATTATCACCGCTTCAATCTTAGAAGGATCAACGGCTATCCCGGCGCTAGAAACTATATGCCCCAAGAAAGATACTTCCTCAAGCCAAAAGGCACATTTGCTAAACTTGGCATAAAGTGCTTCTCCCGAAGAATAGACAATACAACCTCAAGTGTTTCTCGTGCCTCCCGAGATTTCGAATACACTAGGATATCATCAATGAAGACTACAACAAAGCAATCAAGATAACTGCGGAAAGACACTGCTCATCAAGTCCATAAATACCGCCGGTGCATTCCAACCCAAACGGCATCACTACGAATTCAAAATGCCCATATCTAGTGCGAAAGTCAGTTTTCTCGAATGTCTCCTCTCTAACCTTCAATTGTAGTAACCCATCTCAAATCAAGCTTAGAGTAGACAATTGACCCTTGCAATCGGGTCAAAAAAGATCATCAATGTGGGTAGAGGATACTTATTCTTAATGGTCACCTTGTTAATTTCTAATCTATGCATAACCGCAAACTCCCATCTTTCTTCCTCACAAATAAGACCGTGCGCCTAAGGCGACACACTTGGTTTAACAAAACCATCTCTAAGAGTTCTTGCAACTGAAGTCAACTCCCTAAGCTCCGCTGCAAGCGCCATCCTATACTGCCTTAGAAATCGGTGAAGTCCCTGAATAAGCTCAATACAAAATTCTAGTTCTCTATCTGGTGGCATAGCGTGATCGGTAGAAAACACATCGAAAATTCACATACTACCGAACCTCTTCTAAGTTAGGCGAAGACTTCTTCTTATCAACTACGCAAGCAAGATAACCCGCACCCTTGAGATGTAATTTTCTAGCCCTTAGGCGGAAATAAAATGCAAGTCATTCGAAGCATGATCACCCACAAAAGTAAACTCGTGCACACCCTAGATATTAAGTAACCCTCTTTACTATGGCGCAACTATAGCATGATAAGCACATAACCGGTCCATGCCAAGAATCACATCAAAATCACGTATAGGTAGAACTACCAAGTCCGCATGCAGTGTGGTCACCCACCAAAACATCACAAGATTTAAATACTTCGACGCGAAAGCATATATTCCCCGAAAGCGGGTAGATACTTCAAGCAAATATGGCAAAGGTTGAGGCAATACGCATAGATTCTCAATAAAGTGCGAAGCAACATAAGAATGCGAAGACCCTGGATCTATGAGAACTCGAGCCTTATGATCGAATATAGAAAGAGTACCTCCTATCACGGCCGTAGACCCCTGAACCTCGCGCTGATCAAGCGCAAACACACGGCCTTGAACCTTTGGTTTCCCATCTACACTTCTCTTGGCTCCAGACTGAGCCACATTTCCCGGTTGAGTTGCCCCAGCTTTCGGGCACTCCTTCCTAAAATGAGTACCATCTCCGCAAATTGTACACTTTCCAAGCTTTGCCCAACACCAATCAACCGTATGTCCTAGCTTCTGACAATAACTGCAAGTCATACTCCCACTACGCTGTCCTTGTTGCCCCTTAGATGAAGAAGTATTGTTACCTTGCTTCCCCGACTGTGGCCTGCTTTGGCCTCCACTTCTCCTATCACGGTTCCCTTGATATCCTCTTCTATTACCCGAATTGTTTCCCTGATTACTGTTCTGAGTAGTCTGCCTTGCATTACTAGAATTATTCTTGACTCGGTGTTCCTCAATGTCTTGCTCCACCTCATACGCTCGATCAACTGCACTCCGGTAATCGGTGAGCTTAAGCGCTAGAATCTGCTTTCTAAACTCAGTTCTTAACCCCTTTACAAACTTGTGTGTTCTCCGTGCCTCCGTAGGAATCAGATACGTACAATATCGGCTCAATTCTGTGAACTTCGCAGAATACTCCGCTACTGTCATGCTACCTTGCTCAAGATCATAGAACTCCTTCTCCCTTTGGTTGCGCACTACATCCGGCACATATTCATTCTTAAATTCTCTTTGGAAATTGGCCCAAGTAATGGGAACTTGTTGCCAATCTCCCACCTTCCTTCAACACAGTCCACCAATGTTCGGCGGCTCCCTTAAACTTAAAGGTTGCTAACATAACTCTTTCTTCGTCGGTACACCCCAACATGGACAACACTTTGATCATTTCCTCCATCCATAACTCGGCCTCTCTCGGTTTTGGTTCCCCAAGAAACGAACTAGGCTTTAACTTAAGAAATCTCTCTAGGAGAGTAGTGTCGGTCCTTGGTCTCGGTGGTGGAGGTGGTGGTGGTGCTGCTCCTCCTGCTTGACCTCCCCCGGAAAAGCCAATAATCTGCGATGTAGTTCAGCCATATCCGGTCCTACCGGATTCTCTAGCGGCGGTACCTCTACTTCAGGTTCAACCGGAACTCTCCTGGGTCTACCTCTCCTGGGATTATCCATCGGACTCCTACAAGAATTCACTCGACGTTAAAATCAACACACAAATAACCAACCCAACTAGGCCATGGAACCTATCCTGGCCGCCTAACCTATAGCTCGATATTAACCAAGCTGTGACGACCGACCCGGACCCCAATGCGAGATCCCGAGTCGCGCCGTCCAAATAGACAAAATACACAAGCATGCACAAGTAGGATTATAAAATTCATGTGGCGCAACATCGCATACGAACAACAACTCGGCTACACTTGGCCGGAAAACAACTAAAAGTAAACAAGTCTTCGGCGTTACGCATACCGAACCCAACAACTACTCCTACAATATTAACACATGCTTATAATAACCTCAACGGCCACAACATGCCGGAGACAACAACAACAATAATAATTTAACGAGCTTTAGCGGAAGAAACTGTAGCGAACCATAACATATAAACAGGCTCGACATGTAAGTCGGCATACCAAAAGATTACAAGTGTTAATCCATAAGTTAACTACAACAACAAAATTCCCAAGACAAGTCTACATGACTTGCTTCCCAACGTCCTTTCCAAAAATAAAAGACTAATCATCGAAAGTCCAAAAGAGCAACCTTGCGAATACAAACAACCAAACTTGAAACAAGCGAGTCTATCCCTGACCGTCTCGGCTCGGATCTAAGGAAACAAAACAAACAAATAGGGTAAGTCGAAAGACTTAGTAAGTTACTACAATGCATGATCATGTTATAACATGGCATTTATCACAATTAGAGTTCACGTTCATCATATAGCACTTAACACATTTTCACGTATGTGCAAGGAAATAAATCATACAATTAGGATATGATATAGGCACGGCCGCTTCGTAGCTCCTGCAAAATAGTTTGTTAACCCAATATCGTGACTACGATGCTCGTGACTTTGCATCGATATACCGAACTCCGCCGGCTAATAGCAGCCAGTGACGCACGTATTGTTACGGCAAAGGGGCTACTTCCCCATTGCGGCCTACAATGGAGGGGTGTGTGAGGTCCTGTGCGGCGATCCATAGCGAGCACGAATCTCTCAATTCGTGAAGGCTATACATCGTCCTACCCTGACATAAAAATCAAACCAAATAGTGCCAGCTGGACTTAATGCAATGCTCAAGTAGATGTTTACTCGTAAAGACCAAATAATGATCGAATTCGACAAGAGCGAACTCGACCGACCAAGTAGGGTGTAAATCTCTACAATAAATCAAGTCAAGGCAACTAAATGCTCATAACCAAAATAATCATAACGGGTTCGACAGACATAATAGACTCAACTTAAAATTGAGTAAACTTGACCAAACGGTGTCCGAACTTCGTAGGGATTGAAATTAGGGTTTAACATGTTCAAATCTTCCCTAGAGTCGACTCCGTTGAGTCTTTACTAAAAATTCCCAAATTTAGGGTAGTTGAAGCTATGTGCTTCATAACTCAACCTAGTTCATTACTAAGTTCTTCAAGGTCATAAATTCACCAAGGCATAATAATGTGATACATGTTCATCATAGAGTCCAAGAATGAGGATAGAACACATACAACATACAACATCTCATGTAAGCTCAAATTAGGCCATTAACACTTAACAACATTTTCATCAACAAATACAATACATGCTTCTAACATGTTCAAAGCCATAAATAAACAAGATACAAGAGGTTTATAAACTTTCATAAGCAAGAAACCAACTTATACATGCTCCTAGCAATTTCATAACTTTCAAAATACAAGTAGAAGGCATAGGAAGCATTTATGTGTCCTCATTGACCTCAATCACCATAGGCTTTGTTTCCTTAGGGTCAATGAGAACTAAAAGAAGAAGAAGAAGAAAGTAACTTACTTGATATACACCAAAGAAAGCAAAAGAAGAAACCAATCGGATGGAAATGCTCTACTCCTTGAGCTCTACAACTTTAATGAAGGATTCTTGAGCAAATGGAGAATGGATGAGGAAGACCAAGGAGAAGCCTCAAGAAACCATGGAAGAGCCTTGAGAGAGGATGAAATCTCGTTTTTGGAGAGTGAGGGTGAGAAATGAGAGTCAAAATCGATGAAGTGCTTATATTGGTCTAGAATTTGAGTGGGACAAGTGTCAACAACTTGTGGTCCCTTTTTAAATCTGATTTGGTGGCTTAATTGGTCACTAATGTAATCTTAATCCATCATTAAAACTAGTTAGGGATGTTAGGACTTAAGTGGGAAGGGTTAGGGAGGTTTAGGATAGGTTTAGATATGGGTTCAAGGAGTACAAGTCGTCCAATTCCAGAACAGGAGAAAATTTCCCGTAACAGACCAGAGGTTGAGGCGGGCGCCTCAACCATGCCCAGGCGGGCGCCTCAATCCGAGGCTTCTTCCAAGTTCGACCACTTTGCAATTGCTCCCTGCATTTGAGGCGGGCGCCTCAAGGTGCCATGCGGCGCCTCGGCTCAGAACCTCTAAAACTTGATTCAAACTTGTTCTAAATGGTCCCAAACTTATGGGCAACCATTCTAAGGTCTAACCCTACTCAAAACAAGTCGGAAACGCACCCGAACAACCCCCGGAACAAGATAGAACAAGGCTCGAATCACGCGACGAATGATCAACGAATCGAACTACAATCAAACACCAATCAAACTAGGATAACTTGGGCATGAAAAAGGTTTGTTTCCACATGATTAAGACCTGATTATAAAGCCAAGAACTCAACGAACACTTCGTACGTCGAAATAGAAGCAAATACGAGCAACGAGGGGAATCGCTAAGGCCAAAATCAAAGCGATCAAACCGGCGATTCAACAAACAAGTTTATATGATTCTAAACATGTTATGGACTTCTAGAATGACTTATGAATGATTCTAAAACATTTATATACCAAGTGGACATGCTCACAATCAACCAGAAAGTAAGAAGGCAAGCATACAATGCACATGCAAGAATACGGGGCGTTACACGGATGACCAGTATGACGACTAGTTTTTTCCAGGGTTTGTATCAGATTATGCAGATGACCAGTACGATGCCCAGTTTTTTTCTAAGGTTTGTTTCAGATTATACAGACGACTAGTATGCCGACCAGTTTTTTCTAGGGTTTATATCAGATTATGCGGACGACCAGTACGACGACCAATTTTTTCTAAGGTTTATATCAGATTATGCGGACAACCAGTATGACAACCAGTTTTTTCCAGGGTTTGTATCAGATTATGCGAACGACCATTTTTTTTCAGGGTTTATATCAAATCATGCGGACGACTAGTATGACGACCAGTTTTTTCCAGGGTTTATATCAGATTATGCGGACGACCAGTCTGATGACCAGTTTTTTCCAGGGTTTGTATCAGATTATGCGGACTATCAATACGACAACGAGTTTTTTCCAGAGTTTGTATCAGATTATACGGATGACCAGTACGATGACCAGTTTTTTTTTCCAGGGTTTGTATCAGATTATGCGGATGACCAGTACGACGACCAGTTTTTTCTAGGGTTTATATCAGATTAGGCGGACAACCAGTACGACGACCAGTTTTTTCTAGGGTTTATATCAGATTATGTGGACGACCAGTACGACGACCAGTTTTTTCTAAGGTTTATATCAGATTATGCGGACGAATAGTATGACGACTAGTTTTTTCCAGGATTTGTATCAAATTATACGGATGACCAGTACGACGACTAGTTTTTTCTAGGGTTTATATCAGATTATGCGGAAGACCAGCATGACGACCAGTTTTTTCTAGGGTTTACATTAGATTATGCGGACGACTAGTACGACGACCATTTTTTTCCAGGGTTTGTATCAGATTATGCGGACGACCAGTACGACAACCTGTTTTTCGAGGGTTTATATCAGGTTATGCGGACGACCAATTCGATGACCAGTTTTTTCTAGGGTTTATATCAGATTATGCGGACGACTAGTTTTTTCCAGGGTTTGTATCAGATTATGCGGACGACCAGTACGACAACCAGTTTTTCTATGGTTTATAACAAATTATGCGGACGACCAATACGACGACCAGTTTTTTCTGGGGTTTATATCAGATTATGCGGGCAACCAGTACGACGACCAGTTTTTTCCAGGGTTTGTATCAGAAAACATGTGTACAACGAGTACGACGACCAGTTTTTTCTAGGGTTTATATCAGACTATGCGGACGACCAATACGACGACCAGTTTTTTCCAGGGTTTATATCAGATTATGCGAACGACCAGTCCAACCAGAGTTTTCTCGTAGTAACAAAAAATATTAAGTATTTTTAAAAAAATTTTGTGTTTTTTCTCGTAGTGAAACAAAATTATTAAGTATTTTTTTAATTTTTTTGTAATTTTTCTCGTAGTCACAAAAAATTATTAAGTATTTTTACAATTTTTTAATTGTTTCTCGTAGTAAAAAAAATCAACAGTATTTTACGACGAACCAGTAGTACGACCAATTTTTTATATCCAGGGTTTATATCACATAAATAACTTTTTTATGTATAATATTAATATATTTTTTTCTCTTAGTAACAAAACAACGACAAATCTTTTTTTCTTTTTTTAATTAAATCCTTATCAACTGTTCCCTCCATTCCCTTCCCCGTATCTCTCCATACACGACACCGAACAAACAAACAAAGACAAAGGAGGAGCCCTGCGAACAGAAAATCAACACAACAAAGGTTCTTAATCACCCCAAATCAAACTTTCTCAATTGGAGTGAACAACAACCGAGCAACAACAACGCATAATCTGCTACACCCCAAATCGATTCTAGAAATGTCGAGCTTCATAGGTTTGAAATCTCATTCTTTTGTCTTATATTTTGATAGGGTTTGAAATAACTTAGGGTTTAAATTTATATGTGGTTTTGAACGAGCTTAGGGTTTCAATTCCGCAATACAATTTAAAAACTCAGATAAATTGCAAAGATATACAAGAATCCCAAAATTACTAGATTGTTCGGGTGTTGTACCCGAACATTCTTTATAATGTTCGGTTTGTCCAACCGAACAGTCATTAAAATGTTCGGTTTGTCCAACCGAACATATATGCAAATTTTTTGTTTTTTTATTTATTTAAGGGTTTATATCATATTACATGTTGTACCTATATCGTGTTTTACTTTATATTTACAGGGAAGGCAACAAAGGCTCTTGGGTTTAGGAGTGAAAAAACAACAGCCCCCGATAGGGAAAGACCAATGGCCGCCAATAGACAAGCACAACAATTACAATGTGAAAAAGATTTATAAGGAAAAAAAGATGAGGCCTTACAGGTAAACAAATACCGTGTATACCTTGACGATTTTTAGTTTCATAATCAAGAACAACAACAACAATCTGAAGAGGAAGACGAAGATGAAGAGGAAGAGTAGGAGGAGTGGGAAGGGGAAGATGGAAAGGAAGAGGATGAGGACGATGAAGAGGTAGAGGCAGAGGCAGAGGAAGATGAAAATGAAGATGAAGTTGAAGAGGACGAGAAAGAGGAGGTTGATGGATGTGGACCAAATATAAAGGCATTGTTAATCACATACGCCGACCATGTCGTTGTAGATGTATGGTTGGGTAATGAGAGAGGGGTTCTAAGATGTATTGTCCATACATCAAAAATACGGGATTGGGAGATTCCAAGTTTAGAGTCTGCTCGTTATTTCAAGACGACTACCCATCTGACAAACTTGAGAGAAATTACCCGGGTCCATTTTGATGAAGTGAATAAACCATTAATTAGCGCTTTTGTGGAACGATGGCATCCAGAGACCAATACTTTTCATATGCCATTTGGTGAAATGTCAATTACCTTAGAAGATGTCCATTGTATCCTTGGTTTTCCAATCCGAGGGATGCCGGTTATATCTAAAGGCAAGTTGACAAAGGAACGTGTTTGTCAACTTTTGGGAGTGGATTGTCAGTGATTGGAGGATGAGATGCGGGGTGTTAGGGGTTCATCGGTTAGACTTGAGTGGCTCCGTCAAACATTTATGCCAAACGTCTCATCTAATGATGACTATACAGTGGAGTGTGCAGTCAAGGCATATTTGTTATATATGATGGGCTGTAGTATTTTTACTGATAAGAGTGGATCCCGAGTTAGTATTGACTACCTCGAGTGGCTAGCTGATCTAGAGGATGCCTCCACATATGCATGGGGAGCTGCTGCGCTGGCTTTCTTATATAGGGAGCTAGGGAAAGCTTCCAGAGCCAAAACACAACAGATCGCAAGATCGTTAACATTATTGGAGGTAACAACGTACTTTTTTAATTGTCTTATATTTAAAAAAAATATTGTTTATATTTGTTTATTAATTGTTGTACCATGATTTATTTATAAATTTAAAATTGGATTTCATGCAGGCATGGATATACGAATATTTTCCATGTTTTAGGCCTCCACATAATGTGGACTATAGACAGAGGCAGCCTGTTGGACAACGGTGGAAACCGGCAGGAAATCAGGGGTCATCTACGGAGCGATTGCAGGCTATTCGTGAACAAATTAACTCTTTGAGATATGGTGATGTGAGTATTGACCAAGTTGCTTTTTATGTTGTTTGTTTTAGTAGTTTGGGGATAAATTGCAACTTGTTATACTTTGGTAGGTTGAGTGGCTTGCGTACGATGCAAGTGTTAGGGAAAGCTTTCCATTTGACCATGTTGCCTTCTATCGCGGATGTATATGTATGGACACCATAGTTGAGCCATACCATCCGAAGAGATTTTTGAGGCAATTTGGGTTTATACAAACGATTCCAACAACGCCAATTGCTCATGACACTCCCAATAGAGGACTTGCAAAGGACCGAGTTATGTGGTTAACGCTTGCAAGATTGTGGAACATGATTAACACGTATATTTTATTAGATGACCATCTTGGTTTCAGGTGCCGACGACTTGGTCAGTTTGAACCTGGTTATCTCATGTGGTTCAGGCAACATTCCCATCCATTTGTCCAAAACCCTGCTAACAGATCCAGACACATTACTATGGCGGTCCCTCCTACCACTGATATGTATGAGTACATGGTCAGAGAAGCACGTCGTATTACAATGCCATTCTCAGATCAATGGAGGCAAGGAGTCAAAAGCATTTTGTATGACGATTTGGGGAATTTACTTGTTAAAGTGAATTGTACACTGAATGGTGTACCTTACCAAGAACCCCCAATATTCAGGCTCCATCCACTAGCCAGGCAGAGTCATCTCGTCGGAGGCAACATTGATGTTTATTGTTTATATTTGTGGTTGTTTGTATTTGAGACAAAGATTAAAGATTTTGGTTGTATTTCAAACTAATTATTGTTGTTTGTCACTGTATTAAGTATTTGTACTTATGATATTGATACTTAATCTTTTGGGCCGACTTGTATTAGTCAAGTCATGTGTATATAAAATATCTTATTTCCGTTATGTTAATCTTATGTTGGTTTGGTTGATTGTGTTTGTTCTCCAGCATGTGTACATCAAAAAATGTCATGGTAGATCAAAAAAAAATCATGGTGGAGCAAAAAATGTCAAGGTAGATTAAAAAATGTCAAGGAAGATCAAAAAAAGTTAAGGTAGATCAAAAAATTCAAGGTAGATAAAAAAATGTCATGATAGAGCAAAAATTATCTAGGTAGATAAAAAAAAGTCATGGTAGATTAAAAAATATCATGGTAGATCAAAAATAGGCATGTTAGATCAAAAAAAGTCATAGTAGATCAAAAAATGTCATAGTAGATCAAAAAATGTCAAGGTAGATCAAAAAATGTCATGGTAGAGCAAAAATTGTCAAGGTAGATAAAAAAAAGTCATGATAGATTTAAAAATGTCACGGTAGATCAAAAATAGGCATGTTAGATAAAAAAAAAAGTCATGGTAGATAAAAAAAAGTCAAGGTAGATCAAAAAATGTCAAAGTAGATCAACAAATGTCATGGTAGATCAAAAATAGGTATGTTAAATAAAAAAAAGTCATGGTAGATAAAAAATAGGCATGGTTGATCAAAAAATATCATGATAGAGCAAACATAGTCAAGGTAGATCAAAAAATGTCATGGTAGATCAAAAGAAGTCATGGTAGATCAAAAAAGAGTCAAAGTAGATCAAAAAATATCATGGTTGATAAAAAAAAAGTCATGGTAGATCAAAAAAAAAGTCAAGGTAGATCAAAAATGCCATGGTAGATCAGAAATAGGCATGTTAGATATAAAAAAGTCATGGTATATCAAAAATAGACATGTTAGGATAAAAAAAAGTCATGGTAGATTAAAAATAGGCATGGTTGATAAAAAAATGTCATGGTAAAGCAAAAATAGTCAAGGTAGATCAAAAAATGTCATGGTTGATCAAAAAATGTCATGGTTGATAAAAAAAAAAGTCATAATAGATCAAAAGAAGTCATTGTAGATCAAAAAATGTCATGTCAGATTAAAAAATATCATGATTGATCAAAAAAAATGTCATGGTAGATCAAAAAAATCAAGGTAGATAAAAAAAAATGTCATGGTATATCAAAAATAGACATGTTAGATAAAAAAAAAAGTCATGGTATATTAAAAATAGACATGTTAGATAAAAAAAAGTCATGTCAGATCAAAAAAAGTCATGATAGATAAAAAAAAAATGTCAAGGTAGATAAAAAAGGTCATGATAGATCAAAAAAAGTTAAGGTAGATTAAAAAATGTCATGGTAGATCAAAAATAGGCATGTTAGATCAAAAAAAGTCATGGTATATTAAAAATAGGCATATTAGATCAACAAAAGTCATGATAGATCAAAAAATATCATGGTAGATCAAAACGTTCGGCTATTGTACCCAAACAATTTTTAAAATGTTTGGCCATGTGACCTGAACGTTCATACAATGTTTTATACTATCAAGGTAGATCAAAAAAATTTCATGGTAGATCAAAAAAAGTCATGGTTGATCAAAAAATGTCAATGTAGATCAAAAAATGTCAAGGTAGATCAAAAATTGTCAAGGTAGATCAAAAAATGTCATGGTAGATCAAAAATAGACATTGTAGATCAAAAAAGGTCATGGTAGATAAAAAAATATCATGGTAGAGCAAAAAAAGTCATGGTAGATCAAAAATATTCTTGGAGATAAAAAAAGTCACGGTAGATCAAAAATAGACATGGTTGATCAAAAAATGTTATGGTAGAGAAAAAATAGTCAAGGTAGATCAAAAAATATCATGGTTGATCAAAAAATGTCATGGTAGATCAAAAGAAGTCATGGTAGATAAAAAAATGTCATGGTAGATCAAAAAATATCATGATTGATCAAAAAATTTCATGGTAGATCAAAAAAAATCAAGGTAGATAAAAAATGTCATGGTAGATCAAAATTATGCATGTTAGATAAAAAAAAAGTCATGGTATATCAAAAAATAGGCATGTTAGATAAAAAAAAGTCATGGTAGACCAAAAAATATCGAAGTAGATCAAAAAAAGTCATGATAGATCAAAAAAAGTCAAGGTAGTTTTAAAAATGCCATGGTAGATCAAAAATAGGCATGTTAAATAAAAAAAAAGTCATGGTAGATCAAAACGTTCGGCTATTGTACCAGAACATTTCTTAACATGTTCGGCCTTGTGACTCGAACGTTCATACAATGTTTTATACTTGTTGGTGCAACTTCAACACCCCCATATCCAATTAAAACTTAACACAATAAAATAATCATCACTTGTTGGTGCAAGTCCAACATTTCAAACTGTTACTAAACAACAAATACACTAAAGCTGATTTATACAATTTACAAGTTAAAAGTTGATTACATTTGCACAAACTATACTAAACATCAGTTTTATTATAAATATTACATTTTAAGGAGCATATTCAGGGATCAAAGTTATCACAAAAAATATCGATGGTAAACTTTTCCATCCACTTTCGAACGAGCTTGACATTTACTTCAGCTGGGGATTTATCGAGCATCAAATACTCAATATACTTTAGTGCAAGAATCCCACAGTCACCCCTGTGACACATTCAAAACATAAATTAGATATCAAGAAAAATAAACATATAATATAAAGTAGATCAATAAGATTACTCACGACGACAATTGTTCGAGTATTGTGGTATCCCGACCACAAATAAGTTTTTTGCCAAACTTCACTCCACCCAGGTCTGCAATGCGTAGGATCATCACCAAAAAAGCCATGATTTCTTTCTTAAGCCCCTTTGTTGTTATAGCACTTCTATCTGAATCATATATGATGACCCTTGCATCTTTTAAATGGAGGTCTCCAACAATCCAATGATTACATACGCATATTGGAAAGTATACATGACTACATTCACTCCATGCTTTGGCAAACCACTCAACAACCTGATGTCTTGCACATTGACCCATCGCACACTCTAACATCACTAATGATTCCTCGTTAATTTCCATTTCATTTTGACTTACAAAATGTGAATTCATGGTGGTCACTAGCATTTGAAATGACGAATCCATAATACACCTGTCATTTTTTCTTCCAAATGACAAGGGATATTTTGTCATTCTCATCCGCATATAAACCAACACCAGATCTACATGCTGAAATTTTCAATAGTGCCAAGTATTAGGATCACACAATAACTAAAAATAATCAAGTAATACTTGCAAGCAAGTAATTAATTAACTTACTTCGTCGATAGATATGCTTTGGGTTTTGAAAAAACTCCAAACCATCTCTTGTTACACTTAAATCCCCGACGTATAACAAAATCGTTGTGGAAAAAAATAAGTAATTAAGACGTTTAATAATGATAACAATAAATAAAAACTTAACTCAATAAATCAGCTTGTATATTCTCACTTTCCATCCACAACATTTAGCCAATCAAACATCAATTGTTCCTTTCCCGCATCAATCTTAAGGCATTCGTTTGGTATATCTCCATCTACAAATACCCTCACTAATCGTAGAGAATTAATGGGGTCAGGTAGCATCGTTGTGTAGGGAGAAGACGCGTGGACTGATGGTTTTCTACCCCTCTTCTCTCCCGTCTGCAACATATTTGCAGAATCGATCTCTTTCCTTTTTTTTACCCTAACCTTTTGCCCTCTGATAAACGAAATCAATGTCCTTTACCCTTGCCAACAGCTTGGTCACACTTACGGTAATGGGAGACGAAGACGTAATCGAAGGGGGAAGGGGAAGGGAAAGTGTGGTAGTAGGAGAGGTAGTGGTAGTGGGAGGGAGAAGTATGGTAGTGAGAGAGGAAGAGGTAGTGGGAGTGAGAAGTATGGTAGTGGGAGATGGTGTGGTAGTGGGAGAGGCAAAAGTAGTGGGAAGGGGAGCTGTGGTAATGGTAGTGGCAGGAGAAAGTGTGGCAGTAATGAGGAGGGGAGACGTAAGTGTGGTGGTGGCAGTGACAGGGGGAGGGGGAGGGGGAAATGTGGTGGTAGTGAAGGTTGTGTCAGGAGTGGTGTTGGGAGTATGAGTAGGAGTCCACATCATATTATCATCGTGTGAGAATGGTGCATGTTCCCTCAATTCCTCTATCATTGCCATTGCATTACACTGCCATTATAAACAAAATTAAGTAAGTAGGTAAAAACGAATAAATATCACAAATATTTACTCAAAACCATAACAGAATTTTTTTACCACTTTTTCATCCAAAGCGGAGACCTCATTCCTCAAACCACTTATTTGAATGCTTTGTTGATCAATATTTTGGTTCAACTCTCGCAACGTATCAAGAATGGAAATAAGCATGCCATTAGAAGAAGTGGTGGCATGAGTTTCACCACGTCGTGGTGGGGAGTGGTCTGGCAATGAGTGGTCTCGTGGGGACCGGACTGGAGAGGAGTTGCGTGGTGGCGACCATTGGGATTCATCGTTGCGTGGTGGAGACGGTTGGGCTTCATCGTTTTTAGAATTTTTAGCCTCAACATCAAATGATGTTGCCCAAACTTCACCAAAACGTTGCTGAAAAGAAAGAACGTAAGGCTCATTTTGTTGGTCGCCGTCGGAGTCAATGTAACAAGAACACCATCTTGGCAATTGATCAAAAACAACTTCATTAATCAACAACTATACAAACAAAATTAAATTTAAGAAACTATCACAAAAATTGAAAACATTTACCTAATTTACATCCAATTTGTCGATTATTTCATGGAACTTTGGATATTTTTTTGGACTCCCATTTGCACATTCTTGGAAGAATGGCCGCATCAACATCAGATCTAATGGTTGAGAGTTGAAATAGATCTCGAAATCCATTAAATTCACCGAACATCTCAAATGCCCAAACCTACAAATAAGTTACATGTTAGAAACATCAAATAATTAGTTAATCAATATAAATTCAAGAATATTTCAAATTACAATTGTTTATCTGTAATACAGAACAAAAGCCATAACATACATTCGTAGTTGTACGAGTTTTTTTCTCAGCAATATTCTTAATCGAATTAAGAAGATACGAATATGACCTTGTCCCCCATGGATATATGTTAAACAACTCCAAATCATCCACAATATCCAAAACAACCATGTCAATTGAAGTATTTGTTTCCTTAGCTCTCAATACAGACTCATATATAAGGGCTAAGCCTAATTTGTAATTATCATCCACATTATCTGCATTGTCAAATACTGTTTTCAAAACTGATTGCTTCACAACACTACGCACCACTATATATTGGTTAACCAACCTCTTCGCAGTTGGAATTTGTTCCCAAGAGTCTTCTTCCGATCCAACAGATAAGTCGGTGATTAAGGTGTAGTCGGATAACGAAAATCTTACATTTTTCCCACCTATATGAAACCAGAGCTCATCCTTTCTGCCGGTGGGTGACTCGATCAAGAACATAGCCAGTACATGGAATAATACATTGCTCCTCTTAATATTTATGTTGATGGTACACAGTTTTCCAAATGCAGAATTCCTAAACAATTCTTTGTGTACATCGTCAAGATTTGAATACACATAATCAACTACTTTCAAATCTTCTCTACAACTGATCTTTGCATTGTACCATTCATCTTTTTTGGTCAAATACAACGCCATTTTTTATGTATTAGATACATAAAACATTAAATATTAATTAAAACACAAACACAAAATTGAGTAATATTCGGCCCAAACCATGAATATTCTAAGGAATGTTCGGTTACCTTCACCGAACATTCTTAAGCATGTTCGATACGTGGTCTGGACCGAACATTATTCCATAGTTTTTTTAAAAAAACAATGTTCATCACTCCAATATTAAATTGACTGTTAATTGAGTCAAATTTATAAAAAAAAAATGAGATTATAATACTCAAAGTATACTTGGTTATGACTAATTTTCATCATAGTTGATCAAAATTTGAGTTGGTTTACTAAGAATGATGAAAATAACCTTAAACCCTAAATCAGAAGAAAATTATAACAATGTAAGCTATACCTTGATGATGAGGAACTTAGGGTTGAGTTTGCCTTTGAAAATACCAATTCAGTTGACGTGATTAGGAGGTTGAGTTCGTCTGCTATCAACGTCGGGTTAATCGACTTCTTTTTTAAGGTAATGAAGATGAAGACCAGTGGGAACCACACTTTTTAAGGTGGTCGAATTGATCGACCCTTAAGGTCGAGTTAATCGACCGTATTATATACAACATGTACAATCCTTAAAGAAAGAAATGGCCGAGTAAGGTCGAGTTGCTCGACCAGTGATCGACCAGACAGTCGAGTTGATCGACCTTAAATCGTGAGGGTATTTTTGACCGTTTCTAAATTGACTGTTCCAAAGATCATCAAAGTATAATGCATGAGCCATAAGGCTGTACTTGATAATTACCACGAAATTGGGAGCAATCGGATAATGGGCATGTTTGATTTCACTTATTTTAGCGTGCTTATAACTTACTCCCTCAGTCCTTAAATTATCATTTTGGTGGACTTGACACATAGTTTAAGAAAAATATTTGATTAGATTAGTAATATTAGTTTGATGTGTAGTTTATTTTAAAGCTCATGTGTATGTTGCCCATAATTAAAGTATGATAAAAGAGTAAGGGTAAAGTGGTAAAAGTTTTTTCCTAAAAAAGAAAGTTTTAAACAAGACAATTATTTTAGGATGGACGAAAAAGGAAAGTAGGGCAATAATTTAGGGATGGAGGGAGTATAATTACCATAAATTATTTTTGAAGCGTTTGATTTCACTTATAAATATAAGTTATAAGTCATGTACAAGCCACTTAAAACTCATGTAAGGTTATAAGTTGTAAGCACTAAGGTCTCGTCTGGTGCAGCGTTTTGAAAACGCAGTGTTTTTAAAACGCAACATTTTCAAAACGCAATTTTTTTCTTGTAAACATGTTTGGAAAACTATTTCAAAACGTTATTTTTATAAACAAAATAGTTGTAAATGCAACACATTTTTAAAAAGCTCCAAATTTGAGCGTTTTAAAACGCTGCACATTTTTAAAACGCTACATCGAAACACTTTTAAAGAGAAAACGCTGCGTTTTTTACCAGCGTTTTGGTCAAAACGCTCCACCAAACAAGCACTAAGTCTATTATTTATTTCTACTTTTCAAAAACAAGTAAGGTCTCTTCTTCATTAAAATTTTATATATTTCAATATTACCATTCTTAGTAATAGTTATAATAACAAAAAGTAATATTAATAATAATTATTATTTTATTGATAATAAAATAATAAAGGAATAATAATAATAATAATAATAAATAATATTATATGAATAATGATAATAGTAATAATAATAATAAGAATAAACAAATTAATAATAATAATAAATATATTTATTATTATTATTAATGATCTTAATAATAATAATAATAAAATAAATAATAATAATAATAATAATAAAATAAATAATAATAATAATATAGGTAAAATAATAATAATAATAATAATAATAATAATAACAATAACAATAATAATAATAATAATAATAATATTAATAATAATATTAATAATAATGTAAATCACATTTTGTGATGAGGCTATTTGTGTCTTTATATTTAAATTTAGCACTTTTTTCAACTTACTAATCAAAAATACACACTACCTTATGAAAGTTGATTAACACTTTCAAAAGTTAAATAAAACAGTACTAGTTATTAGTCATCAGTCATAAGATGTTTGTACCGAGTACTTATGGGCGTCAATAGAAATGTTAATCGGGTCAACCCTCTCGGTTTTGGTCTAGCTCTGCCAACTTCGGTTCCTAATACGTCACGGTTTAAACGGTCCAATTTAAACGGCCATCTGAAAATCCAAACTTTTGGTTTAAACAGGTTGTTAACGAGTTACATATATTTAAAAAAATAAAGAACGCTTGTATTTAATTTTAAAATTTTAAATCAAGCAATCAACACAAATCCAACAAAAAAGTCATAAAGTGACATCACCTAAGTAATAAAATTCAAAACACAAATCATTGGAGCTTCATAATTTATTTTAGTTCAATCAATCAAGTTGTTTAATTAATAGTCATAACATGGGTATTATTAGATTAAGTCAATTCAAATTAGTTTTCTACTCATTTTACTCAAGGTATTTTAGTAATTTTTTAGGCTGAAGTGGGCTTTCTGGTTAGATTTTGCTAGAATCTATGTAAACAATAGAAAAGCTTACTCTTCTATACAAGGGGTTGCATTGACGACTCAAAAAATCCGATGTTAGTCGGGCCAACCCTGTTGATTGCGTTCCAGCCCTGTAGGTTTCAGTCTTTAATAGATTACAGTTTAAATGGTTTAGTTTAAATGGGTTGCTAAAAACTCGAACCTAGCTAACCCTAGCTTTTTTCTGGCTTAAACAGTTTAACCTTGCGGTTTTCGACCCTATGAACATCTCTACGTATTAAGGTGGGTTGGGTCAGTCATGAAAAATCATAATTTGGTGGGGCTAGGTTGACCCACAAGGTGATAGGTCAGAAAAATGTGAACTCAGTCTAACACAACATGGTTTGTGGGTTATATGAGTTAGCCCACCAATTTTCCTCACATAATTTTTTTTAAAATAATAGTAATGATGATACAAAGTTTTTTGTAAATTATCATAAAAAACAAACATAAAATATCCCATGATTCATCAAAAAAAATTAATACAGAGTCTTTCATAATTTAAAAAAATAACAAAGTTTCTTAGAAATCACAATTAATGAATCATTACATCATTCATTCATATCATCTTCTCATCCTCATCAATAATCTCAAGAACATTTGATCATTCACCCAATACGCTTTAGTGTTGTAGCCTGAGGTGTCATTGTGTAGGTTGATTGATGCGTGTGTGTGTGTGTGAGAGAGAGAGAGAGGTTGGGAGTGAGAGAGTGTGATATGAGACAGTGAGAAGAGACGGGGGGATAGAAGAGTAGAGGATTGAAGATTAAAGTCTGATTCTTTGATGAAGAAGAACCTAAAGAGAAATTGAGAAGACGAGGACACCGACTCAAAATACGAAACGACTATGTGGATTTTTTTAATTACATTTGTGTGGTATTAGTTTCTTAAATTACTGTAAAAGACTAAAACCTAATTACCTAAGCTAACTTGTGGGTAAACCTACTCCAACCCACATCAACTCGTGACCCGTATGGGTCCAACCCATAATACCCACGTTTTTTATGGGCCATGTTTTCCCCGCCCAACTCATTTTTTTAGGGTGATAACCATGTCAGTCCTTTCTACCAAATTTTTTACTGTAACAGTCCTCCATATATTTATTTAACTAGTAAAATGCAATTTTAGGGTGAAAAGGACAAATATACTCTTAATGAAATTGGATTAGGCGCAATGCATCGGGAATCCAATTTATGCATCGCAAAATCAAAATAGTGCATCAGGAATTACTTTTATATTCTAATTCCAAATTGTGCATCACAAATCCAACATTGCGCATCAGGATTTTCTACAGGCAAATACTTGGGGTAAGACTGTCTTACAAATATTTTTTGTAAGACGGATCCTCCTTACTTGGCACACCGTGTGTAGGTGAGTTGAACTGTGAGAGAGTGTGGCTCCATCATACGAATTAAGATCCGTAAAAAAGTCTTACAGGAGACCTACCCTAATTAAATTGTTTATTTCTATTCATCCTTTTCATTGACATGAAAATCTAAATCATTTATCTTGATTCTGCCTCATACCTATATTGTTTCTCAACAACTTTTCACCTTTTTACTTTCCTAAACTAAATATGAGGCAATTGTTGACAGTTTAATTAGTTGTGATTTATTGTTCTTGATTTTCTTTACACTTTTTTGAGTAGTTAATTCGCACACATTTACAATCATTAGCGCTTTGAGGACCAAAAGAGGAAGCCCATCTAGCAAGATCAAAGTGTAGAGTATCGTCAATTTGTATTGAGTGAAATTTTGGTCGATTCTTTTTTTCAAAGTTTGTAACCCTTTCAATCTACCGTTTTTTTTTCTACCACAAAAGTCCATTTTTTGAAATATTGTTCCAAAAATGTCATCGTCTCTTTCAATAGCTTTGGAAAACACATTGGATTCAAAAACCACTATTGATGCGCAACAAAACGGGGATTGACCTGCTCGGTTAGGTCACGGGGATCGAGGGGGCAGTGCCCCTTCGTGGGGGTTCGAGGGCAACGCCTCCAAAACATAAACTATTTTTCTAAACCATTAAGTAAGATAATGTAATGGATCTTGGCTAAGATGAATGATTTTTAGTAATGACGAAGGCAGAGGATTAAACAGATGACTTTCGATAGAGGAGGGGGGGGGGGGAAGAAGAAGGCGGGGAGATGCATTTTGATAAGTTTGGAATTTTCCCATTATTTTCACTATTTTTTAGAATTTTATTGATTATTTTGAGCTTTAGTTAATGATTTATTGCATTTGGGATCTTATTTTTATGTATTTTATGTTTCATGTAGGTATCTGGAAGATATTTAAGGTTTTCAAGGCTCAATACTTGCAAATCGAGACAATTATGGGCCTTAAAGTTGAGCTTGGAATAATTCGGTCAAAGTCCGTTGAAGGCCGTTAGAGTCCCAAGGCAATAGAGGCTTAACGGAGGGCTAACAGTGCTAACAGAGGACTAATCTGAGAAGTCTGGAGGGGGAAGGATTGCGACGCCCTTTCTGAATATTCTAGGGGCATCAGGATAATTTCCAAATCTTCAGGGGAGGCCGGCGCCAACCATCAATTCTCCTGCCCTTTTGTGTCGTCGCTCCCAGCACGTGCCATGTGTCGCCTGCCTGTTCTTACAACCTTCATGCGTGGCCCATGGTCTCTCCTTCTGGATCTGGATCCAACCGGCCTATTCCAGCCCCATGCACCTGCCATTCCAGCCCACCTCTCCTCACACCCTGACCCATTTCTCCACCCGGGTGAACCACGTCCCCTAGTCTGGTTGGCCCGCCCCCTAGCCGTGACCCAGCTTCCTTTTCCTTCCCCAAATTGCCCCTAACCTCCATTGTTCCTTCAAATTTGCCCCTCATTAGTTGAACCAATGCCCTAGTAATTTTTTAGAGTAAAAGCGATCACATTTTCGGACAAGGGAACTGGAATAGCAAGCAGCAAAAGCAGCCGCCCCTATTTTCATCTCTTCCTCCATTTTATTCCATTGTTGATCAAGCCAAGGAAGCTAAGGAATTTCATTCATCTCCTCCATTGTAAAGTATTATGCACTTTAATTTATATTTTTATTTAATGATAATACTTTTGATTGAAGATATGATTTATTTCCTTAGCATGATGAACTAAATTATTTGCCTAGGGTTTTGATATAAATTGGCTTGGATGTTGTGATATTAATTTGGGTATTGTTATTGATTTCTATTCACTAATTTTTTTTTTTGTGTATTATGTTGTGCTCTTAATGCTTGTAATAATTTGATCACCTATTACATGATTTTAACAATTGTTTAGTGCATGAAAGTGACTTGATAATTTTGGAAAATACAACATAGTTATCTTTGGGTTGGGTTAATTAATGTTATTAATCCTCTTTAAGATAGTCAATTGGAGTTTTGTGTTTTGAAGCGATTAATAGTATAAATTCATACATAGCGAAAGCCTGTGAATTTATGTCGTTGATTAGCGCCATCATACGAAGCGAGAGCCCTTAACAGTGATTTTTGAATCCCTGACTTCCAAAAAAATAGAATAATTTTAATAGTAATCCATTATTAAATCACAACGGAAGAGCCAATTAAAAGTCAAAACACTAGATCTTCTCTCATTGAAATCAATCTCATTTTAATATTGTTTTATTTAATTTCTTGCTTTAGCTTAATTAATTAGTTAATTCACTCCAAATCGATTGTTTAAATATAGTTAAAATTGCAACATATTTGGTATTCATTAAAAATAACCAAATTGCTTTTTCGTGGGTTCGACACTCTACTTTATCACTTTATTACTTGTTTGACCGAGTAATCTTGCCCATGTGCATTTTTATCACCAACACATTCGAACCCAATTTGCATCGTAACACATCAATTGGTTGCTTGAATTGATGCATCACGGTACATAAAAGTTGGTGCATCACAATACAAATTGGATTAGGTAATTAACATTTACGTGTTGTGGTGTAAACATTTATTCATCTTGGTGCAAAAATTGATGCACCGTGATGCACTTCTGTAGCGCGCCTCATGCTCATTAAGGGTATCGTAGTCTTTTTGCCTACAAAATTGTTCTTTTTCGGTTGAAAAAAATAAGAGACTAGAGCGATTGAAAACTTTAAAAAATGGATCGGCCCACAATTTCTCCAATTTTATTCCTTTGTCGTTTTCAAACATTATACTTCATTTGTTTTGGGCAAAAAGTTACCGTTTGAAAATCAAAATTTTTAAGAAAATTACACTTTTAGTAGTCCATTAATAAAAAAAATAACACATTTATGCCTTAATTTTTAAAAATTGACACTTTAAGTGAAACATCCAAAAATAAAATAGTAAACTATTTGCTAAGAAGGGTCGAAACAGATGAAGTAACAAGGAGGATACACTTTTCAGTTCGACGAATGAAAGAATGCTAAATTCCCAATATGACAACTCCCGTACGTATTATCTATCTCAACTTTTCAATGCAACTTATATATTATCCATCGTTCAATTCTCACGTTGTCGTTTTCATTAACACTTTGAAAACCTAAATATATACCAACAAAATTTAGCCAAAACAGTTCACGAAGTGGCATTTTTGTCTAGTGAGTTACTCATGCATTATATATAGAGGTCCAAACTATAGATTGACATTGACACATGTTGGTCCCAGTAATATGTTTAGTATATAGGTTGTAGGGGGTGAATAGCCTATATTACCATCATTAAAAAATTCATCATTCTTTCAAGTAAACATTAAGAATAGATGAAATGTTTCAGGTAAGGTTGATTTCCTTGCGTAGCAATTATGTTGTACTATATACAACAAAAGAGCTGCAACATATTTAAAGATCTGCTGGAAATCGTAATTATAATATTTGCCGAAGAAAAGAGATATGACAACAAAAAGGTACGCACAAAATATATAACATTGAAGATTAAAATGACCATAAATAGAATGTTCTAGTTCATAACAACAGTATACTATTATCTACATCGGATGCAAACATTGATTGCATGAGCAGAGTGTTACATGAAATAAGACCATAATAAGCAAATGCTAAATGTAAAAATACTTATATTTTATATTAGAATTCAGAAGAGGTTCATAAAATGATGAACATGCTTAGTACATCGAATGATCGAACCTAGATTCTCTGACCTAGCAACCATGCGAGCTTTAATGGAAAAGAAGCTAGGGGAAAGGGAAGACAAATACCAAAACTCTCACCCTTACCATCCCAAGTACACTGGGTAGAGGGATATATGAGTTATATGGTGAGAGCCATGTGAGAAAGGAATATTATAGGTTGTTCAATTAGCTAGTAATTGAATAACTGAGTCACAAACACTCGATCAACTATGACGACTCATTATTGGACAACCAACAGCCTTGCAATGGAGTACAAGTCTGCTGATATGAATGAAATGTGGATTATTAGCTTGAGATATTCCTTGAACATCTTTAAGAACCTTGTATTCAACTTCACGTTAAAGTACTTAATCTCTAGTTTTAGATTATGATTCTATGAGAAGAAGAGACCGAGTCTTTCGAAGGAGGCAATAACTCAAATAAAAAAAAGGAAGTTCTTGACTAAGCATCGGTCTCTGCCTCGTGAAATTTCTGCTCACCCTCTCACTCCTATGGTGTTCTTTAGGTTATACTTAGAGGCATGAACACTCATATGTTTTCCACACTTAGAAAGAGAGATGAGATGCTTCTTTTATAAGCTGAGAAAACAATAGATCCATTAAGACTTTCGATACACTTCTAACTGTTGGAGTCAACGGTCTTCAATGCATCAAGATGCATTGTATGCTTTATTGGGTAATTAAAAGTCTTCAATAAGATCTTGTCTTGATTATGTCCGAAGGTTAGGCTGATTAATGCCACTTAACGTTCAGGCCTGAGTTGTAATAAGTGTTCAGTTGGTCTTTGTTGTGTCTTGAAAACCGAGACCAAACATGTACATAAGAGGAAATGTCAAAAGGATATTGAAAGAAGACATAGACATCAATGCGAATCTCTTAATTGTCAAGAACATCTCCTAGGAATCTTTTGTAAATTTGATTGCTTGGAGATCTGCCAGTTTTTCCTCTTTGAACTCAGTAGATATTTGAGAAGCACAATAGATATTGTAATATCTGTTTCTAAGATATCTGCCGAAGTTGGCACTTGATAAGCCCATCCAATGTTTGAGTGTCTTGTCGATAGTTGGTAGGACATAGACTTGGTATGTGTACAAAAATGACCTAGCCTAGGACCTATACAGTGTTCCAGCGAGTTGGCATACTAATTAAGCAGTAGGCATTCCTTTTAGCCACTCTTAAAACATGTTGTGTAATGAGAACAAACAAATCAATGTCATGAAATATGCAAACACATATAGTAAATATTTACTCATGTATATTCCTAACAATACCTTTAACATCGAATTACTGAATTAGATATGGTTTCATTCAATTATAGACTATGTTATTACATTTTCCAAATTGATAAGGCCAACTAGTGTGTTTTTTTCGCACATTATCAATATCGCTTGCTATCCAAATACCGAAAACCCGTCCCTTTAAATTTTAGTTTTTCACAAAATCATTTTTAAGAAGCTATTACAAGTCCATTTTGTTACGGTCTTGTGTGTGTGTGTGTATTTTAAAACTTTTTCTTCAGTTATTAGGAACGAGAAAAAAAAATACAAAAAATAAGTTTCACCCTATATTTCTCTCAAAACAACGAGGGCTCAAAAAATTGGAGAGACAGAGAGAATAGAGTCCCACTCAGACAACACAAATATACATATTTTATTTGGTATATTGTGAATTTCACTTTAGATTAAAAGATGAACCCAACAAAATGCCACATAAAATGTTAGGTTACAAAATTTAGTACTCCATCCATTTCTTAAAATATAAATAAATCCATCTTTCCTTTTAATCCATTCCAAAAAAATATTTACTTTATAATCTTTCATTTATTTAAAAGTAAATTTTACCACACTACCTTTGATTTGATTTTTGTTTCTATTGATAAGATCGTCATAAGACCCAACCTCACATGATATCTATACAAAAAAGAAGCTATCATAATATTTATACTAAAATTAGTTTTTTTTTCTTTCTTAAACTGGGTATCAATTAAACACACACACTTATTATCATTTATTAGTGGATTTAGATATTTTATCTCACGTTTGTCATCTATCCCATTAGTTTTAACAAAACGCATGTCATTATTATTTTAACCTTTTTTTGTTTTAACACGTGTATGTCTATCCCATTACTATGGTCCGTTTCATCTAAATAATTCATATTTAAAAAGTTTAATATTTTAAAAAATATATTAATATTATTGAAGTAGTTAGTAATTATAAAATACATAACAATGAAAGGTTATGAACATCGTAACTATAATTTTTGAAGAATTAAAATTTCATCCACCTGCGATGTACAATCTATTTTATAGCCTTTAGATTATGACTCAACCATCTAAAATCTAAAAAAATCAAGACAAATATTGTGATTTACAGGTGTCATGATACAAGTTCTACACCCAATGAATGAAAAATGTACTCATTTTTTTAAAAATATGGCGAATTACGCAAATCGTCTCTGTATTTTTCATAGTTTTCTGAATTCGCCCATTTGCAAAATTTTTAACCTTATTTATTCTTGTACCAAAGGTTTTGACGTAATTGCTCCAACGTAGATTTTATAAATTGTTACTCCTTCTGTTCTAGGTAAAATGTTCATTATATTATTTTGGAATGTTTTACTTTAAGAGTCTACTAGATCTTTGTGCTCATGCCTATGACACGGTGCCAGTATATCTGATTTCGTCAATTGAAACGCCAACGTCTAAATAAAATGTGCGATTTTAAAAAAAATGTTACAGTTGAGGGGTACATTACTTCAAGTGGTAGTTGAGGGGAGTTATTTATAAGAAGTTATATGTAACTGACTTATGAACGTTTGATTTTGCGGCGGAATCAACCCCTATGGTCAGATAGTCTCAATCAATCAATTGAGCTCTATTGTGAGATTATATTAATGTAAGGTTAATGTTTTGTAATGGGTAATGGTTTAGAAGATTAATCTCAAGGTGTGACTACTTATAATATTAATTGTAGAGGGTGATTTTGTAATAGAGTGAGAGAAAATAGAAAGTTAAAAGTGGATAACTACTCTTACACATGTAAATGTGAGAGTGAATCCCAACTATTATTTTTTTTTAAAATAATTTAATTTTAACCTCTAAATAACTTTAGTCAATTGCACATGTGTGAGAATGAACTCTATTGTAATATAGATTTTAAAAATTATGCTTATAATTTCTATAATATTTTATATTTACCCTATACTTATGTTGTAACTATATTTTTTATGCTTAATTATTTTTATAATATGACTAATTTTAATGATATTAATGTATCCTTCGATAATTAGACTTTTCAAATGTAAACTTATTATGTGTAAGGGAGGGAGTAGTAATTTATAAAATAAACTATTTGGATGAAAAATCTCAAAATATAATACAGTGGAATCTTTGTACGAGCAGTTAAACTTTGGCACTCTGTCTTCACTCTCCATTCTTCACCTCTGTATTACGAAAATCCCAAGTTAGTATAAATTTTGATAATCCGAACCAATTCACTTCCCTCTCCCCTCCTACTAGGGTTTACGTGCTATAGAAAAAAAATTAATTTTTTTTTCAGAAACCACCACCGTTTGAATCCAATCCAACATGGCCGGCATATCTGATGCTCCAACCCAGCCTTCACGACCATCCTCCTACCAACGTGATGCTCCGCCGCCGTCGAGTGAGTCATCTGCAGCTGGAAACGATCACCACCACCGCCTCGTGAGTTCCTCCGGAAGGAGGAGACTCAAACGCAAGATATTCGATCCTTCTCCTCCTTCTCCTTGCAAACGGAATTCCACCACCTATACCCATGGTCGACGCCGCCGTCGGGCTTCCGGTGATCTTCCCGGCAGACAGATACGCCCCGCTTCAACTCCCTTAGTAATTCGTATGTTCACTTTTTCACTCTCTTCTCATTTCCCCTTTAATTTCTCCCGCGCTCCTTGTTTGCTTATATATGTTTTTATTGCATGTGGCTCTTAAATTTAGGAATGCTTATATATATATATATATATATATATATCACTCCTTGAGATAAAAAAAATCAAAGGTTCTATTTTTACATAGGAATATAATTTTAGGACTCCATCTGTCACCAAATTTTTGTCTTGGCATTTTGGTTGAATTTTTTTGGGTAAACGGTATGTATTTCAATTACAAATTTGATCTTATATATATTTTATTTTTATTTTTTAAATTATAAAATTCATAAAGTATTAACAATTACATATTTTATGATTTAAAAAAATATATATACGGTTGAATTTGAACTTGAAAAACGCCAGGTTTGACAAAAAGAAGTCAAACATGAGGGAGTACAATTTCAAAGATGTACGTATAATGAAAACCTTAATTTTAATAAGTTAGATTTGTTAGATGAAACCAAATTTAGCATAGTAAAGTAAAATGTCATTCTTGTACCGTTTATCCATTAATGGTACAACTGCTATATTAAAAGAGCAAGGAGCTCCGGCAGACAGGATGCGAGTTAGGTCGTAGCCCACAGGTTGCTATTGTGTTTGGTATATGTTGCGGATATTTGTACTATAAGGTTTGTTTTAAATACATTGTAGATAAGGTCTTGTGTCGAGTATGTCGCGAAATATTTGTACTTTCCCAGGGTAAGGTTGGTTTTAAATACATTCTAGATAAGGTCTTCCCACAATGGGGCCGTCAGTGGTCGTCGGTCGAGGAGGAAGGCTCTTCAGGGACTGAATGCCTACCTCTCTAGGCTCTAGCATCAGATGCTCGATGCTCGTGTTGACTGCATGGACTAGAATGTTAGTGTGTGTATGTATATATGTGTGTCCGTGTGTCTGAAAAGAACGAATAGGGTGTTCGAGGCGATGTGAAAAGACTATGATTATTAAGAAATATTACAAAATTTTACTAGGAACAACGTCAATGCAATGTGCATGCTTTCAATGTAAAACAATATATAGGGAAATTTGCATTTTCCTTGAACATTTCCATTCCCTATATATAAAGATGATTCTTTTGTTGCGTCAAGATACAATTTTTAAGATGGTACCGTACAACAAACCATTCCTAGCTCATGAAGCCTACCAAGAGTTTGCTAAATTGGTGGCCAATATATGATATATATGTATGTCGAAGCTGTGGGAGGTAAAAATTCGTCGGTAGGGGAGAGTCCCGCCTAGAGGGAAGCTCCTGCGCGAGCGGGAGTGGACAAAGCGGAAGTGAGAATGTCGGCATGCACGTCAATACTCACTTCTTTTTTCTGTTTTTTTTTTTTGAAAATGGAATGATTTTGGTAGTTATATGTACAGACTATAATTATAGTTCCTCCAATATATGGTATAAATGTTATGCAGGCATAATGATGCTGACTTGTTTTCCAAAAAAAAAAATGTGATTTTGGGACGGATCGGGGGATTAATTGACAGCTTCTCCATAATATCTTTTTGTTTCAAATACTCAAAACATGTTCTTCCACATGATGATTTTTTCCTTTTTCATTTTAATTCTTCTAAACAAACCAACCCCCACCCAATGTCCAATCCTTCCCTTGGTGATTCTCCTTGATGACGTGGTTTTACACGGCCCTTACTTCATGGAGTTTCTCTTCTCTTTGCATTTAAGCTCTATGTGTATCATCTCTCGTTTTTCATGCTTTTGCATGTATTTTGTTTTTGTTAATTTACTCTTTTCTGTTTGAATTGGCTTGCTTATCATAGTTCTTGCTATATGGCATAGTCTCTGTCAGTTTTGTGTGACAATTTAGTATCTTATTATCTTCAGCTGATCGAGATTCTAACAAGGCAAACAAGGCGGTGGACAAACTTCCAATTCCCCCAACGAAGGACCAGCCAGAAAAACATACAACTCTCACCCGCCCTTCTCCATCCACTTTCCAGCGTCCAAACAAGAAGTTGGAGGAGCAAGTTTCTCCAGTCATTAAGCAGACAATGCGCGCTCCTTCTCGTATGGAAGTTCCTAACACAGGCACTTTGAATATTTCATCCAGAGGAGAAACTCGTGGTGTTTCTTATCAAGCAATTCCCAGCATTGGAACTACCCGCACCATGTGGCAAACATTGTAGATGGCCCAGCCGGGAAAACCATCCTGTAGGGGAGGAGAGAAACTTTCTAAGTTCCTGTTCTGTGAACCTAAGCTTAGAGTCTATCCTTCAAGCTATAACCAAGAAGTATGGTGACATTGCAAAAGACTGTTCTTTGAAGTCTGCTTATGTGCGGACAAAGCTTCTTGAAGCCATCTGTAAAATTGTCCAAGAACTTGGGAGTCTAAAATTGGATCAACTTGATAATAACCGTCTTCATGAGTATTATTCCGTTCTAGAAGATGCCGAAATGATGAGGTTTAATGTGAAGTGGCTAATGTCTCGACTCGATACACTTCGTGAAGCAGTCATATCATCAACCGAGGTAAAGGCTTTGACTGATGAAAAGAATCGGCTCATGCAAAGGATTGTACAGTTGAAGAAGAATCTCCAAATATATAAACAAGAGATGCGGAGACTTGAATATGAATTTAAAGAACATGAGTACCTACTGGATTTGGAAACACTTGATGTGAGGAAGTTGAACATAACAATCAAGGCATTGGCGAATCGTTATATGTATTTGGCAACCAATTAAGTCTTCAGCGTATGAGCTTCTCCCTCTCTCTCTCTCTATATATATATATATATATATATATATCACACACACACGTACCTACACATTCAAAGTCTCACAAAACCTATGCGCCAGCAAACAACTCATGTAGGAGTGTAACGACCCAAGCCCTCCGCTAAGTGAGCACCTTAAAAAGCATTCGAATCTCACATACGTGTGTGCTACACGTAGCGGACAAAGCTTTAGGGTTCGGTCGTTACAAGGTCGAGTGGTGCCTTGTAGATGCTTGGTTGCTTTGATGCCATCTCTTCAGAACCTCTCCTTTCCAAATTAAAATTGGTAGGAGCTTGTAAATCAAAACCCTACATTGCATGCAAAGATCAGACATACAAAGTGACATAGTTTAGTTGGATTATATTCTGAAATTTTGGGTCCACTAATTTCGTAAACTTTGGGTGCATGCATGCATGTAAGCTAATTGAGCTTTACTCCCTCCTTTCTGCACAAGGGATCCTATTTTAAAATATTTAGCTTATAAATGTTATGAGTTTCCAATTTCTTCATTGTCAAATGAAACTTGAAATTAGCAAAATTCTAGTCTAATCCTTGAAGCAAAGGGTATGTTTGAAAATTGACTTTATTACTTAACATACTGGACTTTAAAACATGTACTTATTGATCGGAACGGAGAGAGTAATCTAGTGTTTTTTTATTTTATTTTATTTAACGTAACGTCTTTCTTTCAAATGTGATTAAGACTATTGTTCAAACTGATGGTGTGATTTGTGATTTCTGTTGTAAGGTCTGCGAGTAAGTAGCTAGCCGGAAACATTTTCCAATCTATTGTTAACATGGAGAAGAGGGATGGACTACAACAATTACTGCGGCTCCAACTATTGAGATATGTACTTGTCAAAGGGCAATCGATATTAGACGAGTATGCCAGGGTGTTTCAGTTTAAGATCTCTGACCATGCTGCAACGTAGTTTGAATGTTTTTGTTTTCGGAAGCCTTCTTTCTTATGCTGGGCGATCGATGATGGCTCCATTGGGTGATTTATTGCTACCTTGGTGAAGTATTTCTTTTGTTTTCGTAAAATGGATAATTGCTTGGATATCTACTTTCTTCTATCTCAGAGTGATTTCTAGAAATATTCACTCAAACGTTGGGATTTTTTTTGGACAATGTGTCTGTACCTGAGAATGAGTTTTCATTGTGGGGGGATTTTGATCATTATGCTCATTGACAATATGTTTTCATTTGAGGGGCATTTTGGTCATTTGTTACTCAGGTGCCAATACCATTTTTCAAGACCTTGAACATG
The DNA here is from genome assembly GCA_013146195.2 of Codonopsis lanceolata. Taxonomy (NCBI): domain Eukaryota; kingdom Viridiplantae; phylum Streptophyta; class Magnoliopsida; order Asterales; family Campanulaceae; genus Codonopsis; species Codonopsis lanceolata. The sequence goes on along the minus strand of CM028378.1, from coordinate 92,838,074 downwards.
AAAACATGGATTTTGATTTGGTAAATAAGGGTGCCAAAATGCACTTGCTGGAGAAGTAGCTTTCCTATTGTCATTACCAGGTTCATCAGTGATTTAATTGCAAGTTCAATACTTGCATATCCTATCATAAGCCTAGGCACCTAATATGGAGGAGCTCACTGTAGTTATCTGAAATGCAGGGTGGTCAACGTAAAAACTCGAGAAGTTCTTGTTAAGGAGCTTAAACAAGCTTTGTTAAAAGCTAAGCCTTGTTTGGTTTATGCAATTTGAAACTAAATTTCTAAATGTGCCCTATTTATTTATGTTCTATCACATATTTACAAAACCTTGCTATTTCACAACTTAATTCCCTAACACACTGTGAATTGGGTTGTGACGGATGGAAGGCATCCATTGAGGTGTCCATGGACACAAGTCAACAAAAAAAAAAAAACTAAATTTTTTATTTTTGACAACCGGACCCCTCCTAATTTTTCTCAATTCACAAATCACATTCTATTTGTCCGAAATTAGAATTTTTGAATTTGAATTTTTGGGTTAAAATATAAAATTGTTGATTTGATTAATTGATTATAATTTTGTATAAGAAAACAAACTTTGGTGCCTTTAAAACTTTGGTTGAGCTTATATTGGAGAATTTGGAGCAATTTGAAGGCAAAATAAAAAATTTGATTGTTGAAATTATTTGTTGTTTTGTTGGGTTTCTTGATTATTAATTTAGCTTATATCAGAAATTAAGGGGTCTTGTGTTTAAAAAATATTAGTTTAAATTTTTATTACTCATCTCATTTACTTGTGATTTATTGATTTAAGAAATTTACTTTAGAAAATTTACTTGTGAGTTGTGACTAAGCGTCAAGGCAATTTAAGAAATCGAATGTCCATCAATTTTTAAATGATTCTCTAGTATCTTATATTGAAAAAAAATTGTTAATGAATGTTAGTAATGTTGATGTACTTACGCGTTTTCAGCATATGAACCATTATAACATGAAAATACGTTACGTCTAATGAAAAAAAAAGATATAATTGACTACTATGAATCATTATAACATGAAAATACGTTATATTTAATCATGAAATGATATAATACACTATTATGGACCATTATCACATGAAAATACGTTACATCTAATAATGAAATGATATAATAATACACTACTACAAACCATTATAATATGAAAATTTGTTAAAATTGTAATTTCTAACCTTTTTATAATATACTACTACAGACCATTATCATATGAAAACGCGTAAAAGAAATGTAATTTCTAATCTTTTTATGTAATAGTTAAAATTTTAGACACTTCTTAACTTTATTTTTGGATCTGCCACGGAGTTGGGTCAAAGAAATCTATCTTATAGAAAATATATCCCCTTAATATGGTCTTTCTTAAGTTTTTGTCTACATATTTTATGCATGGAATGACGTATCATTTTATACGTAATTTAATTGGCTTCACTTTTAACTCTAAAGTGGAGCTCATAAGATGTTAAATAACATAACATATCGGATGCATTATTTTCTACACAAAATTAAGTACTCATTAAGTGATTCTTACACTACTCTAACTTTATTTGCCAATATATATATATATATATATATAAACAAAAATTCTTTTCATTTGCAGTCCATTCTCAATCATAAGGTGCTTTCGGCTGTCTATATATTGCCTTGGAAACTTTCATCCCACTTCCCATTATTTCCTGCTTTGACTAACGTTTTGTAAGGTCTTCGACCTCTCCTGGCTCAAGGAGAGGTCAAAGGGATGGAACTTTACCGTATCCTCTTCCCAGCAATTTGACGTAGGCCTTTCTTGTTTTAATTACATAATTTCAGGACCCTCAATTTTTTGATATAATTACAGAGACCTCCCTCTCGTTTTTTCGTAGTAAAACTGGTGTAAAATTTTGGTACACATAAATTCTTTTTAGTAAAAACTTAGGTAAGGCGATCTTCTGAGATATTTTTTTGTAAGATAAATTCTTTTTGATGAGTTGATTTGTGTGAAAGAGTTGAACTCGATCCTTTAATATAATATAAAAAATGTATTAAATGAGAGACTTATTTATTCTTTTTTTTAACACAGTGACATGGAATCTTGTTTTTGATTTGCCAAAGAGACAACATGAATTATTATAAACTTAAATCTTGTATAAATATATATATATATATATATCATAAAATTAATTTTTAATGTAAATGCTTAAATATCTATATAATTTCATCATATTGTACAAAAGTTTAAATTTATCAATGAATTTACCATTCATGTTCTTTAGAAAAAAATAACAATTCGTAATTTAAGTTTATAATAATTCATGTTGTCACTTTGTCAAATCAAAAACAAGATTCCCTACCGCTCGTGTTAAAAAAACGAATAAATAAGTCTCATAGTTGTGTCACTGTAGACACTCAAATTTCGTACTCCTGGTATGTGACATGACATAAAATATCAAGACCTGTTAAAACATTAACAAATGTAAAGGATTCTGAGGTCAAAAATGCAAAAAAAACAAAATAGGATGCGCAAAAGAATGAAATGCAGGGGTCAAAATGCAAAAGTTGAAACCCATTTACACTAAACTGGCGCCACCCATACTCAAAGTAGGAGTGGCGCCCAAACATCATGTGGGTGGCGCCCAGTTTGCTCAAACAGTGCTGTTCATTTGCCGTAAAGTGCAATTTCTTCGGCGCTGTATACAATCGGTTGATGCGCGGAGAAGAAAATTTAATTCCCGATGAATCCTTTCTCCAGCCTATAAATAGAGCCGGGGTTCGCCTTGAGAACACACAATTCATCCATGAAACTCTCCGCGCGTCCTTGTTACAGTGAAGAAATAGAGAAGCGAAGTGAGATAGTGAGTGATCTCCTCAAAGCCTCGAAATCCTGCCAAACCTCTCCTAAACACAAAACCAACCGGTCAAAGTGAGCCTTAGCCCCCCAGCTAGGCATCCACCCTATTTCCCCGGTCCAAAAATCATGGAAAGAGCAGTTGCTCTGCCCGATTTAAAAGGCAAATCGATCGAAATAAGCCCTTATTACGCGCGTTCCGCCTCCCTCAAGCCTACAAACAACCAAACACAAATAGTTACTACTGCCCAAATCCGAGGCCAAAAGTAACTTTCGGAAGCAGTCACTCTGCCCGAATCTTCACAACACACACAGCAACAAAAAGACTCCATCTCCGAAGGAGAGCGAGCACACCCTAGACCATCGGTAGGTAAGTTTTAAGTTTTTATTTGTAAAAGTGTTTTTTTCAATCCGACCCAATGTAGATATATAAACAGTTGTGCTGCCCGGATTTAGTTAGGAAATAGCACTAAAAAGAGCCATTATTATGACCAAATATTTTCAAGTATATTTGTAATTATTTGTAAAGAGGCAGGTTGCAAGAATACGTAAATAATTTAGACAAATAGATGTATTTGTAGGCGATTAATGCTTTATTTATACTGTTAAATAAATATAACAAAAAACATACTTTAGCCAAAAATTGTTTTGAGACGAAGAGCGAGTTGGGTGTAGCACCTTCGACTCGTAACTTAGCCTCAGACCCGTTTTTACAATCTACGGTTTTTTTTTTGGTTTTGCTTTATTTCTTCCTTAAAATAAAGATGGCGACTCTAAAATAATTTGGATCGGTGGGGCCTCGCAACATCTTTCCTTGCACTTTTCGTTTTCCCATAAAAAGGAGAATGTGAATGGAAAGGTGATGCATTCTTATATCTGGTATCCCTAAACAAGGGATAACTTGATGTAGAAAACCAAAGCACCCATAGTGATTTGAAATATGCCATAAGACTATTTTCATAAAATCCATAGTGGAGGCGTCGCATGACATCCTTTTTGCACTTTTCCGTTTCCCCTAAAAAGGAAAATGAGAATGAAAGGTGATGCATTCCCATATCTTGGTATCCCTAAACAGGGATAACTTGATGGGGGAAGCAATGTTCCCATATTGGATCAAAAATCCACTAAAGGCAATCGGCGCATTCAAGCGCTACTCGACAACACTCTCTCGTACTTTTTGATTTCGTCTTCCCTTAAAAGGGAGGGTGGAATGAAGGCGATGGATGTCCCGCATCCTGCGTCGCACCCATCCAAGAGCGCGCGAGGCGCTGAGCGCCGATCCAGGGAATCTGATGGCGACTTCTGTTGGGGAGATCGTTTTTATTTTAAATAAAAATGGAGGCTAGACTTCGATAACAAAACTTTTTCTTTTGTTTATGGCTAAAGTATGCTTGTTATATTAATTTAAATACTTGAATATTGCGTTCCTTTAACATCGTGTCTATATTTGTGGATATGATCCTCCATCTTGCGTGGTTTCATTCCAATCAGCATTACGGATATACTTGAAAATATTCGTATTTTTCAAAAAAAAATTGCAAAAAAAATTGCAAAAAAAAAAAAAAAAAAAAAAAATATATATATATATATATATATATATATATATATATATATATATATATATATATATATATATATATATATAATATTTTATGCAATAATTTTCGGGCAACCTGACAAAAGTCGGGGCTTTATTGTAATATTGCTTAAACTTTCGGACTCTATATTATTATTTTATTAATGCACTTTATTTTCATTCCACAAAATATATGTGTATTTGCATTCATTACATCATTTTATTTTGGGGATATAAGAAAAATTTGTAATTAATAGGAATAGATAGATTCGCTTTTCTTTCTATTTCTTGATGATGCTTTGCTTGCTCATGCTCAAACTAAAAAGCAGAAAATCCATAAATAACGACAAGACGGGCTATATCTATTTTTATTTTCTATTTCTATATCTAATTTTTTTTTTGCTTTTAGATATCGCACACAGCATGCATATAAATATATTCAGCTTGCTACCACTACACCATGGCTAGCCTACCCCTGCATAAGCCAACGTTAGATTGCATATAGATTCTCGAGAACACTTCAAAGGCCAGGCGGTTTTGCATTTAAAATCGTGGGTCGTACAGCCTGTCAAAAAAATGTGTGCAAGTAAAAAAAAAAAATCTGCGCAAGTCAAAAAAAAAAAATGTGTGCGCAAGTCAAAAAAAAAAAAGCAATGGGGCTGATTTATTATTTTTAGCGCTCGACCTAGACCATTCGAATGGTGGATCGAAGTAAAGAGTATAGGCCCCGCTTTGGGATCGATCCGATCTCGGGGGAGTCGAAGGCGAGGTGGAATCACGTTGGTCTATACTGCGGAGAAAGAATCACTTTGTTCGAGGGAAAAGTCTGAGGCTGTCAAAATTAAGCGAGTGCTTATCCCGGTCAATTTGTAGGGAAAATAATAAATAATAAAATGTACTAATAAAAGGCCGCGTTGTACTCCAAGCCAGAAAGCCTTGACCCGCCTTACGATACCTCCATAACTCATTTTCCCGAAGCTTGGCGAATTTGGAAAAGCGGAGCGACAATACTTCTTGGGTTGTCACGGGGAAACAAGTGCGAAATCGAGATCGAGAGGTATCGAGAAGCAGTCGAGATAAGGGTAAAAGCTTGATTCGGAGAGTGCAGATCCGAGCGGTATGGCGGCGAGAAAGCAGCGATCCGGTATAGGATGCAGTCTGAGGGCTCGGGGTAGCTCAGGCTCAGCCAATGCATCGGTGGCTAGACCAAAATTTGGGTGCAGGCGATCGTATAATGAGCCAAATGGCTAATCAGTGCAAAGCTTGAAATCCGGTGGTGAGGTAATCTCTTCCCTGCGGTCCCAAAGCATCAACCTCACATATGCCTCAAACCCAAATCCTCGGCCAAACACAAACCCACCAAAATCTGCTTAGTCACCCCAAATCCTAACCTTCCACCAACTCCCTACTACCCAAATGTCAACCATTACCCATCCTATCCTCCATATCCTCTCTCGGGCGCCAATATTCCTTAGAGTCAAGTGACCTCCCTTTTCCCATAGTCAACCCACTCCCAAACAACCCACATATGGATCCCCAAGCTATAACTTGTTAGGCCAATTCTTACCTATTTACCTTTTAATGACCAGGCTGCCAAGAAAGCATGATAACCCACCGGCCCAAAATCCATATCCGCAAATAACCCACCGGCCCAAAATCCATATCACGCAATAATCCACCAACTCAAAATCCATATCGACCCGAATCCTTATCTTGCCCAAAATCCATATCCGACCCGGAATCCTTATCGCCCCGAAATCCTTATCAGGCCGAATCCACCAACTTATGCTACCGAGAACCCTTATTCAACTCCAAAGCCCGTATCTAGCTCAAAGCCCGTACCACTCAAAACCCGTATCGACCCAGAAATCCATACGACCCAAAATCCTTACCAAGCACATTTGACGGAAATTAACCTTGGCCTTTAATCACGCGGCATATACCTAAAACCAACTCCCCGACCACCAAAATGGAAGTCGACATGGAAAACATGAAAACCATGATGCTCAAACTTCTCAACAAAGGGAATTTTCTATGCGAGAGCGGCATTACAACCTTGACATCTCTCGCCTCAAAATTCAAAATGCGGAGCATAGAAAAGTTTGATGGAATTTGGATGCCTATATCCCATTTAAAATCCTATTATTCCGCGGTATGCGATCAAGGGAGCTAGCTTTGAAGTTATGGCTTCCAATTTTCACCTC
>CM028378.1:92783856-92831339 GCA_013146195.2 Codonopsis lanceolata | reverse complement strand
GGACAACATCACCATTGCTGCGCCCCTACCGTGGTGAGATGGAAATTGGAAGCCATAGCTTCAAAGCTAGCTCCCTTTGACCGCATACCAATGGAGTAGATTTTAGATGGGATATAGGCATCCGTCCCATCAAACTTTCTATGTCGGCATTTTGAATTTTGAAGGCAAGACGCCGGCTGTAATGTCAATGCCCGGTAGAAAATTCTTGTTGAGCAAGCGCTGAGCATCATGGTTTTCATGTTTTCCATGTCGGCTTCCATTTTGGTGGCCGGGCGGTTGGTTTGGTATATACCGCGTGATTTAGAAAGCTGGGTTAATTTCTGGCTGTGGTGCTGGGTATGGATTTTGAGCAGGGTATGGATCTTGGGTCAGATTTTGAGCTGGGTAAGGATTCTGAGCCAGATATGGATTCTGGGCTGGTGGATTTTGAGACGGGTATAGATTTTGGCTTGATAGAGATTCTCGGGTAGTATAGGGTTTTGAGCGGGTATGGATTCCCGGCAAGATAGGGTTTTGAGCCGTGGATTTTGACAGGTGCGGTTTGAGCCTGTATAGGTTTTGAGCGGGATGGAGGTCTGGCCTGACAGAGACTCTGGCCGGTGGATTTTGAGCCGGGTACGGGTTTGCAGTGTAGGCCGGTGGGTTTCGATGGTTTCTGATCGGATGGCCGATCATCTGGGAGATAAGTAGTAACTTGGCCGACGGGTTATAGCTCGGGGATCCATATGTGGGCTATTTTGGAGTGGGTTGTTCATGGGAAAAGGGAGGTCGCTTGGATTCGGGAATATTAGTGTTTGGGAGAGGATATGGAGGGTAGGATGAGTAAGGATTGACATTCGGTAGTAGGAGTGGTGGAGGGTTAGGATTTGGAGTGGCAACAGTGTTTGGTGGGTTAGTGTTTGGCTGAGGGTTTGGGTTTGGAAGTGTATGTGAGGTTGATGCTTCCTGGGGAACTGCAGGGGAAGAAATTACCTCACCACTGGATTTCAAGTTCTGTACCAGATTAGCCATCTGGCTCATTATTCTCGCCTGCCTGCACCCAAATTCTGATCTAGCCACTGCCGCATTGCCGAGCTCTGAGCATATCCCGGAGCCCTCAGAGCTCACTCCATAGCGCACTCTTCACTTTCTCGCCATACCGCTCGACTGCACTCCGAGCCGCTTCGCCCCGATTCGATCTGCTTCTCGATATTCTCGATCCGAATCTCTCAGCTTGATTCCCGTATCAATCGGCCAAGATCGCTCGCTTTTCCAAATTCGGCCAGTTTCGGGGAAATGGACCTGTATCGAAGGCCGGGCTCAAGGCTTTTCCGGCTTGGAGTACAAATGCCTTTATTAGTATATTTTATTATTATTTTATTATTCCTACAAATGACCGGATAAGCACCCGCTTAATTTTGACAGTCTCAGGACTTTCCTGGAATAATGGATTCTTTCTCCAGAGTATAGGACCAACGTATTCCACCTGCCTTTCGACTCCCCGAGATCGGACCGATCCAAAGCGAAGGGCCTATACTCTTCCTCGATCCACCATTCGAAATGGTCTAGGTCGAGCATTTTGAAAATAATAAATCACCAAGTGTATTTTTTTTTTTTGATTTTTTTTTTGACTTGCGCATTTTTTTTTCTTATTTTTTTTTATTTTTTTTGACTTATTTTTTTTTTTTGACTTGCGCATTTTTTTTTTTTTGACTTGCACATTTTTTGACTGGGCTGACCCATAATTTAAAATGCAAAAACCGGTCGGTCTTGAAGTGTCCTGAAAATTTATATGCAGTCTAACGTTGGCTTATGCAGGGGTAGGCTGGCCATGGTGTAGGGTAGCAGTTCGGAATATATTTATATGCATGTGCACGTGTGTGCGGTATCTAAAAAGCAAAAAGAGTTTTTTTTTTTTTTTTAGATATAGAAATAGAAAATAAAACAGATATAGCCTGTCTTGCTGTTGTGTATGGATTTTCTCGGCTTTTTAGCTTAAGCGCGAGCAAGCAAGCATACCATCAAGAAATAGAAAGAAAAGCGGGGAATCTATTTATTTTTTATTTTTTTTGAAAATGGGTCCTAATCCCCAAAATAAAATGACGGAATGAATGCATATATATATACATATGTATATTTTGCAGAATGAAGATGAAGCAGAATAAAATAATATAAGACTGAAAATGAAAAGATTTTTTTTTTTTTGAAAGAAGCCCCAGCCCTTTTTGTTGTGCTGCCCGGATATAAAAGAAAATATTACATATACATCATATATAAATAATAGTGTTTGAAGGCTTTTGATCGGCCAAGTACGCGGCGTTGTATGCCCCGGCGATACCACACTCTATTCAGAATGCTTTAAGGGTATCAATGGAGTTTCCAGCCAATATACTTAGACCGTCTATATATATATATTTTTTTTATTATTATTATTTTTTTTTTTTTTGAAGAAAAATTTTTTTTTTCTTTTTTTTGAACTTGCGCATTATATTTTTTTTTTTGACATATATATTATTATTATTTTTTTTTACAAAATGTATATATATATATTTTTATACTCTTAAACATGTCTGTAACGGGTATCGGAACGAGACTGCTGCCAGATGGAGGATCATATCCACAAATATGGCCACGGCCGTAATGGGAACACTTTATTCAAATGCGTAAATTAATATGACAAGCATACTGCAGCCAGAAACAAATAAAAACAAAAAAGTTTTATTTTGCGAGTCTAGCCCTCCATTTTATTTAAAATAAAACAACTCCCCAGCAGAGTCGCCACTGTGAGGTTCCCGGGAAATGTGCTCCGCGCCCGCGCCTGGATAGGGTGCGCTGCATATGCGATGCGGGACACCACTGCTCTCGTTCCACCCTCCCTTGTTTAGGGGAAGACGAAATCCAAAGTGCGAGAGGAGTGCTGTCTATATTAGCACGTTGGAATGTGCCTCGGTTGCCTTTGAGTGAATTTTGTATCCAATATGGGAACTTATGGTTTTCCATGTCAAGTTATCCCTTATTTCGTGGATAACAGGATATGAGAATGCATTACTCTTCCATTCCCATTCTCCCCTTTATCTTTCAGGGAAAATAGAGAAGTGCAAGAAAGAATATTGCGACGCCCCCACTATGAATTTTATGAAAATAGCCTTATGGCCTATTTTGGATCACTATGAGTGCCTTGGGTTTTCTACGTCAAGTTATCCATTATTTCGGGGATACCAAGACATAGGAATACATCACCTTTCCATTCCCATTCTCCCTTGTTTAGGAGAGAACGTGAAAGTGCAAAGAAAGATGTTGCGAGGCCCCACTGGATCCAAAATGTTTTAGAGTCGCCACCTTTATTTTAAGGCAAAAATAAAGGAAAACCAGAAAAGAAAACCAGAGATTTTAGAAAGCGGGTTCGAGGCTAAGTTACGAGTTGGGAAGGTGCTAGCACCCAACTCGCTCTTTCGTCTCAAACGCTTTTTGGTCAAGTATGCTTATTGTCACATTTACTTAGCAAATAAATAAGGTCTTATTTTGACAAGGGAAAATTAAACAGATACATTCGTGGCCACATTATTTACGGACTCAACTGCCTCTTTCCAATAATTACGAGACACATTTAAAAATATTTGGCCATTATAACGGCTCTTTTAGTATTATTTCCTAACAAAATCCGGCAAAGATAACTGCTATATTTTGATATTGAACCGGATCGGAAATAATACATTTACAAATAAAGACTTTATTGAATAAATAAAATAAATAAATACAAATTTATCTAAGAATATTTGGCCATAATAACGGCTACATTTAGTACTATTTCCTAATAAAATCCTGCAGACAACCGCTATATATTTACATTGGGCCGACTGAAATAATACTATTACATAGAAATAAAAGACTTTAACAATAAAAGCTTACAAACGGCGTAGGGTGTGCTCGCCTGTCCCTCGGGAGAGAGAGTCTTTTTTTTCTCGGGTCCGGTCCGGTCCGGTTGAAGTTGTGTGTTGTGTGAATTTGGGCAACAGAATCGCCTCGAAAGTTACTTTTCGCCTCGGATCGGGCGGGTAACGCTTATTTCTCGTTGTTTGTTTGATCGAAAAGGCTAAATTTTGGCGAGTAACGGCATTACGGGCTATTTTGGCCTTTTAAATCGGGCAGAGCAACTGCTCTATCCACGATTTTTGGACCGGGGAAAAAGAATGGATACCTAGCTGGGGGGGGGGCTAAGGAACACTTCTACCGGTTGGATTTGTGTTTGGCGGAGGTTTGGCAGGGTTTCGAGGCTTTTAGAAATTTATCTATCGGTGTTTATTTCTTCAGCGTAACAACGACGCAGAGAAATTTTACGCAGCGCGTGTGTGCCGAATGAAGGAGCCGAGGCCTCTATTTATAGGAGGAGGCCGGGGACATCGAAGGAATTTTGAGATTTCCTTCCGTGCATCGAGGGTTGTACACGCTCGACGAATTGCATTTACGGCAAATGGATTGATGAATAGTGCTGGGGAAGAAAGGTTTGGGCGCCACCTATAGGAGGTTTGGGCGCCACACCCAAACCTTTGGTAGGTGGTGCCTAAACCTCAAACATTGCTCTTTTTTGACACTTTGACCCCCTGCAATTAGTCCTTTTGTGCATCCTGCTTTGTCCTTTTGCAATTTTGACCCTGTAACTTGACATTTGTTAATGTTTTAACAGTTCTTGATATTTTTTGTCATGTCATATATCTGGGGTACGAAATTGGGGTGTCTACACCTGCATGTGGTACGGATTGATGATTATCAATCATATTTACCTTACAATATTCTGATGGCCACCGTTCGTGATAGGATAGCCACGCATGGGTCTGAGTGGACCTATGGACGATTGGAGACAGCTTGGTCGCCTCAAGCTTCATTAGGGAGTCTTTTCTTGACTCCCCTGTGCCGAGGGATCTATAAATTTATTTGTGGTAGGGTAATGCCCACGACACATCAATATGATGTGACGTGACGTGGAATTGGGCGGTGTTAATTTATTTGTGTTTTGTTTAATTAAACTGTCTAATTTTGGATATGCTACATGAGTGGGAGTTCACACAGTTGAATAATCATAGTACTATTTGCATGATAGAGTGAACCCATTTGGTACTGGGAGTAGTCCTTACACATGGGATGAGCATTGCTTGAGACTACATTTAATATTCGCACTGTTCAAACTTGAGAATAAAAACAAAAAGATTTTCTTTATTTTTTGTTTTGTTAGTTTAGTTTTATTTGTTTTTGTATTTATCTACATAGTCGAGTCGCTCTTTAGAGTCTCGTTGAGTTTTTGGGTTTCTAGAGGAGTGTCAATAATGTCACCCTCCAAAAAGATTTTTGTTATTTCTGCATTGTTATTTTTTGTATTTACTGCTTTTGTATTTAATTGTTTACTCGTGGATGAGCAAAATCTAAGTTTGGGGGTATTTGATATATGTGTTTTATACGCATCTATTGTGTATATATTCCTACTTAGATTGTGTTTTTCCGTGAGTGTTCTAAAGCTATTGATATGAGTTTTAGTGTTTTATGAGTTTCAGGTTAAAGTTGAGAAAAATGATGAATTTCGTGTCTTAAATCAATAAAATGAAGATTCCAGGGACCTGGTTGCAAATTGCTGAAAGCTGAAGGAAGAAGAAGTTAGAAGCTAAGCGCTCGCTCAGACTGATGCCTGAGCGAATACGCAAAATCCAGTAGCACGGATTCGGAGAAAATTCACTGAGCGATCGCTCAGCGTGAAGACCAAGCGATCGCTTAGCCCCGTTTTTTCAGCCTAGGCAGTTTTGTAAATTCTAAAACTTCTTAACCTAGTAAAAATTAAACCCTAGTCTATAGATTTGGGGGATCCGATTTTTAGCAGCTTTAGGTCGTTCTTGAGCACTCTCAAGATGAAAAACATTTTGTAATTCTTATTATATTTCCGATTGTCGAAGACAGATGATGTTTACTTCCATTCCAATGGTTTGTTCATCGCCTATGATGAACTAACCGTTTCATTCTAGGGATTAGATGTACCTTTGTATCAAATTTTATGTGTTAATTAATTATAATTTTTATAATATCAAATTATCGTTTATCTATTTTGATTATCATTGGTCTACATAGAAACTATCGCATAATGACTGCATTAGTGAATTTTTAGGCTCGTGGATATAATGAGTCGCATAGTATTTCAATTTTAATTCTAATTGTTGAAGATTGAAGATGCTACAATTCATTCATATGTTGTGTTCATCATCTGTGATGAACTAACTTTTCCACCCTAGGTATTGGAGGTAACTTTGTATCAACTTTTATGTGTTAAATATAATTTCATTCTATCAAATTACTGTTTATCATATTAGATTAATTTGTTTATATTGAAGTTATCGTATAATGGCTGCGTTAGTGGATGTGTAAGCTCTTGGGTATAATGAGCTGCACGACCATATGCATAAGTCATACACTGGCCAACCTAATTGATAAATAGGTCTCTCTGATTCCCGATCGTAGGCTAAGGAGTAGATCTAGGTTCGCATTGTGTGGGGGAATGCAATAGAGTTCGTTCCTTTTCACTTTAATTCCTAAGACACTTAATGAACTCTTAATTACTGTGTGGACGGACCAAGAAAGCACAACTAAAGAGGAGTACTAAGGGTTGCAAATCTCGACCAGTAAGTCTCAATCCTTTACCTAGCGAACGAACCCATAATTGATAGATTTCTTTAGACCGATACACATAAAAGGCGATACAAGTGAATCCAAATACCTAGACCATTCTTATCCATAAAACTTTCATAAAATTCAGTTTTTCTGCAAGTAGTTAATTTTAGATTATTTGTTTAATTTTATAGTTTAAATTATTTCAAAAATGAAACCTCATTTTTATTTAGTTGCTTTTTAAATTAGTTTAAATTAAATTCATTTTGATTCATTCTCCCTGAAGTTCGACCCTTGCTACCATCTTTCTAGTCTATAATAGTCTTGTGCACTTGCAAGGTAAATTTAAAACACATCAATAGCGTACGGAAAGCAGGGGTCAAACCAGAGAGACAAGAAGTATCTTAGAGCAAGTAAACATGTAACAATTAAACTAAGGGGGCTTTTGGTTTATTTAATCTAAATTATTCTACTAGAAAGCAGGTAATCTAATTAACATTTTATTAAAGCAGCAACATAGTTTGTAAAGATCTTATGATGGAGAGAAATATAGGAATATGGATTCACTTATATCTACTCTAATACTCTTATGCTTAATGTATCAATCAATTAACCTTGGTTTCGTTCATGAAAAATTGGTTTATGTCACCAAATTATAATTCAGTCTGAATCCTAAATAATTCATCCGAATATATACCCTTAAGAACAAGAACATATGATTTTTTGTCTGTCACTCAAAAACATATATATGAACATAACTCTAACTTATAACTCTCGTGCATTGATAGGTTTAATTTATCACAATGGTGAGCCAGTGTACGAAGACATATGCATATGGCCGTGCACTTATCTGCACATCTTGGTCTTTAACTACTGCGATACCATTCATAAGGAAAAAGTCAAGCAGTAAAGAGATTGATAAACACTATGATTAACAAGATTTGATTGACTAAAAATATATAACATAGTAAAAGATTCGATACAAGTTACCTTAAGTCCTTAGATTCTGGCGTGGTTAGTTCATCCTTGATGATGAACAAATCAATTGGATGAAAGAATACATGAACGATCTTCTAGACTATGATTACAAACAATAAAAACTATAAATTACACACTAAAATCTGAGTATTTCTCGTCCTCCGGCTTGTGGCTACAAGGCTTGTATTTATACTAATGTGCATAGGCCAGGGTAGGAGATACAATTAGGGTACAACACCGTTTTCCGAAAACAGAAAGGCTTGCGGGGGAAAGGTGTAGAGGAATGCGGCCGCAAGGCCTTTGCTTCCTTCTTGGCTTGTGTACTAGTGACCTTGCAGGGGTAAGGTGTCTTGACCTTGCGTCCGCAAGGGGTTTCGAATTTCTGGTACATCTTCTTTTATCTTTCAGCACTTTGCACCCTTCCTTCAATTCTTCACTTTAAGCCTTGTAAATCTCATAATTTCACCTAAAACCCTGAAACTCAAAGTAAAGCTCCAAAACACATATTAGTAGCCAAAAGTCTCGTTGAATTGCTATTTCTAAGCTATAAAAGTACCCAATAGATGTGTATAAAACACATCTATTAGGGATAAACTTGAGGAAATTTATTTTGAGAAGAACTTACCAAATAAGACATATCTCTTAGAAAAGTTCTTTAGTTTTAAATTAGACCTCAATAAGGATATCGAAGAAAATTTTGATGCCTTTACCAAGCTAGTTCAAGAAATAAAGCAAACATGTGATGAGCATATATATAACTACATTTCTATTGTCCTATTAAATGTTATACCATAATCTTACTATGATGTTAAGTATGCGATCAAATATGGCAGAGACCAAGTTACACTTGATATGGTGATTAACAGATTGAAGAGTAAAGAGTTAGATTTAAAGGTCAATAAGGGGAAGTCTAGTATAAATGAGATTAATATGGTTAGGGGTAGACCAGTCCATGAGAATAATGGAAAATCTCATCAAAGTCAAAATCAAAATTCGGGCAAGAAAAATGGGAGAAGCAAAAGTAGGTCAAAATCACGAACCAAACCAAAGT
This sequence comes from Codonopsis lanceolata, assembly GCA_013146195.2. Lineage (NCBI taxonomy): Eukaryota > Viridiplantae > Streptophyta > Magnoliopsida > Asterales > Campanulaceae > Codonopsis > Codonopsis lanceolata. The sequence continues at coordinate 92,822,686 of CM028378.1, read as the reverse complement.
GGCTGCAACTTAGCTTCGAGTAGTGATACTTCTGTCAATATGTTTATGGTTACTGATTCTTGTGATAATGCTGTGAATTCTATGCATTCTGCTTATGCTAGTGAATGGCTTATAGATTTTGGTTACACTTATCACATAACACCATTGAAATCATTGTTTACTACTTATAGGGCTTGTTTGGTAGTCAGACAAGAATAAGCTCAATATTATTAGTTTATTAATCCTTTGTAGCAAACGATAAAAATTAATGTGAGGGAATAATGACAAATACATGGTATTAACTTGGTTATTAATCATATTTGATATTGATTTAAAATGCAATTGGTATTGGTGATATTGATTTAAAATGCAATTCTGGTTATGCTTTAACTTTGAAAAATGTAAGACATGTACCTGAATTATGTAGTAATTTGATTTCATGTGCCTCATTGGAAGATGATGGCTTGGAAGGAAAATAGGGAAAGGGTGTTATGAAAATTCTAAAGGGTTCTTTGGTTATTACTAAATGTGAAAAACGTCAAAATTTATATGTTTGCTCTGCTTTGCCTATGTCTACTTCTGATATTTATGCTAATGTCGTTAAAGAGGAAAAAATGAGTTTGTGGCATAATAGACTATGACACATAAGTAATAAAGGGTTAGGTATTTTGCAAAAAACAGGTGCTTTTGGAAATAAAAAATTATCTGATTTACCTTTATGTGATTCTTGTGGTAAGAGCAAACATCATAAAGTGAGTTTTCCACCCCCGGCCTTCCCTAGGAATGCATTCTAGCAAAACATTCCTTGACTACATACATGCTGATGTATGGGGGCCTTCTAGTGTGCCCCCTCAAGGTGGAAATTTGTATTTTCTATTTATCATTATGACTTTTCACGAAATGTATGGATTTTCTTAATGAGACACAAATCTGATTCGTTTGACAAATTCAAAAATTGGAAAGTTTTTATTGTAAATCAAACATGAAAGAAAATCAAAATGCCTACGACCAATAATGAGTTAGAATTCTGTAATCATGAGTTTGATGAATTATGTGTTATAAATGGTATTGGCCGACACAAAGCTGTTCCCTATACCCCACAACAAAATGATGTTGTCGAGCGTATGAATAGGACTCTCTTGGAAAGAGTTAGGACTATGCTTGATACCTTGAGTCTGTCCAAATGGTTTTGAGGAAAGGCAGTTGTGACTGCCACCTATATCATTAATAGGTGCCCTTTCGTGCCATTACATGGTACATGCCAGGTTCAGGTGGTGCCCCTGGATAGGGGTGCGGCGTGCGTGCGGGATGGGGTGCGGGACACCACTGTTCTCGTTCCACCCTCCCTTGTTTAGGGGAAGACGAAATCAAAAGTGTGAGAGAAGTGCTGTCTATGTTAGCACGTTGGAATGTGCCTCGGTTGCCTTTAGTGGATTTTGTATCCAATATGGGAACTTATGGTTTCCCGCATCAAGTTATCCCTTGTTTAGGGGATACTAGGATATGGGAATGCATTACCCTTTCATTCCCATTTTCCACTTTTTTAGGGGAAAACGGAAAAGTGCAAAAAAGGATTTTGCGACACCCCCATTATGGATTTTATTAAAAATAGCCTTATGACCCATTCAGATCACTATGGGAGCTTTGGGTTTCCCGCATCAAGTTATCCCTTGTTTAGGGGATACCAAGATATGGGAATACATCACCCTTTCATTCCCATTTCTTCCTTTTTTAGGGGAGAACGGGAAAGTGCAAAGAAGGAGTGTTGCGAGGCCCCACTGGATCTAAAAGTTTTAGAGTCGCCATATTTATTTTAAGGCAAATAAAGCAAAACCAAAAGAAAAGAAAAATAAACCAGAGAAAAAGAAAACGGGTTCGGAGGCTAAGTTACGAGTTGGGAAGGTGCTAGGCACCCAACTCGCCCTTTCGGTCTCAAAATGGTTTTTGCCTGAAGTATGCTTATTGTTATATTTATTTCGCAAATAAATAAAGTATTAAAAGACAGGAAATTAAAATAAATACATCCATGGCTACATTATTTACGGACTCGCAGCCATTTCCTTACAATAATTACAGACATATTTAAGAATATTTGGTCATTATAACGACTCTTTTACATAATATTTCATATTCTAATCCGGGCAGCACAATAGCTTATATTGACTACATTATGCCGGATTTAAATAACAATTTTAAAAAATAAAAAAAGACAAAAAAACTGAATAAATAACGCCATTAAAGGTTTTACCTTTTAGAGCGGTGGTGTGCTCGCTATGTCCTTCAGGGAGAGGGAGTCTTTTGTTGTTTGTTGTGTGGTTGTTGTTTTGATTTGGGCAGAGTGACTGCTTATTTCTGAGAGTTTGGGCTTGTCAACTCGGGCAGAGTGACATCTTATTTGGGTAAGTTTTGGCCTTTTTGGTTGGGCGGAACCACGGCTTAGTTTTTGACTTTTCAGCTTGTTACTCGGGCAGAGTAACGACTTACTTTGGGATTTTTTGGGCCGGGGAAGTGAGGTGGATACCTAACAACTAGGCTAGGGATCACTTATAACCTATGGGTTTTTGTTTTGGCGGAGTTTGGACGGGGTTTGGAGACTTTAGGGGCTTCCACTCACCTATCTCGCACCTCTCGTACTAATATTATCGGCAGAGCGATGAAGCAGAGCTTCGTTGCGATTCTTGATCGCGGAAATGAACAACTGAAATGAGAAGCCGAGGCTTCTATTTATAGTGAGAATTCGGGACTCGTCGGTCATTCTTGAGTTTGTTCATCATGCTTCAGCCAGTTGTACCGCGAGCTTCAAGAGTTGTACCATTTCCATCTGAGAGAGAGTTACAGTGGAAGGCTTGGTTCCACCAAGGAGACCCTTGGTGCGGCACCAAGGGGCCTTGGTGCGGCACCAAGCACACTATTCATCGGCACCAAAGGTCTCATTGGTGCGGCACCAAGCACACTATTCATCTTTCATTTTTTGCACTTTCACCCCTCAAGCTTTTGCATCCTCGCTTTTCGTATTTTTGACTCCTGTAACTTGACATTTGTTAAGTTTTAACAATTCTTGATATTTTATATCAGTCACATACCAGGAGTACAAAATTGGGGTGTCTACAATGCCCGAAGCGGTCTTTACAGGCAAAGAGATTAATATCTCGCATATGAGAGTGTTTGATTGTGCGGCTTATGCACATCAAAGACATGACAAACTTGAACCTATGGCTGCTAGGTGTGTGTTTTTAGGGTACCCGGAGGGTGTGAAAAGGTATAAACTTTGGTTGAAAGAAGAACATGGTTTTAAAATCATAATAAGTAGGGATGTTGTCTTTAATGAACTTGAATTTCCTTGCTTGATTCCTGCTCAACCTATACCTATTGATGATGCTCCCCTTCCCCTGGCTCCAATTATGGTGGAGCAACCCCATGATATTGATGCTAATATGCCTACTGAAAATGTGGAAATGGATCATGAGAATGAACAGGCGAAATTGAACACAATGAAGATGATGAAAATGTGGAGAATGGGCATGTCTCGGAAATAGAAAATCTAGATGAGTACAAACTTGCTAGGGATCTAAATAGATGGGAAATTAGGAAATCATCTAGACTTAATGATTTTCAAATGACATCTTTTTGTGTTTAGTGTTTTTGAATCTCTTGACAATTGTGATGAACCTAAATCTTAAAATGATGCTTTAAAGTCTTCTCATTCTATTAAGTGGTCAAATGCTATGAAAGATGAAATGAACTCGTTGCATGTTAACCAAACATGGACATTGGTCCCTAAACCTAAAACATGTTCTCTTGTTGCTTGCAAATGGTTGTTTAAGGTTAAGACCAAGAATGAGACTGTTAGATTTAAAGCGCGTTTGGTTGCTAAAGGGTTTACTCAAAAAGAGGGGATAGTATATATAGAAATTTTTGCTCCGGTTGTCAAATTTACTATGGTAAGAGTCATGCTTGCTTTAGTTGCTGAGTTTAATTGGGAATTAAAACAAACTACGCTTTTACATGGTGACTTAGATGAAAAAAAATTACATGAGACAACCTGAAGGATTTATTGATAAGAGAAATCCCGACTATGTGTGTTTATTGAAAAAATCTTTGTATGGTTTGAAACGATCTCCTATAATGTAGAACAAGAAGTTTGATATGTGTATGTTGTCTTTGAAATTCACTCAAAGCTCTTATGATCATTGCCCGTATTTTAAAGTCAACTAATCTACTCCTGTGTTCCTATTGATTTATGTTAATGGTATGCTAATTATCAATCTTTGTATTAAATCAGTTGAAAATGTGCAAAATTGTCTTAGTTCGAATTTTGATATGAAAGATCTAGGAGATGCTAAAAAGATTTTGGGAATGAAAATTGTTAGGAATAGACAAAACTCCACTATTTCTCTTAATCAAATTTCTTATGTGCAAAATATTTTGAGTAAATTTAGGATGGAGAATGCAAACCCTGTTGATGTGACTTTAGGTGAACATTTCATCCTTAGTAAAAATCAGGCTCCCCAAACTGATTTTGATAGAAAACAAATGGAGAAAGTGTCTTATTCTAATGCAATTGGTTCAATTATGTATCTTAGAGTTAGCACTAGACCTGATATAGCTTATGCTATTAGTTGCTTGAGTAGATACATGTCCAACCCCGGTATGCCTCATTGGAAATCGGTCAAATGCTTCTTAAATAACTTGGATATTCTGTGAATTATGGTTTGAAGTTCTCCAAATGCAATGAAGGTGTTAAGTTGAAAAGTTATGTGGATTATAACTTTGCTAATGATAGAGATAGCAGGAAGTCTACTGCCTCTTATGTGTACATTTTGTGTGGTTCATGTGTTAGTTGGAAATCTCAATTACAACCCATTGTTGCATTGTCTACTACCGAGTCTGAATTTGTTGCTATAACTGAAGCTTTTAAATAAGCGACTTGGTTGAAAGGATTAATAACTGCAATTGGTTTTTTATAGGATAAATTAAAGTTTTGGTTTATTCTGATAGTTAGTTTGGAATTCAACTTTGCAAAAACCCTGTTTTTCATGATAGGACCAAACATATAGATGTTCACTTTCATTACTTGAGAGACTTGATTGAAAAATGTTCTATCTTACTTGAAAAAAATTCCATCACAGTATAATCCTACGGATATGAATACAAAATGCTTTCCTGTGTTAAAATTTCAAACGTGCTTAAATTTTTTGAATTTTGACAACGATGGTTGATTGCATGCGTTGTGTTCTTGTTTCTTTACTTTGTGTTTGGAAAGTGAATTTTCTTTTCCCCTTTACATTCTTCTTTGTGAATTATGTCTCCCGTTCTTGTTTCCTACTTAGTGTTGGAACAAGTTCGGGATAGCCTATGATGTTCCTCACCATTGTCCTTGAGTTCTACGTGATTGACCCAATACTTGCTCAAGGTGAAGATTGTAAAGTAGTGGCTTGGCCTGCTTCCATGCCCAACAACCCAAGGTCCAAAGCCCACCTTCCCTCTTTTCAAACCCGATTACTCATAGTGGTTGTATTTTGGGGTCTCTCTAATTGAGCCCCAAAATTGCGGTGGCTTCCTTCTCTGCTCTTTTCCAACTGTGGTGATACCTTCTTCTTTAGTGGCTTCTTCGCTTTGATTGTGCGATTGCTTCACCATTGGCTGCTATACATATACCTGCCTCCTCCTTCTTCAAGGTACCCAAGAGAAACCATTGCCTATTGATATATCTCTCTCTAGCCCCCTTTGTCTCTGCAACTGTGTTCCGACTTCACGGAAACACTCTATGTGTGTGAGCTTTAGATATTGTGACCGAGAGTTCTATGAGAGGGGAAGTTACGGGTTTGGGTTTACTTGTTGGAGGGCTAGGCAATCCACCGTGTTTGGAATTCTTGGAATCGTATACTTGTCCCTACCGGTTTTGTGAACTCTTGGTTTGGACAGATTGCTATACTTTGTGTATAGCGATGCTGTGGGGATCTGAGCCTATGCATTATAAGCCCTAGACATATTCGAGCTATGATTTTTGGCCGAGGATACCCTTGTTACTTTCAATCCTATTTTATATTCATATATTGTATTATTCTTTTCTAACATTGTTTTGCAGTTTATACCTTTACGATATAGGAATGCTATAGATTCAAATAGGATGGTTATAATACACTTTAATTGGTACGTATATTATAAGTTTACTGTCAAAGACAAGACTCTATCATTTTGGTGTTAACAAATACTGTTGTTAAGTCACCACAAAGTATTGGGGTTGCTCTGTTTTGGTTATGTAAGTATTCATAAATTCTCTACAACAGATACGTTAAAACTTTATAGAAAATGGCTTTACTGCCCTTGTGATCCTAACCCCCGACATGGTCTTGGATTTTTGGCCTAGAGATTCCTTGGGAACCAAATTTTAAAAAATCTATATTATTCCATCCGTTCCTAAGTAATTGTCCTGGTTGACCCGGCGCACAGTTTAAGAAAAAACAATTGATTTGATTATTTATATTGACTTAATGTGTAGTTTCCTTTATAGCCCATGTGTATGTGGTTCATAATTAAAGTAGAGTGAAAAGGTAAGGGTAAATTGGTAAAAGTGATGTTCTAAAAAGGTAAGTTTCAAACTGGACAATTATTTTGGGACGGACGAAAAAGGAAAAGAGGACGATAATTTAGGGACGGAGGGAGTACAATATAGTTCATTCTCACACATGTGCAATTGACTAAAGCTATTTAGAGGTTGAGATTAAATTATTTTAAAAAATTTAATGGTTGGGATTCACTCTCACATTCACATGTGTGAGAGTAGCTATTCACTTTTAACTCTCTATTTTCTCTAACACTGCTACAAATTCATCCCTACAATTAATATTATGAGCAGTTACACCCTGAGATTAATCTTCTAAACCATTGCCCCTTACAAAACATCAACCTTACATTAATATAATCTCACAATAGAGCTCAATTGATTGACTTAAACTATCTGGCCATGGGGGTTGATTCCGCCACAAAATCAAACGTTTATAGGTCAGTTACATATAACTCCTTACAAATAACCCCCCTCAACTATGGGTAGAATTCGAATGGCACCCCTCAACTACCACTTGAATTAATGTATCCCTCAATTGTAACATTTTTTAAAATCGCACTTTTTATTTAGACATTGGCGTTTCAATTGAACGAAATCAAATATTCTGGCACCGGCCGGACACGAAGATCTAGTAAAAATACAATGCAGATCAGCCATAACTCGATCTCAGATGATTTAGTTTCTAAAGGAATACCATTCTAAATTGATTTATATGATTCTATCTATCACACTAATTAATATTGGGATATTTGATTAATATTGTGTTGTCACATCTAAAAAAAATATTGATTTACTGATAAATTTCCAAACTTTTCATTTATTAGATATAATTTTCCCTTGCAAATCAAGTAGTCATGCGATGAATCAAATCAAGTCCCAGAATTTATCACTTTCATAAGTATACATTCCTTAATAATCATCAAATCCCACAATTTATTCACTTTCATAATTAAATATACAATTCCTTAATAACCCTATCAAATCCCGAAGAACTGCATGCATACAAATCTTTTCTGATTTTTACAATCAATTCCCCACTTTGACATTCCTTTTTCATTCTCTACTCCTTATAAATACCCCTTTTTGATCCTTCATTACCATCTCATTCTCTTGCAATTCCTCCCTCTCTCTCTCTAAACCTTAGTCATAGCCATGGCAACTTTCTCTCTCCTTCCTATCTTCTCAACATTCTTGTTCTCATTAGCTTTCCTCATTGAAGCCAGAAACACTCTCTTTCATCAAGGAGGTTTCACTTTAGATCTCATACATAGAGACTCACCCCTTTCCCCACTCTACAATCCATCCAACAGTCGACTAGACATCATCACCAATGCATTTCGCCGTTCCATTTCGCGTATCTCATCAAAGAAGCCTTCTTTATCCCCCACCGACATCCAATCTCAAATATTCTCGATCACCGGAGAATACATCATGAAAATATCCGTAGGCAACCCTCCGTTCGAAACCCAAGCCATTGTCGACACTGGAAGCGACCTCACCTGGTTTCAATGCTATCCATGCACCAATTGCTACCACCAAACCATCCCTATCTTCAACCCTAATAGTTCTTCAACTTACAAACCCTTATCTTGCGACTCCAATGAATGTAACGCCTTGGGTAGGTTCTCCAGCTGCACCAACCAAAATGGTTGCCAATACACTATGAATTACGGTGATCGTTCTTACAGCAACGGCGACGTCTCTTCTGAAACCTTAACCTTCGTCTCGGGTAGTAAATCCATTTCAATTCCGAATGTTGCATTTGGCTGTGGCCATGACAATGCTGGCACTTTCAATGAGACTATATCAGGCATTATAGGGCTAGGAGCTGGGCCATTGTCGATTATCAATCAATTGAAAGACTATGTTAATGGGAAATTCGCATATTGCTTGGTGCCTATTTTTGAAGGCTCGAACGTAACAAGCCATATCAATTTTGGCTCACAGGCAGTTGTTTCCGGTCCTGGAGTGGTTTCAACTCCACTGGCTAAATCCCAAATTCCAGACACAGACACTTTCTACTATCTCGCTTTGGAAAGCGTCAAAATCGGAAACACGAGCTTGAGCTACAAGGCATATTCCAATTCAAAGAACCAAGATAGAAAGGACGTCACTGAAGGTAACATCATCATTGACTCGGGCACAACGTTAACATTGCTGCCGCGAGAATTTTACTTCAGTTTAGAGTCGGAGTTGAAGAAGGTGATTAGGGCCGAACCAACAACTGACCCACAAGGACTGTTTAGCCTTTGCTACAATGGTACGGCTAATCTTAACGCTCCGACTATAACGTTTAGTTTCACCGGTGCAGATTTGGATTTGCCGCCAACTAGTACATTCTTGAAAGTACAAGAAGGGCTTGTTTGTTTAAATCTGATTCCTGACGATGGTTTGGCAATTTTTGGGAATTTGTCACAGGAGAATTTCCTTATTGGTTATGATCTTATTAAAAGAGAGGTATCGTTCAAGCCTACTGACTGCAGTAAGTACTAGCCCGCTCAAAGTTATATCCATATTAATAGTGAAAATAATCTGTTTAAGTCATTATTTATATTAAGTTTTAGCTAGCAAGCAGATATAGTTATTCATGTATTATATAATAACAAGTCAATATATCTTGTTTCCTTAATTTGTTTGATCATTTGGTTTATGTCTGCCTCTCTTGGACAAATATTATTTGCATCCAATTGACGATATACTTTTGAACCAAAAAGATTGATGATATACTTCTTCAATTGGGATAGAAGTAGTATAAATCCATTTGTTTTTTTACGGTATAATTACAAGTTCGAGCTTTAAAGGGTACAAGTTAACTTTAAGAATAAAAATAATCTTAATAAATTAAAGGCACTCGAAGGTAAACAACAGTTGTTAGATAAAAAAAAAATTATTTAGATATTTTCAAATAAAAAGTTACATAATTTTATTTTGAATTTATAAAAGGGAGAAATTTGGCGAAGAGTAATAATTTAATAACTTTGATATATGTCATATATATATATATATATATATATATCAAAGTTATAGCATGTGAAAAATAGTTTTTAATTAAATACTAATTGAATTACTAAGTTTAAAACCGTTACTATATAAGATGCAAAATATCTCATTTATTTGAAAAAGATATAAACAAAGAACATTTAAAATAAGAGTCTCTTGTAAGACCGCTTTATTCCTAAGATAAAACTTCACTCTCTCAACACACGGTTTTTCGGATAAGGTTGATCCAACTTACAAAAAATATCCGTAAGACCGTCTTACATAAGTTTTTGTCTTATAATAATTCAATTAGGTGTCATTAGTCATGATTAAGGTTGGATATGATTAATTAGCCGAATTGTTTGATATTTGGTACGCAATATGTGGTTTGGACTAATAACACGAGTTACTGAGATAAAGTTATTATCCCTTCACTAAATATACCAAGGAAGAGTGTGGTATTATTAGCATTTTCGTTAAAAAAAATTGGAACTAAGGGGGCGTTTGGTAATAAGATAAGTGATCCAAATAGAATTAATAATACCAACATTCTATAAGCAAGGTGTTTGGTATAAATTAAGGCTTGCATTATTAGTACGCAATAGGTAGTCGGGACTAATAGCACGAGTTATTCGGATAAAGTCATTATCCCCTCACTATTAATACCAAGGGGGATGGTGGTATTATTAGCGCCTTCACTAAAAAATTGGGATTAACATTTGTAATCTCAAAACTACCCCCGATATACAAGTGAGGATTAATAGCGAGGCACTAATAGTACTGGGATTAATAATACTGCTTATCCTTATCCGACTACCAAACAAGCCCTAAGGCTGGTATTATTAAAAGGCCTGAGGGATAAACTTTTTCTGAACAAAATTGTCATTTCCTAATTGTTGCCATGTGAAGACGAACCCTAGCCTCCCTTATCATTATTCAACAAATCTGTCAAACTCCCTCTCTATCTTCCTCAAGCCGACACCTACTGCCGCCCTTCAAAGTCATTTCCCCCATGGAGGACGAGTTTAGTGCTTCCCTCAATTAGTGCCATCATCAAACTATATATTCCGAAGCCACCTCGTTCATGCTCCACGAAGCTTACGTGAAACTCATTCCACCATCACAAGCCCTGGCACCAAAAGGCATCACAGAGCCTTCGTAAACGGTAAACCTCAAAACACGGTAACAGCTTGTGTTTCTCCTTCTCCACCACTACCGTCTCCGCACGTCCTTCGTTTCTAGCATTCTCGACTACCAACTTCTTCCTACTCACAAACGTTTTTGAGTCATTGCATCAGTAATTTTGACTTGATTCTCGTCTACTAGTTTTTCATATTTAGAGAGTTAAAATTGTGTGGAGTAACTTTCGGAGTACGTACAGAGCTTCAAGCAAAGCGAATGATCTCCATGATAATTTTTCATGACCCAATTGCAAATTGGATCAATAGCTACAGTGGTCAAAGAGTTAAATAATTTTATTTTTGATTTTTTGTACTTTTTTGTTCCTGTTATTAAGCTTGTAGAGGCATCTTCCAAATCCAAAGCAAAATGAGCTTCCTCTATCCATTCTCGCCATTTTGTCTCTGATTTTGTTTTTGCAACATAAGATCTAAACTAAAAATCGCAAAAATGCAGAAATTATTGTAGTTTAAGTTTATTTTTTATTTTTTTATTTTTCTCAAAGGAGTAAATCCTTGTTTTGATATAGCATTTTTAGTTAAATCTTTCTAGTATATGACATTTGATTGCTAGTTTCTTAAAAAATTGTTGCTATTTCATGAATAATTGGTTTGGAGGGGATGTTGTTTTAAAGTCAATTTGTAATTGTTTGTCATTGATGTTAGAAAATGATATGTGGGTATTTTATCTCGAGTCAAGAAATGTTTCTACCAAACATCAAATTAATTTTAAAGGGAGATTGTTAATACAATCGGATTGTTAATTCCCGAAATAATAATCGCCTCCATATTAATATCACTTATCTAGTCTGACTTCCAAACGAGCCCTAAGATTTTTAACTACACTCGGTATACAAGTATGGATTAATAACAAGGGTGCTAATAGTATTGAAATTAATAATATTATTTATCCCCACTCGACTATTGAACAAGTCCTTAGTATCTATATCTATATCTATATATATATAAAGCCTAAGTAGTCTATAAATAGTAATTTTCCGCCAAAAATTGCATCCCTAAAATAGTAACCCCTATTTATAACAAACATTTAATGAATCCTATAATTAAATAATACAAATTTAAATACCTAGAACTCCTATAACTCCTTGAAACTAGAGCCTAGGAACTAAAACCATTGCATTCATTGCTTTGTTATCCAAACACAACCTTTTATGCATACAACCGTTAGTTTTCCATTGTTGTCAAATAAACTTCAGAAAAATCATGGATGACTTTGTGCAAGAAATTTCCCTGAAAGGAATCACAAATACTCACAATTAATTCTAACTGAATAACTAATATATATATATATATATATATATATATATATATATATATATATATATATATATATATATATGATTTTATTTATTAATTTTTTTTGTCTACTTTACCAGATTAAAAGTTATTAAAACAAATACTTTCAATGAAATCATAAAAACTCACAATTCATTATAACTACATGAAATATATGATTTTTTTTGTCTATTTCATCGGATCAAAATTCTTAAAAGAAATATTATGAACAAAATTACAAATACTCATTATTGATATTAAATATATGAATGACCAACAAAAATATATATATTTGAAATTTTGTTGTCCATTTCATCATATTCAAAATTTAAAAATCATCAAAAGTTCATCTAAAACACGAATGCACATGATTAATTATAAATGACTGACATGTCTAAAAAATATATCGATTTGAAATAAATAAAATTTAACAAATACTTCAAGTAACAAGAACTATATAATGGTAAATAACAAAACGAAACAAACAATATATATTGCAACATAATTTTTCCTCTAACAAAGAGGAAATATTTCGGAAGTGAAAAGTTACCTCTCTTTAAAAAAATGAACCGACCATTTAATCATGAACGAATTGATTTGTCGTCGTGTTCAAAAAGTAATCGGATTTACATCAAATTGTAGAGTGTCCAAGTAATCTTACTTGGAAAGTTACCTTGATGATCCCCTTTTATAGAGTTCTATACATACATACTCTAAAACGATGTCGTTTTAATATCCATGAGTGGAGCGAAGTAACAAAGCCAAGAGATTAAATTTGTCTTTTTAATTGTTATTGATTATTGATATTGAAATAAACCATAAACAGGCTTAAATCAGTACAAATAAAATTATTTGAGTCAATTTTCAATCGATCATCTTCAATTAAAATTGTTTAGAGTAAGTTTTGTCATTCAATTAATATGTGTCGGGTTATCAACACGTCAGACCCATTTATATTTTTTGTCTTTTAACTTTTAAGGGTTTGAAAAGAATATGGTGAAAATTGGATCGGTCTCTTTTGACAGATATTCAACTGCTATCCACTATGTTTTTTTTAATCGAAAAAAAACATTTTTGATATGAAAGGACGAGTATACCTTTAATGGATTTGACACGCTTGCGATAAGCATCAGTTCATACATTGCCAAGCATGATTCAAAATTGTGTAATTGTCATTCTCATTCCATAGCAGTGCATCACAATTTTAAATCGATGCCTCACGTTCAAACTGGTCTATTTCCAATTCATAGCGATGCATTACGATTCTAAATTAATGCATTGTGAATCCAAATCGACGTATCGCTGCTAAAAATCCATACACTATGATACACATTTTTTTGTATTTGCATTTTAATTATTTATTTAATTTTCATTAATTGTCGTTATTCAAATTTATTTATTTTATTATTGTTAATCAACTGACACATATATTTCTTTATTTTCATATTAATTTTTAATCAAATGATATTTTTCTATTTATTGAAATAATCTCTTCTTTTAGTTTTGTTTTTTATCTTCATTTTACTTGATTATAATTTAACTGAGTATAATTTGATTGAAAAATATATAAGTCCGTGGGTTTAACGCACGGGTATAAAACTAGTTTTCCAATTAAACTAAAAGAGTAACATCTAGAATTCAAGGAGACCAAAATATACTAAGAAAAGTAATTAATAATCATATTTTGAAAGGGGGTGAGTTGTGTATTACCAAAAGGCTAGGGGGACCATGGTCATCCTTTACCGTATGGTTGCTTCGCAACTGTGGTATAGACTACATAGGCTGTAGTAAAACTCTCTTCTAGTTTGGTACAAATACAAGAGCAATAAAGATGAGATAAATCGAACAGAATTAATTTTCGTACATCCCTTTTTTAGCTTGTTGCTCGTCTTAGGGACGTGGAATAGGATCGAATTTCTATATATATATATATATATATATATATATATATATATATATATATATATATATATATATATATATATATATATATATATATAACTCCACCTACTCACTACCCTTATAACCCACAATCTAACATATCCTCCCTAATATCTTCTTATTCTAAATTCTGAGTCTCGAGACAACCCCTTCGTCTTCATCTTTTTTTCTTCTTCTTTCTTCTATCTATCTGACAGACCGACAACCATTTTTTCTTCCTCTCTTTTTTTTCTTCTCTCTCTCTCTCTCTCGGCAGACCGACTCTCCTCATTTTTTCATCCTCTAATCTCTTTCCTCCTATCTAACCCTTTAATCTATCCTCTCTCTCATCCCACCGAATATCTGCAAAATCAAACCCCTTTTCTTTTTACCTCTCTCTTTGCCTCACCATTGCCACTCCCCCTTCCTTCTCCAGTTCGCCCCCCCTTCCTTCTCCGGTCACCGCATGCTACAAAATCAAAGTTACAAAAATAAATTAAGGTCGGCGAGGTTTGGCGTAGGCGCCGACTTGATCGATTAGGCAGCAACTAAGAAAGTCTCGGCGGTAAAGAGGGGCCTAGGTGAAACTAGGCGGGGAGTTTTAAAACACTGATTATAGTTTTTTTTTTTTTGTTTCCATAATTTTTTTTGAATCAAATCGAAGCCAAAATACAAATTATTTAAAAGCAATGTACCACCGAGTAGAGATATTAATCAGTCAAGCCTTAACGGTTTCGATCCAACCCTCGGTCCAACATGAGTTCGGTTTAGGCAGTTATCGATATTATAACGGTTTTGGCCTGGTCCTGACAGTTCTGATTCAAACCTGTGTTTTCCAGCCAATGATTAAACTTGTACGTTTTTTCCCAATTACGAGACTTGTACTTTTTTTTAAACGTATTATACACGTCCCGTATATTATACTAACTATATTAAAGCTGTTAATCGGTCCAACCCTAACGGTTTTCGATATTATACTCGTCTCGTATATTACTAACTACACTAAACCGTATAAAAGCTGACATTCAGTTCAACCCTAACGATTTTCGATCCATCCTTAACAGTTTCAGTCTCTAAATTGTCCATATGGGATTTCAATCCTAATGCTTTCGGGCTAGGCGATCAAAAACCTAACTAATTCAGTTCAAACCTGCGGTTTTCGACCTTATTAACATCTCTACCACCGAGTTCTGAGACTTAATAATACTTTGGAATAAAAACTATTATTAATCCCGGTACTATATGTCAAGGGTAGTTTTGGAATTAAAATAATAGTCCCGTGTTTTTTTAGGGAGGACGATAATAATATCATCATTATCTTTAGCAAGGAGATAATGACTTTATAGCACAGACCGCCTATTCGTACCAATATCTAGAAATTTTGACTTAGTTATCTTATTTAACCTTAATCTTAACTACCAAACAGCTCCCTAATATTTAAGTTTCTCATGTTAATATACTTTGGTTCAATTTTATTTCTAGCTATAGGTATAAAAAAAATAGATGAACGGAAAACGAAAATATAGATGGTGGGATCATAATCAATAATCATATTCATAGTGAGGGCATCATGTGCTTTTCTGAATGCGGTAAAGTACCATGGAAAAAATTGGCATTATCATCAAAGATAACTTGGGGCCCTATTGCATAAGTACTAACATATGTGACCATATTCTTGTTGTCTATAGGTGTTTGGTAAAGATTTGAACTTGATATGTTAACAAGATAATATCCAATAATCAAATAAAGTAAGAAATACTCCAGAGATAGTAATTTTTCATTGCGATAATTAAGAATTGGTGCATAAAAATTTACATAGCCCTGATTTAACTTTGGACTAGTTCTTACTGCAGTCAGTGCGCTTGAACGAGACTTTTTTGTTAACAAGATCATATCCAACCAAGAGATCAGCCTGAGACAAGTTCCCCAAAATAGCCTCACCATCCGTAGGAATCATTGCCAAACAAACAATCCCCTCTGCAACCTCATAGAACGTACTACTCCCCGGCAAATCCAAATCTGCACCGGTGAATTGAAACGTTACAGTCGGAAACTTAAGACCCGCCGCAGATTTGTAGCAAAGGGTTAAAATTCCTTGTGGGTCAGTCGTCGTTTTGGCCCCAATTGTAGTCCTCAACTCTGACTCCAAACGGTTGTAGACGTTGGTTGGCAGCATTGTCAAAGTTGTTCCTGAGTCGATGATGATGTTACCTCGTTGATTCTCGAAGTCGGAGTTTGATAAGTAGCTCAAGCTCTTTTTCCCAACCTTGATGCGATGTAAAGTGAGATAGTAATATGTGTTTGGAGCTTTTGAAACCAAAGGTGTTGAAACAACTCCGTGACCTGCAACAACTGCGGGTGAGCCAAAATTAATCGTGCTTGTTACATTGGTACCTTTGTAAATAGGCACCAAGCAATATGAGAATTTGCCTTGAACTGTTTGTTTCAATTGCCTGACAATGGACAAAGGTCCACCTCCTAGCCCGATAATACCAGATACTCCCCCATCAAAAGTGAGTTGGTTATCATGGCCACAGCCAAAAGCAATATTCGGAATTGAAACGGGTTTGCCGGTACTAGAAGAGAAGGTGAAGGTTTCTGAAGAGAGTACGCCGTTGCTATACGACTTATCGCCGTAAGTCATCCCGTACAAGCATGCGTCTCGGTTCGTGCAGTTGGAGCCGGGATTGCGAAAAGGGGAACATTGTTTGGATTGGCAAGATATGGGATAGTAGGAGTAAGAATGATCAGGGTTGAAGATAGGTGTGGTTTGCTTGTAACAATTGGTGCATGGCTTGCATTGAGTCCAGGTGAGGTCGCTTCCGGTGTCAGCAACGCCAAATGTTTCAACAGGATTGGTGCCTAAGGATATTTTCATGATATATTCTCCGGGGATCGATCTTAGCTCGGAATGGATGTAGGGGGTGGAAGATGAAGCTTTTTTCAATGAGGCACGAGAAATGGAACGCCGAAATGCATTGGTGATGATGTCCAATCGAGTGTTGGATGGGTTGTAGAGTGGGGAAAGGGGTGAGTCTCTATGAATGAGATCTAAAGTGAAGCCTTCTTGTTGGATTGGAGTGTTCCTGGCTTCAATGAGGGAAGCCAGTGAGAACAAGAAAGTTGTCAAGATGGGTAAGAGAGAAAAAGTTGCCATGGTTATAGGAAAGGAGAGAATGAGATGGGAATGAGATGGGAATGAGGCATAGGAATTGGGGAATTTATAGGAAAGGAGTAGACTATAAGTGGGAATATTGACAAAGGAATGTCAAATTTATAGGATGCAATTAATAGAATATTGAGTGCATTCGGTACAGATTTGGAGGATTTGGGAGGCTTAATAATGAATACGGAGTATTTGTTTATGCGGGCGAAGAAATTATTAGAGAATAATATTCCCACCGTACTAAATTATTTTTCTAATTGATTCAGTGCACTGATTAATATAAAATAATTAACTTAATTATTTATATTAGTTTAATGTATAATTTCCTTAAAACATATGTTCATGTGACTCAATTAAATTTGAGTGAAAAAATAAGGATAAAGCGATAAAAGTGATGTTTTAAAAAGATAAGTTTTAAACTGGACAATTATTTTGAGACGGACTAAAAAGAAAATAAGGACGATAATTTAGGGACGGAATGATTTTATTTTATATTTATTTTTGTTTATTTATAATTATTATTTAGTGTAATTACCTTATATAATTCTTTCTTTATTATTACTTATTTGTAAAAGTTTCCCAATGAAAAAATTTTACTGTTAATTTCTAAACCTTATTAGTTTCTGCCTTCTAGAAAAGTCGGAGAACATTTGCGGCTTTGTTAATTAATTAAGATAAAAATATAAGTAAAACGATGATATAGATATTTTTTATTACACGGATCTTTCTTACTCGATCTATTATTTATTATTGAGTTGACCTGTAACAGAATGAGGGATCCGTTTTACGGATTAAAATCCGTAAAACCGCTTACAAGAGACTTACTTATTACTCCTTTCGTCCCTAAATTATCGTCCTCCTTTCATTTTTCATCTATCCCAAAATAATTGTTTAGTTTGAAACTTACTTTTTTAGAACATCACTTTTATCACTTTACCCTTATTTTTTCATCATACTTTAATTATGGGTCACATACACATGTGTTTTAAAGGAAAGTACACATTAAACAAATATAAATAATCAAGTCAATTGTTTTTTCTTAATCCGTGCACCGGGTGAACTAGGACGATAATTTAAGGACGGATGAAATATTTAATAGTGTTTGGTTATGCCAAAATGATATTTGGATAGAAATGGATTATTGACATCATGGATCTAATTATAAAAATTTAAGAAATCACAATCCTGATAAACGAAGTGAGATTTGAATTTCTAATAGTTTGAATCCATGTGAAATGATAAATATTTTTTTTTATTAGATCAAATATATGTTTTACATTGGAGAATCAAATAATAATTATTTTATAGTATTAACACATTTTTAATTTTCTCAAATTGTTTTAAATATTTAAGATATTTTTATATGAACTAGTTTTATTATAACATTAGCTTATCTTTGTTTCATTTAATGTAATGCTTTTTTCTTTTATTGATCTTAGATAATTTAATTTTCATCAAAATTGAAAAAATTAATAAACAACTTGTTATTATGTGAGGCAATAATAACGTTAATGATTAGTTTTTATCATGAAAGTCGTTAACAAGTTATTGTTAAGTTTTAAATAATGTTGTCAATTGCAGCTATTAAAATAATTTTCTGAAAATTTGACTTAAGAAAGCTATTTATTTTTTTAAAGTATTGAATCATATATATATATATATATATATATATATATATATATATATATATATATATATATATATATATATATATATATATATATTACAATAATTTTCTCAATTTTTTACTTAAGAAAGCTACTTATTTTTTCAAAGTATACTATTTATTGACCCAAAAGTATAAATAAGAGATTGTCAAAGTATACATGTAACTTAATCTCTCCCTCTCTAATCTTTCATCTTGTTCTTATCTCTTTGTTTTTTGGGTCAAAGTAAAAGTAACACTTTGACCATGTAAATTTGTTTGACTTCTTCAGTAATTTGTTTGATTTTGTTTCTTCTTGTCTTATAACAGTGTAATTATTTTGTACACATTCTTCTTTTTTCTCTATTGTCCTTTTCGCTTGACTTTAACTTCCATGCATGTCATTCAAGTTGAAGAGTTGTTTGATCACTTTCAAAATCTTATCTAGAAGTCTTACTTTAGATCCTTATTTTCTCCAATATAATTACTAAATAAAATGGATGTTTTATACATGTCTCATTGACATGTAGCATAAGTTTGAAATTCAATACTATCTTACCTTCCCATTTGTGGTTGAATGGCTTTGCCTTCTCACTTATGATTAAATAACTTCCCATATTTCTCCATTGATATCTTTTTTATCCCATCCATATGTGAGTTACAGGGATGATATTTTAAGTTTCAAATTAAATGATTCCATATTCCAAGTATAATTTAATTACCTTTTGAGTCAAATTGGGAGGCTAGTAAAGTTTTCGTCATTTTTGCACTTCGGAAATTTATGTGAAAAATTATGGGTTTGAAGGAACCCGACCTGGCGCCTTCCACGTGGCAGCCAGAAGAACTTGAACTGGACCGAGGGTAACCACTTGTCCGAACAAATCGAGCATCACCAAGCAAGCTAAGGCCAGTCCGACCATGATCAAGGCTAATCATAGAAGCATACATGAATTCAAGCATAATCGACCAAGCGACCATGAGATCCCATGGTCGGCACCACGACCTGTCCAGCTCGAGTAAGAAGACGTCACCATAGTATGAGACTTAAAACAAGTCAAGAGGCCAATGAATAGGTTTGAATACTTCTAAGAAGTTAAAGAACAACTAAGAGAATAAGAATTCCGAAAGACGAGACGATCGCACGACTCAATCTCAATCTACGCGATAAATACGAACGATATCTCCAAAGCATGCAAATCATCAATAGACTTAAGGAACACATCCAACTTGAAGTCGAACGCATCTAAACAAGTTCATAACAATCATGTAAAGACCTAGGGCCTAACCGAGGTTACGAATACGAATAACGCAACCAAACTCTCAACCGAGTCCCATTCTGACTAACGTCGTGCTACGACTTGTGACTTTAGCAAGTCAACAATTATGAAACATATCTTAATGGTGTATTGGTATTAATGATATGATTCTGACCACCAACAAAGAACCAAGATTGTCACAAGCAAGGGAGAGGCATTGGAAGCATGTAGATCAAGGTTCGAGGGTTCATATGAGCATGGATCAAGGTTCAAGGGTTCTAAAATGCATAGAGTATGATTGGAAGATTCAAGAGTTCTATACAAACTTAATTCGTGGATTTATTGGAGATTCAGGCTATTACAATGGCTACTCTACAAATTCAAACATGCGTTGTGAAGCCTTATATTTCATGGAAGATGACTTGAAGACTCAAGAAATGTTCGTTTATGTCATACAATAACTTTGGGAGCTTTTAACGCCTAAAGGAAGACTTAAGGGGGCCAAAATGCAACTTTGAAAACTAGGCCTTTACAAAAAACGGGATTTGTAGATTTTCCTTATTTTAGAGGATTTATGTTTCTTAAATAGATTAGGTAAGTTGATTAGTTTCCTAAGTGGATTTTAGGTAGTTTCCTAAGTTAATTCTAAGTAGTTTCCTAAGTTGATTTTACTTAGACCTTTCCTTTTACTTTTAGGTTTAGGATTCACAACACATATAAATAAGGGTTGTGGCTTATTGTTTTAGAGACAACTTTCTGATTATTGATTAATATAGTTTTTGAGTGTTTTTTCAAAACCTCCTTGTTCTTCATTGAACTTGTGATTATTTGGTGAGAGGCTAAGTAATCGAAACCCGAACTTATCAATAGGATATTCATCCCTATTGTGGCGTTCTTCATTATACCAAGGTTCGTGTTCGTCTCGTAATTGGATCGCGGAGTACCTCGTTCAATAACGAATCGTAGCATTGGGTCAAGGTGTCACAATCCATCAATTCATTGACGTTCTTCGCTTGCCGTGCTGCGTGCTCTTTGATTCCTCCATCGCGAGTACGCGTCTAGGAATCATATCAATTAATGTGGTTACTCATACACATCTAGACTTTCTCACAAATCGAAGTGTGCAACGCAAAATGAAAAAGTACGAGCATGGCACGTAAATCAAGCAAACCAAGGATCATGGTATTACAAATTATCAAACATGTTTCACTTTCTAATTCAAATTAGAAAAGAAATAGAAACAAAGTAAAACAGAAATATGTGAAACAAAAGGATGAAATATAAATGTCACTATACATGCCTCATTTAATTGAAACAACTCTGATTCACAAAACATAGTGTTGGAACAAAAGTAGTTAGGATTCACCAAACTGTCAAGGTCAGCAAAATTACTAAACAACGGAAGACATTTTTAAAAAGCAGGAAATAAGTGCAAACAATTTCCAAACAATTTACAAGCCTATGCTTGTAGATCTAGCCTCATGGTCAAAAAGATTTCACTAAATCAAATGAATTGTTTTTACAAAAATAATGTGAAATCACCAAACCAAACACTCTCACAAGACAACAAGTATTGGAGTGCAAAAACTCACAGAAAAACAGGTAGAGAAAACGTGGGAAGAAAAAATCAGCTTCCTAGAATCACTAGGAAGACAAACAATTCCAGCAGTCTCAATGTAGTTCCGAATGAAGCTTCTTCAGTTGCTGCATTCGGAGCTGCATTCACTTTCAGCAAATTTGGAATTTTGAAATTTCTGAATATGATCTGAATTTGTTGTTCTGCACTCTCACGCTCTGGCCAATTTGCACGTCTCAACCTTTGCCCATGTCCTCTATTTATATTGTGAAGGAGACTTACACATAAAGAAGGAAACAAACTCCAATAAGGAAAAAGATTAGAATTAGTAATGAAATCTAATTCGTTATTTACTAAAATTCTCTTACCAAATGGACAAGGACTCCAAGGCATGGCTTTATGAAGGAATATTGGAAGGAATATTACCAAGATATTGTTTCCATAGCTACTCCTAAACTTTAGGACCAATAAAATAAAAAATCTTAGGAATATTTTGTTTCCAAAAATGACTAAACTTTAGGATCAAGAAAGTCAAAATATTACCAAGATTTTGTTTCCAAATATCAACCAAAACTTTAAGACCAACAAAATCAAAAATCTTATGAATATTTTGTTTTCAAAAAATGCATCTAAAGATTTTGTTTCCAAATATCCACCAAAAGTTTAGGACCAAGAAAGGTGAGAACAAGACCAAAATAGGTCATGTCTATTTTGCCCTTACAATCTCCTCCTTTATTGAACCTTTCTGGTCAAATCAAATGACAAGTGTTTATTCCACACCAATCAAACCATCTAACCTGCATTGGTTAATAAATCTCATCTCCCCCTGAATTTGTACAAGGTATACAATTGGAAATCATTTACTAAGCACAAATCAGAATATACCAATAATGCAATCACATGCATACAAGGAAGCAGATTCATCATCATCACCAGAAATAGGAACACTTGACCTCTCTCCCCCTATTTGACCGGAGAAGGAAGAGTGAGAAACAATCTTTTAGGAGTTCTCAAAAATCCAAGATTTTGAAAAACACAATTAAGTGTTCACCATGACTTGATCACACCCCTAGCAATAACTGAGCACCTTATATCCCCATTCAATACCTCTTAGATCCACACAAAAATTAGACATCCACTAAATATTTTTCAACATGGAGATTTTTTGGAAATTGATTTGCATAGTTTGATTTTAGGACAAAAATTCAACAGGCTGATATCCTTATCAACAATGCATGTCCTAAAATTTTATGCCTAAAACATGGTAACAAAAAGCTAGCCAAAAGAATAATGCAATCACACACAAGTGATAAAGACCACATCAAAGCGGTGTAGTTCTTGATGCAGCTACATTGGGAGGTGCATTCATCAATAATAAAATTTTGTGCAATTTTTGCATCTTTTCGTTTCTCAAACATACTTCTCTCCCACAAATTCCATAGGTACTTTATTTTCTTAGGAGTATAGCTCTACTTTATTTCAAGCATATACACACCATGCCACTTGGAACTTTTCACACTATTTACCAAGGGAAGCCATTTTGCTTTTGATCCACCCATGAAATCCAATGATTCATAGTCCCAAAAGAAAATTGCCACAAATCTTGTTCGTTAGGTAGCTCTTTTTCGTTAGGTAGCTTTCACACATTTTCTTTCAAGGGTATCCAATTTTCTCAAGATCAACCTATGAGAACCTAAGTTCCATAGTACCAAGATAAAGTGCTACAAATTTTTAAAGGTAGCTCTTTCCTTTGTGGACTTTAAACTTTCAAAACAAACAATTTTTGGGAGAGAGAGTAGAATAAAAAAAAAATCACAATTGATTTTGAATGCAATTCCCAAGCAACAACAAAAGACACAAACATGTGAGTCAATGATCTAGAGTGCCCACTAAATACAAAATGCAAGTATGCCTTTTTTTTTCTTTTCTTATAATTAACTAAGTGTAAAATCAAATGGCACACATAACACAAGAGATTTCCAAAGATTGAAAAATCTCTCAAAATCAAGACTCTTGACAAATATATCATCAAGTTGATTTTCAGTCCTAACATGTTCAATGCAAACAATTCTTTGTTCAACCAAGTCTCCAATAAAGTGCTATACAAATTGCATTGGTGTTATCACAATACATGGTTAACACATCAATGTGTAGCCTATAATCTTTGATCATTTGATGCATCCATAAAAGTTATAGAGTCATATATAAAAAGCAAGCAATAGGGCTTCTCTCAAAAAGTAACAAGACTTCTCTCAAAAATATTTTGATAAGCATGCTAATTTATGATAATCAACCTTACCTCTTCTCTATGTGTATATGCCATCATGAATATTACTGATCGATGTTTTAATTAATCTTTTTCCTTGCAAGTGGACAAGACTATTATAGAATAGTATTGGAAGAAAGAGTCGAACCCACATAGACAAGTGATCACGAACAGTGCAATTTATTGATAGCAAATTATTAATCTAAAAGGGGATTTTTATAATTATTTTTATTCTAAACTACTATTTATATTTAGATGTTTAATTAGTTAGCAGTAATTACAGATATGAAGATCTTATGGTGGGTGGCAATCTAGGATTCTGGGTTTCACTTGTATCTCCTTTATGTTCAATTCATAATAATTATCATTCAATTTCTTGGGTTCGTTCACTAAAGATAGATATAGTCTGTTGAACAATTGGTTCAGCCTCCATCCCCGCAAAATTCATCCATTCTATATCCTAAGCACAAGAACTGTAATCTATCTGTCACCTAGATTTATGATCTATCTGTCACCTAGATCATGTATGAACCTGGTCCTAACTTATCACTCTCGTGCATCGATAGGTCCAATTTATTGTGATGGTGAGCCAGTGTACGACATATGCACATTGGTCATGCAGTTATCCGCACCTCTAAGCCTTTATTATTTGCGATTACATTCATTTGTTCAAAGCAAAATAATATAGGGATTGATAAACAACACAATCAACAAGAATTGAATGATCATATATAAGAATCAAAACATAAATTCGATACAAGTTACCTCCCACCTCCTAGATTATGGATGATTTAGTTCATCATAGACAATGAACATCACATGGAGATGATCGGATACATGATTTGATCTTCAATACTTGAAATTACACAATCTAATTATGATATACAATCTAAAAACTACCTAAAATCTACCCAAGACTGCTTCCAACCGATTTTCTATCTCTTGCTCTCGGCATCTAACTTCAATATATACTCGGGAGTTGTAATCCAATCGAATCACTGTGTGAAAATCCGAAAATAGCGCGTTCTGACCACCTTGTGGTCGCAAGGTGTTGAGTACCTTGCGTCCGCAAGGTCTCCAGTGTATCTGTCCTTGAACTGCTTGCTTTTCTTCCCGTACTGCCTACCTTGCGGTCGCAAGGTCTGATGTACCTTGCATCCGCAAGGTCTTCAGAATTGACAGTTCTTGATTTTTCTTCATTTTTCCTCTTTTGGCCCTTCTTGAAATTTGCACTTAAAACCCTGGAGTTTGGCATATTTTCACTAATAACCCTGAAACTTACAAAACTCACCGAAAACATATATTAGTAGCCAAAAGCCTCGTGAAATAGCATAATTTAAGTCATAGAAGCATATAAAATCGGCGTATAAAGTACATCGATCAAATACCCTCAAACTTAAACTTTGCTCGTCCACGAGTAAATAATAAACACTTATAAATACAAAAGCATATAAATAACAAAAAATTAAAATTTTTTTGGAGGGTGACACTATTTACACTCCTCTATAAACCCACAAACTCAAGGAGACTCTTTCGAGTGACTCAACTAAGCAGATAAATACAAAACTGATAAATACAAAAGCAGATAAAAGTTAAGCTAAAAATAAACATAAAATCTTTTTGGCTTCAACTTCAAGTTATAAGTGTATGACATGCAAAGCGCCTCGGCCGATCGACTCACCACATATATGCACTTAGTTACATAAAACATAAAACCAACTGATCTTTTCTTAAAACTGCTACTACTTCTAATTTCTCCGTGTGTGTGTGATCACCAGTCTTAGAGAATATCTTAACTAAAACAGTTTTATTAAGCTAAACACCACATTCATATGAAATTCAAATTTTAATATAAAATCATGCATTAAATAATTATGAGATCTACCATCCAAACCCGGTCAGTTACAGACAGAAAGGTCTCAAGGATTTCAAAGACTTATACATCCATCCCATGCACTTCTATGTATGACATTCAATGCTCTCCTATCCCAATGACTTGTAATAGCTAAGATTATGCTAACACAGTGAGCTTTAGGGCGAATTAATAATGATGATGACAGTGTGTGAAGTGTGCGATCAATTTCATATGACACACTTGACAGTTAAAACAACATAAGCATTGGCAAGAAGATCATTAGGTCTTTATTTAGCTTGTAATGTAAGGCCAAGGTGATGGGGGATATGATGGAAAGGAATTGGAATTCAAAGTGAGAGAGTAAGACTACCCCTTTATCCCTCATACTTCCAAGCAAAAGGAAGTTTTCCCTATTTAGGCTAGGACCTGCAAAGACCACAAGTGGAGGGGTGCTTTCTTTACTTTTCAGTTTTCTTCTTTCCCCCAAACTTTTTTTGGGCAATATATACTTCTAAAAATATCATTCTTATCAGCATGATTTTTCTAACATATTTTTCTCTTGAAAGCTATGCTTCCATTTGAATCTTTGTTACACTCTTCTTCTTCCGTTTCATTTTTCGTCGATACATAATTTTTTTATTTATTCTTTTTTCTTTTTTTTTCGACGACGGAAAGAAGAAGTCTTCCGAAAAATAGCCTAACTGAAAAGAAGTGGTCCTCCAAAATCAATTTTCCCACCCACATCCTACTCTCTCAAAGGGTAGGCTAAAAGTGTATAAGCTTTTATGGTTAAGTTAATGTGGGTAATAGAAACGATGGCGAATGGGGGTTTAAATAGTGTGCTTAGCACACTCCATTCTTTTTCATTAGGCTCAACGGGGACACTAGGGATATTTTTAGTATATGTTAGGGAATATTTAGGCTCTAACGATCCAAAGATGACCTAAGTCATTTCTTAATGCCAAATGCTAATGTAGTTTTTAAAGCAAGTAAGACAACAAAATATCATATCAACTATGGGAATTGGGGGTTGAATGTTTAGCATCATTGGATTTCAAATAAGCATTCGCTAAGACAGATGGTAGGGACAATTGAGACGAACATGTAGACACGGTTCGAAAGTGTGCTTGAGATATATAAATGAGAAAAATCCAAGGGATCTAACTATCATGCAATTGACCCTAAGTCACAACTTAATGCAACAATTATGTTCGAATGGCTATGCATCATATTCTTGTGCATATATAGTCACTACAACAAAAAAGCCCTTTAACAACGTTTTTAAAACGTTGTAATAGACCTTTAACAACGTTTTCTGAAACGTTGTCTTATCCAACGTTGTAATAGGGTCTTTTTTTTTAATGGTTTTTCGCAACGTTTTTTTAAAAAAAACGTTGTTAAATGTCTTTCACAACGTTTTCTACTAAACATTGTTAAATGTTTTTCACAACATTTTTTAATAAACGTTGTTGTTAGTTATTCACAACGTTTTTTGTAAAAAACGTTGTAAAAGGTCTTTCACAACATTTTTGTTAAAACGTTGTGAAAAGTCTTTCACAACATTTTTGTTAAAACCTTGCGAAAAATCTTTCACAACGTTTTATAAAAAAACGTTGTAAATTATTATTTTTTTTTTAAAAAAAATCATGTTTTGATTTTCCTTCTCCTACGTACCTCAGGCCAAACTCAACCTCTTCAATATGAGGCTAGTCCATCAATTCACATATCACATCTCCTGTCCAAAGTTTATATCGTTTTGAACAACATTTGATCATTGAAATATTATATGCATCATAAGGTCAAATAATGAGGGTTTCTCGACATATTTAGCTAGGCGCGCAACACTTATTTGAAAATAATTACCAATCAAACAGAGAGATAAATGACAAAAAGATACATATACACTATCCCATTCTACTTTGTATTGCTTGTAAATCAACAAAATACATATACGCTTAGGAGAAGTGATGCGAATTACAATCTCACAACAGAGTAATGTACTACGATTGTGAACTAGCAATCAACTATCTCACAATAGAATAGCGATGTAAATTACAATCTCAGAACAGAGAAATGTACTATGATTGTGAACATAAGAAATAGGTAAAATCCCTAATAAGTGATAAAACAAAAGTAAAAAAAAAAGATTACAAAATAAACAAGAAGCAAAGACTCAAACCCGTTGGGAATCTCCATCTTTCTCTTCCTCGCTATGGTGATTGAAACTAAAGTTTCATGTTGCTGCGTAAATCAATCCAAATTAGAATTTCAATTTAAGTAACATATTACATAACTCTATGCATAATAGTCCATCTTGATTGAATTAATACTTGCCTTTGGAAGACATATTATTTCAGCTAAAATATGAACCCAGTACATCAATTTAGGATTAATAGGAAGTAATAATACTTGACGGAAAAATAAATCCATGATTAATAGGAACTAATCAGAGAGAAGAATTAAGGTCTTAGGTTGGTGTCGAGCTAGCACAATAACAAGGCCTCACTTGCAAGAAATCAATCCGATGCAGTGGTTTAAGTAAACTAACTATAAACCTCTCGCATCATCGGTTTGACACCATACACCTTTACTATTGAGTTGTCTTCTATAATGGCTAGGTAAACATAAAACTAATGATCAAGATATGTGTATTATTATCTCCTGGAAGAAAGCAAGACATGTTGTTGTGGGCGGGGAGAAAAAACAGCTTCTCATTCTCTCGCATTTATTCAAGAGAAATGAAGAATGTTCGCTTGGAATAAGATTGCTCGTTGACATGTGTATTACACCGCTTGTCGATAGTATACTATTCTCGCTCGGGTTACCTTAAATGATGTTGTTGAATGCAGTGAAATCGCCCTCCGCACGCCGAAGCAACATAACAATCGTTCTTGGATAGCGCAGCAAGTCATGGCCCTCTCATCAAGATTGTACTCCCGCTTGTCCGTATGTGATCCATCTTGAGGGTCGAAATGATCGGTAGGATAACATCATAGTTAATGTCGAGGTACTATGAACGCAACACCAACCACAATGACACTCCAAACATATTTGAAATCACAAGATTTAAACAAAATCAAAAGCATTTGACTGCAACAAAGAGATTAATGGATAAGAGACAAGAGTCAACGTTTTTTTGCACATGGGTTTTGTTCATCCTTGCAAAACTTGTTCAATTTACAACTGCAAATACATAAGAAGGCCAATACATCTCCCGAGCATACATGGGAGAACCGGATCATGCTCGAGGCAGCTATTTTGTGTTTTGGAATCATGCAACTCAAAGCGATACTCATTTTCTATGGAGATAGTGGTACTTTTTCCTCCTATAACTATAAGTAAGACAACCAAAGGGTAGGTTTTCCAAAGTGAAACACGCCACATACCACTACACTTCAACCATATCATAAATGAAAAAAAAATGATAATAGTAGAACACAAATACTAATATGCACAGAATAAGCTAAGAATGACTAAATAACCTTGCAACGCCTCTTTAGACCAGCCTAAAAAGTATGGGATGGATTGGACCGCATTTGCAGCAATGATGGCAACAGAATCAGACGGAGTAACAAAAAACCTGAGGTTATTTAGTCATTCTTAGTTTCTTCTGTGCCAGCCACTTGGTGATGCACTTGTAGTATGCCGAGTGCCAGCAGTTGCCTTCACGCCAAACTTTTCTTCACTGAAGTATGTAATAGGAAGTTACTTGAGGATGCTAAGTGCCTAGACGAAACTATTGTGTTTTGTTTTCCAGTTTTAGTTGCTATTTTTGCCTGCTTTGGTGAGCTCCTTTTTTTTTATCTCCCTGTTATGCCTGTGGAATTTGTAACTCTCTACAGTGATTTTATGTTATTTTGGTCAGTTTTCTCTTAGTTAAGTTCATTCCGTATCAAATTAAAGGTTTGCTGTTCCTCTAATCTAAAAGTGTTGTATTAATATAAATAGTTGTGAAGTAGATTATGAAACCTTCTAAATCAATTAATTGCCCATGTTGCAAGCATGCTTTATGTGAAATTCCTTATTTTGTGATGTAGATTCAATAGGACCTCCAATGGATACAACTTTATTTTTATTTTTACTTTTGATAAGAGACAGTTGGTACAAAATTATTTTACAAGAATACACAATAGATAAAGAGGACATGCACCCACAAAGATTTGTGTTTCAGAAAATAATTAAAAATCTCTATATGGGCTTTACATTCAACAAACTAGAAAGCCTTGACTCAACTACTTGACGAATGTCAAATCGTCAAAATTAATTCACCTTCTTCCTAATAACGAGTATAAGGTAAGTCGGGATCGTATCCGCAGGGAACGTCGAATTTATTTCTTTTAGAATTTTATCGAAATGATAGAACACAATTTTGGACTTTAAATTAAGCTAGAAAATAAATTTAACGACTAGTAAGCTAAAAATAAGCAACTTTAATTAGACTAACAAATTAACAATTACTTTAACTCAATAAAATTTAAGTCCCAGCCAATGAGTCAATTTCATCTCGCCCTTTATTTCCGGTCATCGATGCAAAAATATCTTATGGAATTTTAAATAAACCGGTTAAAAGCGTCGACGAACGCCCAACACTCAATCTCTCCTTACCGAATTGATAATTAAGAGACGCTCGTTAATTACCGTCTAACCGAGTTACAACCCCCGAGACGCTCGTAAGATTTAATAACTCGGTTGCATTAAGATGCGAGAGACCCGATTCAAAGTCATGTGTATTGAAGCAATATCATGTAACAACGATTATTGCACTGCAGTAATGCGGTCCGATTATGCTTGTGATGCCTAAACGGTGTACTACTTGCCACTTCGTTAAATCCGAGGACAATTACGGATCAACGGCGTTAACTAGCTTTAGATTATTATATTAATTAACATTCTGGCCATTAAACATTAATTAAGTACAATAATCATCCTACGTGTAACTCAGAGTACAAATAAATATTTAAAACCCACACAAGATGTTAGATCAATTAGATCTCACGAAAATAAAGGGGAAGAGACTCAATCTCCCATTGACTGTAAAAGATTACTTAGCTAATAAACATAATTAATAAAAACACTTACAGAAAATTAAGAAGATATGTTGTTTCCAGCAGATTAAGAACTCCTAAAGAAGATTACAAGTTTATCACCACTCTTTCTCACAATTGTTTCACACTCCTTTCTTTTCTCAACACTTACTGCCTGAAAAATCCTACTCCCTGGCCGACCTCCCTTAACTCATCAGGGAACACATCCATAAATTAATAACATTATCTCTTCCCACTAACTCCACTATTTGGTAGTTTTAAAACTACCACTAACTTCTCAAAACCTCCCACTACTTGCACATTAATGTTTTGATTTAATACATAAACTGAATTTAGACAATAATAACTACATTGTCTAATTTTCTACCAGTCAGTAACTTCACCACCGGGTTCCACTTTTGAAAGCTGTTGACATCACATGCCCATGTGACCTCCCGAATTTTCCTCTTAGCCTGAATCCAACATTTTCCTCTTTTACAGCTTCCTGTGATCCTACATCATAATCAACACAAAACCAACCAAAAGTGTAATGTTTTGCTCTAAAATAAGCATAAAACCAACTAAATTTATTACACTTTTGGGTTCCCATCACTACTCGAGGATCAGTCACTTAAATCACATTATGCCATCTTGTTGTGTAGACATCAATACATTTACACAGGTATGAAGAATCATCATATAGAACGTGCGACATAAACGAGTACTATCTTGGTATCATGGTGTTTATCGTAGCATTTTTTGATATACACCATACTACAAGTTTTAAATAGCGCAGTGCTCCCGCACAACTTGAAACTTGCAATGGAAAGAATGAAAACGAGTATTTAGTACCTTCAACTGCACAATGGTTTTCTCCACGTTTGGTAAACTCACCAGACGCACACCTTCTCCACCAACAAGCAGTCCCCAAGTGAAAGGACCTGCACTCAAATCAATAAATGCCCACCGAAAGGAATCGAAATCGGAGAGAGACGGTGAGAGAGAGAGGTGGACCTTTCTTTCCCCAATCCACGTGTCCGTGAGACATTGCGTGAAGACCACCGACATCCCATTTGTATGTAAACCACCGACATCCCAGATTTGAAGACCACTACCTCTATTATAAGGCGGTTATAATCTTTATGCTCTTATCCAACTATTAGTGACATGATCGCCGAAAGTGCGGTAAGTAGATGTTTCATTGAATCTTTACATTTGGTGACATGGGGTCATTGCAAGTTATTAAAATAGTTTTGTCTCGAGTATTTTTTTCCCTCGATCGAGGTTTTGTATGTAAACTCATATTCTAAAGAGTGCTTTACTTGTTTCGGTGCAAGTATCCCACAAAAGGAACATATGTTATTGGTTTTTTGTTGGATTGATATGGATCTGGTTTATTATCTCCAACACATGTGTATTCTATTTTCTCTTGGGATATGGTGAATATATCAGCTCAATTCTTGGACCAAACCGATCTTAGATGTTAAGCAACAGAGAACGAAAAAATAGGAATTGGAGGCACTAGAAAGGAAAGGGGCTTTGAGTTCGGGCAATTGTTCTTTGAAGAAGTGGGAAGGCGAGTGTTTTTCCAACTCATTCAAGATCAACGTGAATTTGTTTGAGTTTTTAAAGGTATTCGATTGCCATTTGATGTTATTTTGAAACCTATGATTGATGCCAAGTTTCTTCCTCTTCTCTTAATATTTTTGATATGGTGCTCGATCAAACTTAAAATAATTCTTTTTCAAGGTTAGATATTTTAACTTATCAAATATAATCCTATTCTTTGGAAAAGCTACAACCATAGGGCTTGCACATTGATAGCCATAAAATAGAGAAATTAAGAAAAAACTAAATTTGCACGTTGAGAACCATCAAGATCTAAACCTAGAAAAAAGGCAACTGCGACAACATATTATAGGTACTTTATGAATTATACCTCTGTAATCTTGAACTTAATTTCATCATTGCTAAATCAACTCATAATCATGAATGATAAGTACTCAGTATTCTAAAAAATGTAACAATATTTAGTGCATATGACATTTATATCTCCCCATAAACCGATGTCACTCACAAGATGATGGGTTCTTTGAAATTGCAAGCAACGTACTAAAAGACAGCTATTAAAAGTTAACTACCAAATTAATAGTCAAACGAAGGTACAGAGAGATGAAAAGCCAAATGTATT
Organism: Codonopsis lanceolata; assembly: GCA_013146195.2. Classification (NCBI taxonomy): domain Eukaryota; kingdom Viridiplantae; phylum Streptophyta; class Magnoliopsida; order Asterales; family Campanulaceae; genus Codonopsis; species Codonopsis lanceolata. The sequence goes on along the minus strand of CM028378.1, from coordinate 92,789,787 downwards.
GAAATAAGGACCTTTGTCAAGAAAAAGAAGAGGCTTTAACTTAAGGGGGGGACAAAGTCGAGCATCGATCATGATAGATTCCAATAAGTCCGCTCATAGATAACTCCAAGAGTGTTTTTCTCGGTGAAGTGGGCATGACATTCATAACTCACAATTTAGGAGAATCGAGTCTTTGCTGCACAAATCCTCCCAACCCGACATTCATATCTATAATATTGCGATACCTTCGGAGTCAATAATTCTATTAATCTGTAGCATTTACATGTTTCTTCCATAATTTCTTGTCTTCTGGTACTCCTCAACGAAACACCAAAGAAACAACAGATCTACTAGTAATTCTTGGTGGGACGGCATAAAGCCTCTCGAAATGCCTTGCTTCATCGTTTGAACTGCTGAATGGAGTTATGCACGCCTCCATTTTTTATACCTAGCAACCACCCAAAGGAAAGTAGAAAAACAAATTAAGCATGTAATCTGTTATTTATAAAGCTTAGATCGAGAAATCGGAAATGTTCGATATGAAATGACCGCATTCGACCAATTTTAAGCGATCACTAGAACAAAACCAATGATAGACCAATCCCAATCATCGGGAAAAAACGACATTCAAACAATTGAGAAACAAAAGCCAAATATCCCAACGAATGAAAACAGACATACACGGGAAGCACCGAATCATTTCCCATCTTTCCAGTCCATGTGAGGCCTTAATTCCGAGTGATTGAATTCTTTCTCCTTGTTTGCTTACTTAATTAAAAATGGAATTGATGTTAGCGGTCTTCTAGCTACTGCTCTTCTGGACATGTATTCGAAATGTGGGTGTGTTGAGCGGTCTTTGGAAGTGTTTGAGAATACTTTAAGGAAGGATATCGGTACATGGAATGCCATGATTGCTGGATTGAGCCTACATGGGCTCGGGAACAGGCGTTAAAAATCTTCTCTGAATTGCGGTGGAAGGCTTCAAGCCAAATGAGGTCACATTTGTTAGTGTTCTATCTCGCCGTGCTGGTTTGTTAGATAAGGGTCGCGAGATGTTTGATCAAATGGTTCACATTCATGGGATTCAAAGACCACCGAGCATTATGGATGTATTGTTGACTTGCTTGGTCGGGTTTGGGTTGCTAGAAGAGGCTGAAGGATTTGCAAGAAAAGTCCCATATAAAGAAGCTCAAGTTGTTTGGGAGTCTTTTTTGGAATAGAAAAAGCTTGGTGACACCGGAGTGTCTTATGAAAATAAATCCGCAAAGTGGCAATGTGATGGTCAAGACATGGGACTAAAGGTAGCATGTCCAAAATGTGAGAACCGAAAGTTCAGTAACTTTAATTATTAAACTGTCTGACTCGGGAGGACCCAAAATACATGGCTATACTCGTTGGAAAGGTATACAAGTCTACTTTAAGGGGGAAAAAATGGTTCATCGTTTCGAGCCCTGTGGAGAGAGAAAATGCATTTTTCGTACAAGGTGTCCAGACTGTCTGTACACGGCTTCAGCAGACGTTTTTCATCTTCTTTTTAATCTTTCTTCTTGGATTCTTCCCCAAAGGTCAAGATTGGAAGTTCATCATCCCTAGGTGTGTTATAGATTCAGCCTTCGCACCCAAGTTGTGTAGTATATAAGCCTGTTTTATAAGTGCATAAGGCTCCTATTAGAACATACACCTTACTTAGCCACTTCTTTCTCAATTAATATATCTTCCTATCAGATTTTTCAAGTAGGCAAAGACTAATTACAAAGGCATGTATTGAGTGTGTGTGTGTGTGTGTGTGTGTGTGCACGTGTGTCCTTGAAATGAGAATTAACAAAAGCACATCATGGAATAAATAATTATAAATGAACACGAAAGAAAAATCGAATCGATTATCATATAAAGAGATGTCTAAAAGGAACCCCAAGTAGCCAAAGGAATGGGAAACGGATTGGGAGATTTTCCAGGCCTTTGCTTCATCAATGCTGAGAATACAAAGTGTTCCTGCCAAGTTCCCAAATGCCAAAATCATGCAAGAAGTGGCTAAAGAAGAAAATGAAGAAAACAGCCAAGGCTCAATTAAGCTGAGTATAAACTTTGATGTAGAAGAATAGCCAAACAATTCGGGAGGCCTAAAGACACTGGTAGTTGCCTAGCCTGTGGGAACTGTCTTGGCTGTACTTATAATGCCAAAATTATACTGACAAGAATTATCTTGTCTCAAGAATTGAGGTACTTTCCATCTTTGTATACACAAGCGCAAGCGGTATATGAAATTTGGGTAAATTGTGTGTTAGCTTTTTCACCTTGTTTATGATGTCTAAGTATATCAAATATGTCCCTCGGTTCCGGTGAATCTTTAGTTTAAATAATCACATATAGTAAATATCAGTCCAAAGATAGGCCACATTGACCAAAAAATAAAAATCAAAGTTCAATTGGGACGGAAGAAGTATATAATTTGCTTGACATGGATTTTTGCAATTTTAACTTTCTTGCAATTGATGATAACCTACAATTAGTTTACAGCCAAAAGAATATTGTGGAGATCACTTTTCACCATGGAAATCAAGACATAAGAAGGCCAAGGACTGTTATAAAATAAAGCCATGTTTCGGTTTTTCTAAAGATTCCAAAGAATCAAGGAGGGCTACAGAAATTTAATAATGGAGCTTCGACCCAGCCACCAGATAAAGCGCTACTGAATGGATGAAACACACATAGGAATATCATAAGTCTGGTGAAAGAAAGACCAGATCAATCACTTTTCACCATGGAAATCAAGACATAAGAAGGCCAAGGGCTGTTATAAAATAAAGCCATATGCTTTACTAAAGGGAAGATCTTTTAATGGAAATTTCTTAAAACAACAGGTATGAATGGAAATTTCTTTGAATCCTAGAAATGTTTCACTTTCACACATGAACTTTGGGTGCGAAATGAAGGGAGTATTAGATGGGGGGGGGGTTACTGGGTTGGGAATCCAGACTAAAAGATAATCCTAGACAAATGGTATAATATGAAGGATAATGGAGCAGTATCACTAACCCATGTAAAAAGATTCTCCTGCCCAGATGGTTGTGACATATCCACAGGCCTCCTTCCAGTCAACAATTCAAGGAGTACAACCCCATAGCTGTAGACATCACTTTTGACCAGTAAATGGCCAGTCATAGCATATCCAGGTGCTACGTACCTGTAAGGCAGTTTCATTCCATATTATTCTCATGTTATATTTTGGGAAAAAAGGGGACAAATATGAGACCGATGATAATGGAACACGCTGAATATGTAGCCTATGACAGACCATAATTTGTTTTGTTTTAAATATTCCTGATTCTCTGTACAAGACTCTTGGTTAGTCATTCATTGTATTTAGTATTGTTCTCTCATCTTCCAAAAGCTGGTGAAGTTGTATATATAGGTTGTCTCTTCAATCTTTATTAGATGAGTTCAGTTCTTCATTCTCCTTTCTTGGTTGTTTAATTCTTTCCCTTAATCTTCTCCTTCTTGTCTCATTCTTTCATGGTATCAGAGCTTACCATAGCCATGGGTGATGAATCTATAACTCCCAACAAAACCACAGGAGCCTCCTCTTCTTCTTTGCAGTCAAACTACAATCCCTCTCTTCCTCTTTTCTTCAACATCCAGTCTGTGATGTCTCATTGTCTCTTAAACAATGAGAATTACATCAACTGAGCTCTCTTTTACTTCAAGCTTGACACCCATCGACTTTCTCGCCACCATTACTCAAAAAATCCCTCCATCAAAACTTCTTGAAGACGGTGTGACAGAAAACCCAGCCTATGATTTCTTTATTCAAGCCTCAGACTTAGTTCTGGTCTGGATCAAGGCCACGGTGTCAGCCGAAATTCAAACCCATGTCAATCCTTGCAAAACTGCTCCGGACGCATGGGATCTTTTGGCAAAAGAGTTTGGTGTTTCATCCGCAATCCACTTGCAGAAACTTCAGGATGATTTCCATGACTTGAAGAAAACTCCTGACATGTCCATTCGAATGTACTTACTCAAAGCTAAATCTCTGGCTCAAGCTTTAGCAAGTGCAGGTGAACAAGTGTCAAATGACATGTTGTGGAGAAGGATTCTTGGAGGACTTGGAACATCATACAAAGAGTTCATTACTGTGCAGAACTCAAGAGGTCCAATTTCTGTGAGTGATCTGCAAGATCTTTTATTGCAAGAAGAGGCCTTGCAAGAGAAATTCAGTCCATCGAATCCGCCCACCGCTTGGCTGCTAATAAAGTCAATTCAAGTTCGACTTCAAACTGAAAACACCGGTAATACTTCTTCTCGCCTCGCTTTATTACAATTGATAGAAATCGTTTGGTGCTACTAGATTTTTTCCCACACAAGGCCGAATAGAGGTGGGGAAACCTGGTCGTGGCCAAAAATGGTGGAAAAATAAAGGACAAGGTCGCGGACCGTTACCCACTCCAAATCATCACCAAGATCGCCCAAAGCCTCTGCTTTCCCAACATGTTCAACATTTCATCATCCTAATCACTACATGTCTCCTAATCCATACATAGTTATCGATCCTAATACTTTGCCAAATTTGTAATAAGTTAGGCCATCTGCTCCCACATGTGCGTGCAGAGAACTAATGTTGCCTACTCCTCGCCTAATACCCACAAAATTCATACCAATCTTCTCTTCCATCTCCCATGGCTCAACAATCCTATGTCCTGGATTCAGGTGCAACGAATCATATGACATCCACCACTCAAGGCATGCACGACTACTCTCCTTACTCAGGTACCGACAAAGTTGTTATTGCAAATGGGTCTCAATTACTCTATCGGCCATGGTAATTTTCCTTTACTCATGGTGCTCATTCTTTCTCATTAAAAATGTCTTGTGTGTCCCCACGATGCATAAATCCTTGTTGTCTATCCGCAAGTTTTCTCGATAATAACCGTTATTTCGAACTTGACGCTTCGGATTTCGTGTTAAGGACAATCGCATTTGCGACAATTCTTTCTCGCAAAAAGAAGCTCGGTGGCTGCATACTCAATTTATCATTTTCTTCAAACTCATCTGCTAATCCTCTTGCTCTTGTTGGTGAACGAGCATCTCTCCCTGCAGATGGCATTCTCGCCTTGGTCACCCGTCATCACGTGTTTTTCATTCTCTTGTTCAAGTATCGATTCGATTAGCGGATCTGTCATCAATAACAAAAGCATGTGCCATGTATGTCCTCTCGGAAAGTCATGTAATTTGAAGTTTAATATTCGAAATTTCAATTCTATGCAACCTCTAGATCTACTCCATTTAGATGTATGGGGTCCATCCCCTGTTGTATCAAACTCTGGATTTCGATATTATTTTTCTATTGTTGATGATTTTTCTCGTTATGTGTGGTTGTTCCCTCTCATTCATAAATTGATGTCTTTCAAGTGTTCGCTCAATTCAAAACTCAAATTGAAAATCGCTTTCTAGAAAGATTTCTTTGTACACACTATTAAGACTGCTCAACTGATGGAGGAGGCGAAGCGTCAGAATCGTCAATTATCTCGATTTTTTGATTCTTCATGGAATTAAGCATCGCACCTCGCCCATACACACCCCAAAGAAACGGGTAGTCGAGCGCAAACACCGTCACATCGTAGAAATGGGATTGTGTCTTTTAGCTCGCCCTAAAGTTCCGTAAAAATTTTGGCTCGAGGCTTTTACAACAGCTCATAAATCGCTTGCCCATGCATGCTTAGACATATTTCTCCATTTCAAAAATTACTCAAGCGGGTTCCCTCTGACATGATTTAAAAACTTTGGTTGTATTTGTTTTCACTGAACCGCACACCAAGCATAAATTGCAACCCAAATCTACCTGTGGTTTTCGGGGATATGATTCTGCCGCAGCGATACGCATGCTTTGATTCAACAAATGGCAAACTTTATATCACTCTAAGATGTTCTTTTTGATGAGAGTTATTTTCCCTTTGT
>CM028378.1:92735143-92783756 GCA_013146195.2 Codonopsis lanceolata | reverse complement strand
CCCAAAACTAAACTTAACCTAAACTAACTGGCATATTTAATTTGAGGAAATGTTCGGTCCATTTACCCGAACTTTTGAAATAGATTCGGCCTAGGGACCCAAATAATAGTATTTAGGTTTTTTTCTTGCATTCAATCCGTGAATGGTATGACCTTCCCCGACTTGTGTAACATGTTTATAATTTGATCGATTTCATACAATTTCATCGGTTTGAGGCCAATTTGAGTAAATTGCATTAATAAGAGTACAAGTTCATCAATTTGAGCACAATATTATCATTAAAGGGTATTTTACATACATAATAAACTCAAACCATTTACCTATCCCAACCTTAAATGTTCAAAGCAATAACATAACAACAATTTACGATTATTTAGTGGTTGTTGCTTGTCGGCTATCCTTCACTTCAAACCAACAAGTAAGAACATCAATGCGAGAATAAAATTAAAATACACAATAGTAGGCAATTGAAAACTTTCGGCTCCTACGTTGTGATTTTCAATTGCACTATCTCATTTTCATGGCGATTGATGGCCTTTAAAGGCACCGGAATGAATAAGACAATCGAGGGCACATTGAGGATCATGCCAAGAAAGTAATCACATCCTCTATCATCCGTCAAAAAATTGAAATTAGAAAATCGAATGTGGATGTTCCGCACTCAGATTTTGATGGTCAAACTTACTTGGGTGTAATTTGGGCAAACAAAGAACCTTCTGCCAGGATTTGTACCAATCCAAACAGCTTTGAGCACCCTATTATCACCACAGTAACATTCAGCCATATATGAAGAAGAAGCAACTTAGTAGTGAAAAGTTCTGTCGAGTAGCCTCGAGCCTCGAGGTAGTAACTTGCGAGAAAGTAATTGGGGCTTTATGGTCAATGATATAGATAAACCCTTAATTTTCCCTCCGTTTTATGAAGATATGCAGTTGAAATGTCTATTTTACCCCGCACGTTCTCTATTTCATTTGTTAATTATCTATTTCAGCATTGTTCAATTGGTCCGGCAACTGTTCAACCAACGTTAGCTTTAAGTTCTCGTGTAACCGAATCGTTTTTCAATGTTTGGGTACACTTGGATAATTTTGTAGACCTCTCGCTTTTTAATGAAATCGATCAATACAAATAATCGTCAGATAACTGATTAAAATCAAATATAATACATTTGAACAACCTGTTAACATTAGTTCAATGTCAAATGGATGAGAAATTTGAAATTCTACATACCACAAACCAAAAACTAAACTTGTGATTGCCTATCACTCGTAGGAGTTGGATCAGGTTGTGATTGTCTATGACTCATAGGAGTTCGATTAGGACATAAAAGTCGGTTGTGTCCTACTTTTTGACATCTACTGCATTTTTGTCTTCTACGCTGATCTCCAATTGAAGGGATTCCTCCTTCAGTCCACTCATAGCCAAACTAAAGGTGGCAAGATAGTCATTTCTTTGACTGATTGTGGAATTTCCCAATCTTCTTTATTGGTGACATGGTATGTTTTTATCATATGCCAATCTCCAACAATCTACTATAAATAATGGTGAGCACAATCGATGCACTAAAAATTTCTCTGTTTGCAATCAGAATCGCATGCTCGCATGTTAACATGGTCCAACTGAAATTTACCGAATCCAAGCATTAGTACCAAAGTCCACTGTGTAATGCTTAGGACCGCCCTCACGTATTTTGATTGATCAATGGGTTCAATCATCAGAAATTCTTCGCATACTCAATGGCTTGGTTTAATTTTGTTTCCATCACAGGTTAAATAGGATGTAAATGCTTGGGCTACTCACGCCTATCACAAAAACCATTTCTCGCAATGTTTTCCCAATACTTTGAAGCAAGGGAATTATAGGAGTCTTTCGAAAACTTAAGTTGAAAGACTCTACATTGTTTGAAGTCATTATATTGTAACGTTACCTTTGCGCTGAGATCTAGCCCATGTTTCAAAAACTGTTCGCTAAGATATTCCCAACCCTTCTCATTTTTTTTCAATTTGAGACATATGCTTGTTGAACTCTTCTATCGTATATGTCTCTACCGCCTCATAAAAGAGCGAATGTCCTGTGCTGAAGTTGTCAGTTTTTAAATTTCCTTTATGTGGTAAATACAATGCGCATGATGTACATTTTGAAAAACATCTTTGAACAAGCAAAGAATAATGCTCCTATGACGGCCGAGAAATGATCACAAGTCCTTCATTGTCACCTGTTATTGCTTTCAACTTTGTAAAAACCAAATCCATGCATTATCATTCTCATAATCAACAATAGCCCACGCAAGAGATATATATTCGCATATTTCCATCCCGACAAGTTACAATAATCAATGTGCCTCTATATCTTGCAGCAAAAAATGTTCCATCCACAATGATTACCAGACGCATCGCAGCGTGAACCTAATAACGCAAGCCCTATACTAAAAAAGAAGTACTTGAATCGGTTTTCACGATCAAGCTCTAAAGAGTATACCGTTGATGGATTAGCTAATTACAAATTGTGGGCATATGCACCTAGCTTCTCTGTTCCCTCCCGAGCCCTCAGTGTGTTAAGGCAGCTTTCTACACCTCCTTTGATAGTTTAGATTAACACCAAATCTCGAGTAATCTTACCAATGATGTCCTTCTCGAAACACTTGTTTGTCCGCCAACTCAATCGAGATATGTACTCCAATAACTCGATGTTGCTTGTCTATGATCGGTCCACACATGTTATGGGGGCAAGTATGTTCAATCAGTATATTTTGGATTTGAAAAAATCACTTTCTCGAAGTACTTTGTTGTCAAGAACGCCATTTGCAATTATCTTCACACAAACTAATGTATGTAACAGTTTGGTTCGATTTGGTTGTTTTGAACTCAAACTTATTAGTCAATGCAAGTAAGTACACACAACAACTGGCTCCTCTTGTTATTGAATACCCGCCAACCTTCAAATCAATATCTTCCCAGAACACTATGCGATGTACTTCCAATTGAAGAATTCAATAAATGCTCTCTTGTGAAGTAATTGTCTTCATCTCTGGTTGCCTTTGATCGAACCCATCAAATCTCTATCTCTGGTGTAGAGTAATCCATACTTGCATTCATCCTCCAATTGTGTCGTTTTCCCTCATTTTCTTTCTTCTTCTTCTTTCTTCTTCTTCGCTCTTCTTCTTCTCTTCTTCTTCTGCTTTCTTCTTCTCCATTATTTTGCTCTCGAACATTGTTTTCGACATACCCATGTCACCAAATTGATTACCCTCTTCCCGGTTCCCTTCACAATTTTTTTTCTGAGTTATACAAATTGGAGTAATCATGCCTAGTTGGTTAAGATTATGTACCCATTCAACTTCTTCATCTCAAGTAATTTGGACATGAACTTGTACACTCTCGCCTAACCGGTGGTGGAGTAAGAAATCCTAACTCTATATCATCAATTGGCAAAGGTTTCTTACTTTAACATACAACCTTCAAATGAAGTTGAATTACTAATCGTAATTTTTTGCATTATGTTTGTCACTAAATTTTCCCTTTGATCCTCCGATGTTCTCGCTGTCAACAAAATGTCTAAAATAAAAAGTGACCCAAATGCTTAACGCAATCAAAAACCGAAAAGAAAATTTCATCAAATATGATGTTGAGTATATATCATACAAAATGTGTTTTGGTAAAACATGTCATGACAAAAATAGGCATGGTAGTTCAAAAAAATCAAGGTATATCAAAAAAAGTCATGGTAGATCAAAAAAAGTCATGGTAGATCAAAAAAAGTCAAGGTAGATCAAAAAAAGTTATGCTTATTAAAAAAGTCATGGTTGATAAAAAAAATCATGGTAGATTAAAAAATTTCAAGGTATATAAAAAAAGTCATGGTTGATCAAAAAAAGTCATGGTAGATCAAAAAAGGTCATGGTTGATCAAAAAAGACATGGTAGATCAAAAAATGTCAAGGTAATTAAAAAAAATTATGGTAGATCAAAAAAAAGTCATGATAGATAAAAAAAATTATGGTAGATAAAAAATATACATGGTAGATCAAAAAGTCATGTAGATCAAAAAAGGTATGGTAGATAAAAAATACTCATGGTCAGATGGTAGATCAAAAAAAAGATGATATAGATCAAAAATGGTAGATCAAAAAAAATGTATGGTAGATCAAAAATATCCATAGTAGATAAAAAAAATCATGGTAGATAAAAAAAAGTCATGGTAGATCAAAAAAAATATGGTAGATCAAAAAAAGGTATGATAGATCAAAAATACCCATGCTAGATAAAAAAGTCATGGTAAATCAAAAAATGTCAAGATAGATCAAAAAAGTCATGGTAAATCAAAAAAAGTCTTAGAAGATCAAAAAAATCATGATACATCAAAAAAAGGTATGGTAGATCAAAAAATGCATGGTATATCAAAAAATGTCAATGTAGATAAAAAAAAGTCATGGTAGATCAAAAAAAGTCATGATAGATCAAAAAAAGTAATGGTTGATCAAAAAAGTCATGTTAGATGAAAAAAAGTTATGATATATCAAAAATAGGCATGTTAGATCAACAAAATTATGGTAGATAAAAAAAATCATGGTAGATCAAAAAATGTCATGGTAGATCAAAAACGTCATGACAGATCTAAAAAAGGTATGGTAGATCAAAAAAAGATATGGTAGATCAAAAATACCCATAATTGATCAAAAAAATCATGGTAGATCAAAAAATGTCAAGGTAGATAAAAAAAGTCATGGTAGATCAAAAAGGTCATGGTAGATAAAAAAAATACCCAAGGTAGATAAAAAAAAGTCATGGTAAATTAAAAAAAAAGGTATGGTAGATCAAAAATACACATGGTAGATCAAAAAAAGTTATGTTAGATAAAAAAAAAGTATGGTATACCAAAAAAAGGTATGGTAGATCAAAAATACCCATGGTAGATAAAAAAAAGTCATGGTAGATTAAAAAATGTCAAGGTAGATCAAAAAAAGTTATGGTAGATAAAAAAAAGTCATGGTAGATCAAAAAATAGGCATGACTGATCAAAAAAGGTCATGGTAGATCAAAAAAATCATGATAGATCAAAAAAAGGTATGGTAAATCAAAAATACCCAAGGTAGATAAAAAAAAGTCATGGTAGATCAAAAAAAGTCATGGTAGATCAAAAAAAAGTCATGGTAGATCAAAAAAAGTCATGCTAGCTCAAAAAATGTCAAGATAGATAAAAAAAAAGTCATGGTGGATCAAAAAAGTCATGGTAGATCAAGAAATAGGCATAGTTGATCAAAAAAAGTAATGGTAGATCAAAAAATTTCATGGTAGATAAAAAAAATCGTAGTAGATCAAAAATTCTCAAGGTAGATCAAAAAAAGTCATGGTAAATTTAAAAATGTCAAGGTAGATCATAAAAGTCATGGTAGATAAAAAAAAGTCATGGTAGATCAAAAAATATCATGGAGAGTAAAAAATGTCATGGTAGAGCAAAAATAGTCAAATCAAAAAATGTTAAGGTAGATAAAAAAAAGTTATGATTGATCAAAAAAGGTCATGGTATATCAAAAAATGTCAATGTAGATAAAAAAAAAATAGGCATGGTTGATTAAAAAAGGTCATGGTTGATCATAAAAAGTCATGGTAGATCAAAAATATGTATGGTTGATCAAAAAATGTCATGGTTGATCAAAAAAGGTTATGGTAGATCAAAAAATGTCATGGTAGATCAAAAAAAGTCATGGTAGATCAAAAAATATCAAGGTAGATAAAAAAAATGTCATGGTAGATCAAAACAAGTCATGGTAGATCAAAAATATGTCATGGTAGATCATAAATAATCATGGTAGATCAAAAAATGTCATGGTAGAGCAAAAATAGGCATGATAGATCAAAAATAGTCATGGTAGATCAAAAATACCCATGGTTGATTAAAAAGGTCATGATAGATCAATAAATGTCATGGTAGATCAAAAAAATATGAGATCAAATCGACAAGGTCGATCAAAAATAGGCAATGTTGATTAGAATTATACATGGTCTAGTAAAATTTACAAATGTTGATCAAAACTACTAAAGGACTATTAAAAGTGTCCACTGTTGATCACAAATAGGCAAGGTTGTTCAAAAATATTCTACGTTGATCAAATATAGTCAAAGTTACTTAAAATTATATAAGGTCTATTAAACTATTAAAGGTCTACTAAAATAGACAAAACAAAAATTGTTCGGTTACTTCAACCAAACAATTTCACAATTGTTCGGTCCAGGTAACCGAACCATTGTTCAACACTATTGTTGTTATTTGCAACATTGTTATCAACATTGTTGTTGTTGTTTGCATCATTGTATTTCATCAAAATTACAAATAATCAAACTTTCATAAATATAACAAATTTGTTGTATTGCATATAACAACAAAACTAAATAATATGTTCATCGGAATTTTTCAGAGCAACATAAAAACTAACTACAATGATTGATTTACCGATCGGTGAAACGATGGAATGAATTCAAGAAGCAATACGAGTTGCAGTAGAGAGGAAGAATAATGCACAAGAAGAAGATTACGATGGAATGAACTTTGCAGTAGAGAGGAATGATGGAATGAACGAGCAGTTGAACGAAAGAAGAAGAATACAATGACGAATACATATTTTTTACGTTCTTAGCCCTGATTGGATTTGAGGATAGTATAGACATTTCACAAAATAGTCATTTAAGTTAATTTTGTAAGACAAAATGGTGCTATAGACAATTCATCACATAAAGGGTTATATAAGTTAGCAAAGACTTGTGTAGGAATTCGCAGGTTAATAACTAAATATATTAATAATTGTCACAATAAATGGTTAGTCGAGTTGATCAAAGTAGATGATTTAAGGTTTAGCACGAGGTTGTCATTGGTTTGAAACCTCCCAGTTGCATTATTTCGTTTTAATGCTCATTAATGAGAAGTTCTTCTATTTGCTCCGGCGCCCCTGTACTTTCAATGTTTGTCGTCAAAATTCTTATGTTTCCCACGCCTTGTAGTTTAATCATTTGTCAGCTCCGTTAGCCATCAGTTAGCATCAATTGCCTTAAGATATTTGATGAATCCTAACGGACTTTGATGAAATGCTAAATGACACATTTAAAGCCAAACGTAACACATTGAAAACATAAAAGTGACACATTGAAAATACAAAAGTGACACATTTTAATGTTAAAAGTGACACTATAAAGGGAAATTTATTATAATTCTCATTAAAATATAAAGTAACACTCTTAATACTAAAAAGTAACACTCTTAATACTAAAAAGTATCACTTAAAAACTAACGATGATTGTCAAAAGTGACACATTTAATACTAAAACGCAATACTTTCAATGCTAAAAAGTGACACTTTTAATATCAATAACGATAATTTTTAGTTATAAGGTAAAATGACACTTGTTGGGTCATAAGTAACACATTTAGTGCTAAAAATGACATTTTTAATGTTATAAAGTAACACTTTAATGTTAACCGTAATGATTTTCATTCATAAAAAAGTGAGATACTTTCCAAAGTGAAAATAACACATTTAAGACTAAAAGTGACATATTTAAGCCCAAAAGATAACACTTTTTAGGGAAAAAAATATAATTTTCATTAAAAATGCAAGCAAAGTGACATTTCTAAGGGTGAAAAGTAAGGTAAAGTGGTAAAAGTAATGTTCCAAAATGTGAAAGTGGACATATTTTATACTACAAAAGGAGGACGATAATACTATTAATATTAAAAACAAAGGAAAAATTAAAAGTGACATTTTTATATTACGCAAGATATATAAAGTACATTCTCGCATATATATAAACATAAGAGGTGACACTGTAATTTAAAAAAAACTAAGGAATTATATTGAGATTTTTGAATATTACCTTATTTAACTTAAATGTATCATAAAATTAGCATTTTACTGGATTTTTAAAAAGTTGGGAGGACCATTAATAAATTATCCCCAAGTCAAAGGTGTTAACTACTACTGTCAGTCTGTCATACTAAAAAAACACAAAAACCAGCCCACCACAACCTGTGTCACTAACTATAAAATATTTAAATAAACAAAATTTTCATAAAAATGTACTAATAATTGACAGATTCGAACTAAGTTCGGACAGTGGCGACAGTTGACTTTGACACTTCCTCCCCAGCAGCTGATCTGATAGAGAGAGAGAGGGAGAAGGGAATTCGCCATTCACATCTTCCACAGAAAATTTCGCAATTTATTTGTCAGAAGTCGACTAGGGTTTATAGTTTTCTGTCCATTCATTCCTGAAGAATCCCCATTGCGGGAAATTTCTATAACAATGGTTGTAACGAGAATTTGAATTTTTGGTTGGAGCCGCAAAATCATCACAGTAATAATAAAATGGGTTGGAACAACCCGTTTCAAGAAGTTGCTAATTCGAAGCCGCTGTTCTTGACGATCTACGCCACGGTTCTCGTCGGAATCGTCTTCTCCTCCTTCTACGTCTTCTCCGCCATTTATTCCCCTGATTCCTCCTCCTCCTCCTGGCGCCTCTCCCCCCCTCCTTCCTGTAATCTCTCTCTCTCTCTCTCACTCATATTTATGTATGTATCTATTCAATTCTTTCTTATTGTCTTTCTCAATTGTAAATTAGCTGCCATTTTTACTGGTTGAAGTCGCATTTTGTATTTTTTCAAAGTCAAGTAGACTTTTTCTGAAATGAAATTTTGATGTGGATTAACTTGTTTTTTTAAAATTTATGAAACATTAGATTCGTAGTGCCTTTTGTTTAGCTTACAAAGGTTTGTAATCTCTACAATTTAGTAAAAATATGTTAAATATCAGTATTGAAAGGTCGAATGGGCCAGATTGGCTTTAAAAAAATCAGAATGTGACTCGGTTTTGGGACGGGAGAGTATTTATCTGGCTTGCCTATTGCTTATAACTGGAAGATTTAAGATTTGGTTGTATTTAGGAATACTTGTGTTTTGGCTGAATGAACAATGGGATTTGAGTTGAGTAGGTGAGACTGTGAACTTTTTTCTGGAAGGACATAATGTTATCCTAATGATAGACAACGGTTAACTAGAATAAACTTGGAACTCTAGGTGGAGAGATATCGATGGCTAGACCAAATATGTTAGCTTTCTTGTAAGGTCTATGTGGATCTTACGTATTTCCACCTTGGAGATTGTTGAGGGAGAGTTGACTGGGCTAGTCATACCTTGGAGTCTACGGATAGGAACTTTTTAACCTTTTAGTAGGCACTGCCTCGTTCCTTTTTTTCATTTTTCAATTTGGTTTTCTTTAGTGATAATTGTCATGATGATCAGTTCTTTTGTTAAAGGTGGTCAATGTCCAAAAGAATTTAAAGTTGTATGGGGCGGAGATAGATTCTTAGTTGAGTACTCAACTGCATAATCGACTACCCGCCTTAAAATATTTGGGTCTTTTGGATGGGAAATAACCTGTATGCTCTGATGAACGGACTAACTGGAGACTGTAACTATTGAGCAATATATCTTTTGTAGAATTTCGTTCACCTTTGCATTTCTTCAATACATATTCAATCTTCGTCTTTCTTTCTTTTTTGTTTTATTTCTCTTTTGCTCTTCTACCTTTACTCATGTCTCAGATCATTCTTGCATATGTTTTAGATGCAGACACTCCTTCCTTCGTTCAAAGACTCAATTCTTCTCAATCAAGAGGAGAGGGTACTCTGCTGGCACCTACACCACAGCCTCGGGGAATAAAGTTAAAACCTGTTTGGGAGGTACCCCCTTTGGGCTCTAAGATTCCCCCTTTGAAGACATTTCGTTTGACAAAAGAATTGGTTGAACAAAGGGTGAAAGATAATGTTGTAATAGCAACCTTCGGCAACTATGCCTTCATGGATTTTATCTTGACATGGGTTAAACACTTGACTGATTTGGGTCTCGATAATCTTCTTGTTGGTGAGTTTTTCGTTACTGGAGCAACTTTGTGTTTCATTGGAAAAACCATTTCTTTCAAGATCTAGAGAAGCTGAAAACGTTTGTTTCAGGTGCAATGGACACAAAACTGTTGGAGGCTTTGTATTGGAAAGGTGTACCAGTTTTTGATATGGGCAGCCATATGAGCACAGTTGATGTTGGATGGGGCTCACCAACATTTCATAAAATGGGGAGGGAAAAGGTCATTCTCATAGATGCTATACTACCATTTGGTTATGAGCTGCTTATGTGTGATACCGACATGGTCTGGTTGAAGGTACTCTTTCATGCTTGTTACGTTTATTGATATTAGTAACTATTCATTCATCTATATTTTTTCTATTAAGGATCAGCACATTTTTCGATGTGCTAGCATACTTTATGTTTATTCACTTCTTTTCTGGAATCGATGAAACTTCTGAGGTTCATTCTTTCGTAAATATGCTGGAGTGGGGAGGAAGCATATTGCAACTGAAGTTATAAAGTATAATGTACATTGTTAGGCTCTATATCTAGCACAACTTAAGCTTTTAGATAAGTTGACTAGTTATAAAGTAGCTTGAAGGGCCAATATGTATCAAACGATTTTGTGGTGGAATCAAAAGAAGAAAACTTAGTGATATATATATACTAACAAATGCAAATGGACTCAAACATATCAAGCTTAACAAATATATATATATATATATATATATATATATATATATATATATATATATATATATATATATATATTTGTTAAGCTTGATATACATTGTTGGGTCCCTGTCTTGGGTTCGAGTCGTCCCGCTTGCATTTGTTACCCGAAGTATTGTTAGTGCATGTTAGCACCATGTTTGGTTTGTGATGCCCTGGTGAGTCATGTTTGTGTATCTCTCCACGCGTGGATGGGTCACACATGAGGGGGAGTGTTAAGCTCGGTATACATTGTTGTGTTCTTGTCTAACAACTTAAGCTTTTAGATGAGTTGGTAACCTAATATAGTATCAAAGCTCTGCTTTGGCAAGGTGATGGGTTCGAGTCATCCCGCTCATTTGTTACCCGAAGTATTGTGAGTGCATGTTAGCATCATGTTTGGTTTGTGATACCCCTGATGAGGCATGTTTGTGTATCTCTCCATGTGTGGACGGGCCACACGTGAGGGGGAGTGTTAAGCGATATACATTGTTGGCTCCCTGTCTAATAGCTTAAGCTTGATATATTGTTGAGGTCCTTATTTCAATCCCCATACTGACAAGTGGCTACACACTTACCTATAAATATATATATATATATATATATATACATATATATATATGTGGTGGTGGTATATAGAAGTTTAAATGAAAATGTGTGTATTACTCGGTGAGAAGCTAGAAATGAGGAAAGTTCTTAAAGAAGCAGACATGCAAAGAGAGATCTTATTTTATTGTTTTCAGAATAAGCTAAAAGAGGCAATGCTTAAAGCATTTTATGATATCTTATCTTAGCTACAAATGACTGGTTCTTGTTATTAGCTGGTACTTAATTTGATGTGAAAGGGGATAGCATGGGCTGTCTGTTGGATATTGATAATGTCAATCTTGATCTTGTTATGGAGAGCAGGGAGCTTGGTGCTTAATGGACAAAGTGGATCTTAAGGTGTTTGAGGGAGAGCTTAAGGCTTAGGTTTCTTCTTCTTTTAGCTGTGAGAAAAGGGAGACCAGTTTTCCCCTTGAGTTGGATGATTTGTAGAGAGCAAATCTGTTTTCGCCAAGGGATTTCAAGTGGCTAAGCCGCTAAGGAGGATTCTCTTTATTTTTTTAATGGTAGAAGTCCTAATTGACTTAGCTTCAGCTTTTTAAGCGTGTCTCTGGTCTTGTGATAAATATATCGAAGTGTGGTTTTACTCTGGTTACTCTAGACCATCAGGATTTAGAATGGCATGCTTCATGCTTGACTATGCGATTTTGTATGGTCATTGTGTTGCCTTTGCCTCTTGGGGGTTACTCGACGGTAATTTCATTTTTGGGTCATGTTGTTCACTGTTTATCTAAGAGGTTGCATGGGGGCTCATCCAGGTCTGCTTTTCTAGTATTTTAACCTACCATCTATATCTGTGAGGGTGTCACAGTAAGATTGAGAGATTTTTTATTTATTTAAATTTTTTTTTTATGAAAGAAGAACATTATGAGGTCAAGAGAAGAATGCATAATGCACAAAGATAAACAAAAATCAGCAAAGTAGCCATCTGCGAGCCCAAGAAGTGTAAACAAAAAAGCAAAGAAAACATGAGACAAGTGAAAGGAACGCTGGAAAGTAATGAAAAACCATCCTCAAATCTCTTGAAAGGTTGGCTATTGGCAGTCCTGTGAAGGGCCCCCTAAGCTGATGCCTACAAAGAGGCATAAAAATAAATCCTTTCCCTTAGAAGAGAGAAGTAAGCGGCCCGAAAGATTCAAGCATTCCTCTCAGTCCAAATGCACCACAAAGTTTGAAACACCTCGCACTGCCAAAGAATCTGCCCATCTTTGCTGCCTTAGACACCCCTGTATCTGAGCAATTTCTCAGGAAGGCTCCCTGGATAAGAAGTTCCGTTTAGTGAGCAGGGATATGGTGTGTGTGGTATTGGGAACCATGTTTTGGTTAGTGATTATGGCGTTTTCCATCAGAAGAAAAAATTTGAGCTCATTGCGATTCACAAAGTATGTGATGCTAATATAAGTAACTCGGTATCTTTTGTGAGCCCCTGGATATTCATTTGTTAGGGGTATAACTTATGTATTTCTCAAGGTCAATGCTTTAGAATGATTCTCAGGTTCCTTTTTGGGTAGATACTGAGCTTGTAATGCTCTGTTTTGCTTTCTATATGAGGCTCTATCAATTGTTAGACCTTTGATATCACTCTATTCTAACTTTATTGTCTGGAAGGGTGATAATGTCTTTTGAAATTTTGTCAATCTCAAAGAGAGAGCTGGTTGACGTTTCTGCCCCTCATGTTTGATTTCTGTCTAAGCATCCTGGTAGCTAGATTTGTGGTCTTGATTCTGAGGGATTGTTCACTTCTATATTTACATGGTTCCTTCGATTCGTTTTATCAAATGTTGATTATCCCTGTGGCAGTTTTTAGGAAATTCAAGGACACTTCCAGATTTTGAGGCTATACCCTAGACTACTGCATAACATGCTTAACAATAATGACTTGAGCAGGGAGTGATGTGAATCCGGGTTCGGATTCGAGCCAAGATCGATTCGAAGATTAACGGACCCTTGTAGACAGACAAAGAACGCAGAATGAAAAGGAAAGGGAGTCTCCCTCGACCCGCTAGTCGCGATTGACTAGGAGCCTCGGGGTGCGGTAGAGAACCTTCGACGCGATTGCCGGAGACCCACGACTACGGAACGCCACAATCTTCCGACTCGTGAAGATTGATAAGTTCAAGGTGGTTTCTAATCCAATAAACTCAAATACTCTCACAAACTCAATTGTGGAGAAACACAAGTGTATAAGAACACTCAAACAAAGCTTATGCTTTAATATATCAACCAAGTTATCTCTACAATGAGTTTAGAGCTGCCTTTTATAGGCTTAAAATACAACAATTACTAAGGGATGAATCAAGTCTCAAAGTCGGTTCAAATTCGGAGAAGAAAACAAGAAGACTGTCCAACTTTCAGGACTGTCCAACTTCAGGCTGTCCAACTTTAGGACTGCCCAATCTTCAGACTTCAAATCCAACCTTCAAGTTTCCAGGATTATCGATTTGACCCTCTAACTTGTATATGAACTTCTCTTTATATACTGGATCATTGGTAACTTCTATTTGATTCCAAATCTCTCCCACAAGTTGAAGTAAAGTGGCTCGAACCCGCCTCACATAAACACGAGTGATTGGTCCTCTCTTTATGATCAACGGGTCTTGATTATCTTGACCCGAGCTATCTTGATTCCCATCATTCTCTCCCTCTTGAGAAGGATTCGACCTCGAATCATCACCTGAGTCGAACAAAGGTAAGTCAGTAACATTGAAAGTTGTTGAAACGTTATACTCACCTGGAAGGTCAAGTCGATATGCATTATTATTTAACCGTTCGAGGACTTGGAACGGTCCATCACCCCTCGGGTGCAACTTAGAATGACGCTTCTGTGGGAATCGTTCCTTCCTCAAATGCAACCACACCCAATCACCGGGCTCAAATATAACTTGTTTCCTTCCCTTATTTGCTTGCTTGGCATATTGTGTTGTCCTCTTCTCAATGTTCAACCGAACTTGTTCATGCAATTTCTGAATCATCTTTGCCTTGTGTTTTCCATCCATGCTAGCTTGCTCTTTAACTGGAATAAGAACAAGATCTAAAGGACTACAAGGGTTAAACCCATAAACAATTTCAAAAGGAGAGTAGCTGGCGAGTATGAGCAAGATTATATGCAAATTCGACAAAAGGCAAACTCTCCTCCCAAGCTTTCAAGTTTTTATTCAAAACAGTCCTAAGTAATTGAGATAAGACACGATTGACAACTTCGGTTTGCCCATCCGTTTGAGGATGATACGAAGTAGAAAATAACTTAGTTCCCAATTTATTCCACAATACTCTCCAGAAATGACTTATGAATTTGGTGTCTCGATCACTCACAATTGTTCTTGGCATACCATGCAAACGCACAACTTCTTTGAAAAACAAATCGGCTATGAAACTCGCGTCATCAGTTTTATGACATGCAATGAAATATGCCATCTTTGAAAACCGGTCCACAAATACTGAATCATGACCATGCTTCGATCTAGGCAGTCCAAGAATGAAGTCCATGGAAATGTCAGTCCAAGGAGAATGTGAAATAGGCAAAGGAGTGTACAAACCGTGGGGTTCCACTCGTGACTTGGCACGTTTGCAAGTTATGCAACTAGAACAAACACGCACGACATCTATTCTTATTTTAGGCCAAAAGAAATGTTCCTTTAAGGTTTCGAGTGTCTTAAATACACCAAAATGACCCATAAGGCCTCCGCCATGTGCCTCACGTACGAGTAACTCACGCATAGAACATTTGGGTATACAAAGCTGATTTTCGTTGAAAAGATAACCCTCATGCCTATAGTATTTTCCAAAAGCCAATTTTTCACACAATGAGAACACATCTTTGAAATCGTCATCATTGGCATACAACTCTTTAATGAAAGCAAATCTAAGTAATCTAGAATGCATGGTAGTGATCAAAGTATGCCTACGCGATAAAGCATCGGCTACTATATTGTCCTTACCCTTTTTATACTTGATTACACATGGAAAGGATTCAATGAATTCAACCCACATAACATACCTTTTGTTCAATTTCCCTTTGACTTTTCAGGTATTTGATTGACTCATGATCTGTGTGGATCACAAATTCTCTTGGTCTAAGGTAATGTTCCCATGTCCGAAGGCATCTCATCAAAGCATATAATTCATTATCATATGTGGAATAATTCAATGATGCTCCACTCAACTTCTCACTAAAATATGCAACGGGTTTATCTTCTTGGTTCAAAACACCACCAATCCCAACTCCCGATGCATCACACTCTAATTCAAACATTTTCTCAAAATTAGGTAAAACAAGAATAGGTGTAGAAACTAAACTTTCTTTCATAAGTTTAAAAGCATCTTGTTGTTTTTCACCCCAATGAAATTTTACCTCCTTCACTAATTCATTCAACAGCGCGGCGATTGTGCTGAAATTCTTGACAAATCTCCGGTAGAAGCTTGCCAAGCCATGAAAACTCCTTACCTCGCTCGCACTTGTAGGAGTAGGCCATTCCTTAATCGCTTGGATTTTCTCTTCATCCACTTTTACTCCTGCGGCACTTACAATAAAACCAAGAAACATTATTTCGTCCATGGCAAAATCACATTTCTTAAAGTTAGCATATAAAGAATGCTCCCTTAAAGTGCACAAAATGCGAATCGAATATGATGTGTGTGTTCTTCCATGCTTTTACTATAAATTAGAATATCATCGAAGTACACAACAACAAATTTCCCAATGAAATCCCTAAGAACTTGGTTCATCAACCTCATGAATGTACTCGGTGCATTGGTCAAACCAAAAGGCATAACCAACCACTCATACAACCCAAATTTGGTTTTAAAGCGCTTTTCCATTCATCACCTTCTCGAATTCTAATTTGGTGATAACCACTTTTAAGATCAATTCGAGTGTAGATTGTAGCACCATTCAACCATCAAGCATGTCGCCTAATCGTGGGATAGGATAACGATACTTGATGTGCTGATTTGGTTAATGGCCCTACAATTACACATACGCCACTCACCATTTTTCGGGTACCAAAATTACATGCATCGCAAGGACTCAAGGATTCACTAATCTTACCATGATTGAGCAATTTCTCAACTTGCCTCAATTCCTTTGGTTTCTCGATTTGCCTTTGAAGTGTGTCGGTTTGGCAAAGTTGACTCCAGATGAAGTCAATTTGATGCTCTTTATCTCGAAAAGGTGGCAAGCCACTTGGTTCGTCATCGGGAAAGACATCCTTGAATTCCTCGCAATAAAGAAGAGACAAAAGAAGCACGCTTCGATATATCATTAGTAATCAAAGTGTTTTTGAAAACCATGATAAAGACCTCTCTTTATCCCCCAACTCCCTCGAAACCTCACTTGATTTGACAAAAAATTCTTTTTCACTCTTTCGCCCTCGGCCTTTTCAACTTCTTTTTTCTTCCTCTTTCTTTCGTGTTTCCGCCTCATATTTTTCTCATTTTCCTCCTTTTTCTCTCTCGACACTCTTATTCTCACTCTGCTTCCATCAACCCACTTTTCATCTTTCTCCTCCTCCTCTCTAACCTTTTCCTTTTTTTGAAGCTGAAGTTCATGGACTTGTTGTGGTGTCAATGATTGAAGTGTGTATGATTTACCCTTATGTTTTAAGGTGTAGTGATTCAAGAATCCATCATGCATCACATGGCGATCAAATTGCTTTGGTCTTCCCATAGAACATGCCCCACTTGCATGGAACCACATCAAACATAATCTCATCCTTATACTTCCCAATCGAGAACGAGATCAAGGCTTGCTTAGTCACCTTTAACTCCCCACAATCATTTAGCCACCGGTTTGTAAGGACGCGGTGCCTAATGACCGGAATGTTTAGCTTCTCTATCACTTCCGTGCTAACAACATTAGTGCAACTCCCACTATCTATCAACAAATCACAACCTTTTCCTTAATGTTGCAACGAGTATGGAAAATGTGTTCCCTTCGATGATCACTAGACTCTTTGACTTGGGCACTCAACACCTTTTTCACGACCAATGCTTCTAGGTAAATGGGTCCTCATCCTCTCTTCTTCCCCCTCATCATCCCCGATACATACTCATTTCCCTTCAAATACACTATCCGCTTGTTAGACATTGGGATGCAATGTGCCCCCTCCCATTACACTTGAAACAAACAATTTCCCTAGCCTGATGGACTGGTTCACACCCTTCCCTTTATCTACCACATTTCCTCGACGATTCCCCAAATGATTTGGTAGGTGTGGTGAAGTTCTTGTTTCCTCCCCAAGACTTGTCGGGTTTTTGCAAGAAGATGATGAAGTGTTTGGCCTCGTGATGGGTTCCCTTTTTCTTCTTGAGACGCTCTTCCCTTTTAAGGGCAGCATGGACAACATCCTCCATGTCGTCATATTCCCGTTGCTCAACAACCTGGCTATGTCATCATTCAATCCATCGATAAACCTAGAAATGGTGTGATCAACTTCTTCGATCACATTAGCCCGAGCAAGAGCTAACTCTAATTCCCTCGCTATACTCCTCCACCGACTTAGTTCCCCGGTGAAATTATGGACTTTCTTCATCAAATCCCTGGTGGTAATAGTTGGGACAAACTCTACGCATTACCCCTTTCATCTCCTCCCAATCACGAATACGCCCTTCTCCATTCCTCCTACGATTTAGAATGAAGTTGTTCCCACCAAACACTAGCATAGTCGGTGAATTCTAGGGATGCTAGTTTCACTTTTTGTACTTCTGAATTGGTTACAACTAAAAAGGACTTCCACTTTCCTAATCCACTCAAGGTATTCTTCCGGTTCCGCCTTACCTTTAAAAGGAGGTACCTTCATTTTAATGTTTCTAATTTCCCTCTTCTACCTTGCCTTCTATCCTCCTCGTATTCTCCCCTCATCATCCTCTCATCCTCTTCTACTTGCACTCTCCTCCTTGGTGGTGGTACCTAGGTGGATTTCCTCGAGGTGGTGCATTGGGTATTTCTAATGTGGCTACTCTTCGGGTTAGTTCCACCATCATTTCCATCATCCTACCCTCACGGTTGTCTATGGGATTTTCCCCTAAACCTCCATCATCCCCACCCCCAGCTTGGTGGAACCTCATTAGTTTGTCCTTGTTGAGCCATGTTTTAGATTACAATTTTCAATAACCTCACAAGTGTATCACTCGTGTTTACACTCAACTAACACTCTAGTTTCCAAGATAGTCACCAATCCTTGAATAAATCAACAAATAGAGTCAAAGTGATTGTTCCGTGAGTGAATCAAGACAATTACAATCTAGGCTCCCTAGGATTCTTTGGGCTACGATGATAATTCAAAGCGAGAAACAATTCACTTGAAAGTAAGAAAAGAACAAATGCTATAGATGATTTATATGTAGGATGAACAAAACGGAATGAAGATAAGCAAATAAGTTCCCAAGCAATTGATGATATAAGTATGATGAACAAGATTGAATAAACACAATTTCCAACTTAATTCGTGTTCACAATTTTCAGATTTTGATTCCCAACAATTTCGCCGTTTTTTTTTTTTTTTTTTGAATTTCAGATTTCAAGCTTCTGATGTGCTCGAATCTCAACAACTTTTTTTTTGAACAGGGCTTTTCAAGAACAAATTGCAAATTTCAATTTAAGAATAATAAGAACACTTTCCAAATTTTTTTTGTAGGACAAAGACAACAAGAACAATTTCCAGATTTTTGTTTTTTTTTGTTTTTGTTTTTCCAATTTTCTGAGAATTTTGAAGAAGAAGAATTCAACGAAAAATAGAAAGACGAGTAGAACGAATCCGGGTTACCTCTTCGATTGTCTCTGATACCAATTGATGTGAATCCGGGTTCGGATTCGAGCCAAGATCGATTTGAAGATTAACGGACCCTTGTAGACGGACAAAGAACGTAGAATGAAAAGGATAGGGAGTCTCCCTCGACCAGCTAGTCGCGATTGACTAGGAGCCTCGGGGTGCGGTAGAGAACCTTCGACGCGATTGCCGGAGACCCACGACCACGAAACGCCACAATCTTCCGACTTGTGAAGATTGATAAGTTCAAGGTGGTTTCTAATCCAAGAAACTAAAATACTCTCACAAACTCAATTGTGGAGTAACACAAGTGTATAAGAACACTCAAACAAAGCTTATGCTTTAATATTCCAACCAAGTTATCTCTACAATGAGTTTAGAGCTGCCTTTTATAGGCTTAAAATGCAACAATTACTAAGGGATGAATCAAGTCTCAAAGTCGGTCCAACTTCGGAGAAGAAAACAAGAAGACTGTCCAACTTTCAGGACTGTCCAACTTCAGGCTGTCCAACTTCAGGACTGTCCAATCTTCAGCCTTCAAATCCAACCTTCAAGTTTCCAGGATTATTGATTTGACCCTCTAACTTGCATATGAACTTCTCTTTATATACCAGATCATTGGTAACTTCTATTTGATTCCACATCTCTCCCACAAGTTGAAGTAAAGTGGCTCGAACCCGCCTCACATAAACACGAGTGATTGGTCCTCTCTTTATGATCAACGGGTCTTGATTATCCTGACCCGAGCTATCTTAATTCCCATTAGAGAGCAAGGCCCTTTAAGGCCATTTTGTCCCCCCCCCCCCGACATTTCTGTTCTTTACAGGTGACACGGTAAGAGAAGACTGTCTCTTGTTGTTTCACAAATAATTTTGCCTTTTAAATTAGCAGATGGTGAAACAGGAATAATGTAGATGACCCAAAGCTGTATGGACAAGATTTTGTCGAGTCAAGCTTCTTTTCATTGTTGTGAAAATGTGAACCAATATGCTAGTTGGAGGACCCCTAATGGGTGGTATCCTGAACTGAATTGTATGTTGAAGTATATGATTCGGGACAAACTGCTAAAAAGTATAATTAATTTCCAAAACTAGTTGACTTATCGATTGTTTGAACAAAAGCTATACTGATGTAAACCTATTGTTAGGAACGTAATCACATCGTCTCATGTCAAGTAATACCAGTAAGTACTGAGCACAAATTATTATCAAGTATAAATTAGGAATTCTTGAGGGAAAAAATGGAGTAGAGTATCTTTCAAACAATTCAACTCTTTTAATTATTCTCTTTCCATAACACCTTTTGAGAGTACTAATATATTTTTATTTTTTTTGATGAGAGAGTACTAATATGTTTTTGAAATACAAGGAGTAGAAGAAATCTGTGCTTCCTTTGGAGAGAAAATGCTCAGGGGATGCATAAACTACGCAAAAAGATGAGTGGACAACGGGTCATAAAATTACCTTATGGAGGATTATAAAGCGTGGGTGGCTGAATTTAATACCAGAAAAGCCAAGAAAAAAAGGCGAAGAAGTTGCCTCGTTCACATTCGGGTCTGACTGGAACCCAAACCATATCCAGAGTTCTTGAATTACAACTGAAATGCAGTTCACTTTAGTTCATCTATTCGGTATCGATTCACTCACGAATGATATGTTAAGGGGGACAGTTTAAGATTCTATAATACTTCTCAAATATTTATTTTTTAGGTGGGGGGTGGGGGAGGGAGGGATTAAATTGTACAATTCATTTCATGAATTGTACACCTTTGACAACTTTCCTTCTATATGACTGTTAACCAGAAGGTCCCATTTTTTAAGGCGCCCTTGTGTGTGTGTGTGTGGATGCGGGTTGTGAGAAGGAAACTGTGACTGCAAACCGCCTTGGTGTATATTTACTAACTAAATAAATTGTCCAAGATACATTCATAGGTACCATAAAGTATATACGTTAAGGTGTGCATTTATAATGTTTAGTTGGTGAAATACATTTTTGGCTGATGCTTTTGCACACTACAAGATCCCACATAACTAGCTGTTCTTTTCTCTCACTAAATATCTTACTTTTGTCACCCTTTTTTTTACTTTGTAGACACAAATTATTTATAAATTCATTTTTTATTTGTTTCATTTATTTGTAATTCATAAATGTCAGAAAGGACTGTTTTCACTTGTTCTTGTTAGTGTTTCATGTATTTCAAATATCAGTATCTACTTTTTTTTTTCTTTGGTTGGTTTATACATGATTTCTACATACCATTATCTGCTATGTTTCTTGAACAGAATCCACTCCCATATCTTGCACGTTATCCTGAAGCAGATGTCTTAACATCGACTGATCAAGTTGTACCAACAGTTTCTGATGACCAGTTGGACATCTGGCAACAAGGTGATAATAAAAAGAAAAAAGTTTATGGTGCTTCCTGTTTTCTTTTTTTAAGGGATGTGGGAGAGGTCATTTTTACTTTATCGATTTGGATAATCTTCTATGTTATTTGGTTCCTGCGTTTTCTAATCCCATTGAGGGTCTATCTGCATGTTCTACTAGGCACATTTGTCTGTTTTAACAGTGAATAGATAATGTGTGTATGTATGAACCATATGATACTCTTGGAATTGTTTTTAGTAGTTTAAATAAGAAATTTGTCTAATACCAGATCCGCATTTCTAGGGTTCAATTCAGGGCTGCAACTAACTAACCTGAGCTCAGGCTGCTTAGGCCCTGGCGCCCTGCTCTGGCAAAATGGTTTACTGCACAGCTCTGCTGGGAATTGAGCTCGTTGTTAGAGCTTGGGTTGTAGCTGTTTTTGAAAATTTCTACTAAAGCTCTGATCAGCTCAAGTGAATGTTATGTTTTTCAAATCGCAGGTCATATTATCATTAATTGATGTAAGCAAGATTTAAGTTAAAATGATGAGTTGAGAAAATGTAATATATTATTGAAAGCGATAATTACAGTTGGCATGAGCATTTGTGATTCTATTTTATTGTTATTACTAGTTACTATCGTCCTATGTTGTTTAGAATTTTTTCCCTAGACCCTGTTGAGTTACTACCATCTATTATTATGTAAACCTCTGATTAATTTTTGATCTTTTATAATGTTTCCAACCTGTGGGGGTGTCGGCTTAGAGTTTGGGTGTTGCAGTTCTCTAAGTTTGCATTTAAGAAAGGTATTGACATGAAATAGAGATTTTAGCATTGCTTATAGTTATGCAGGTAAAAGACGCAGAGAGCAATAACTAGAAAACTTTCACTGACATCATCCATAATAGATACCTTGTGTATAGCCACCAGTAAGTAGGGCTCTTCGTACAGCAGTGAATTTTCCCATATTGGCCATTTCTCATTCTGGTGTTTCATGATGGTTAAGATCTGCAAGGCATGGTGACAAATTTCCTGTTCTGACTAGAAGTCCGACAATTACATGTGATCAAATAGTCAGATTATGTGTATAGTACATATTAGGGACTTCAGCTGTGCAAGGTGATCCAAATCGGTCAAGACCGGGTATTCCCATGCGTGGATGTGGATCAATGGGGCCCACAAAATTCAGAAATGCTGGGTCCCCTAAGCTCATAGTCTTGCATCCACTTAATCATGAACTATTCTTAGTTTGTTACTTTGTTATGTATAGCTTATTTCACATCTCCAACATAACATTTTACTTTTGAATCATATTTTCCTTATGAAATTCTTTTGTGGCCTTGGACAGTTGGAGCTGCCTATAATATAGGTATTTTTCACTGGCGGCCGACAGAGTCTGCCAAAAAGTTGGCAAAGGAATGGAAAGATATGCTTCTAGCTGATGACAAGATTTGGGACCAAAATGGATTTAATGATCTTGTTCACAAGCAGCTGGGACCATCTGTTGATGATGACAGTGGACTTGTATATGCCTATGATGGAAACCTCAAGCTGGGTCTGCTGCCTGCAAGTATTTTTTGTAGTGGGCATACTTATTTTGTTCAGGTAGGTTTCATAAGATAGCTTGTGATTTCCACACTCTCACTTGACTGGTTCTACTTTTTCTCAGAGTTCGTACCAGAGCTTTTTTTTTTGATAAAGAAGTTCGTACCAGAGCTTTAGTTCCATTCCATAATTTTGCTCACTAATTATGTCCTGAAGTGTTGAGCACTTGAACACTTTTTCTGGGAGTCTGAACACTTAGCAGAGCGAGCTGTATATGGAGCATTACTAAGCTTTGATGCTATATCTGCAGGCTATGTATCAGCAATTAAGATTGGAGCCATATGCTGTACATACTACATTCCAGTATGCAGGCACTGAAGGAAAACGCCATCGATTACGTGAAGGCATGGTTTTCTATGATCCACCAGAATATTACGATTCACCAGGTACTTTTTGTCATATTTTACAATTTGTGATACACCTTGCAACTACGGCATTTTGTATGTGGGCCAAATGCATTTGCTATGTAGGCTTCAAAACTTTTCAGGTGTCATACATTGTTGTCACATATATGGTGCTGTGCAATAATTAGTTTTAAGGTTGTGATGGTAGGCCAATTAGTGCCATAGTGGCCACCCTAGGGTGACGGAATGCCTTTTTGAACTGGCATTGGCACTCTTAGATCAAACTGGTGTAAATTTATGCATCAGCCTGATTAAGTTTGTGTATGTGGTGAGTCAAAGTCGATATCTGATGTTCACAAATGAAATTTTTCCATGTGACACACTAATCAATAACTTGTGTCCACTTTAACATAATGCACACATCTCTCGAGCAGTTGGGAACTTAAGAAAAAAAGGAAAGGCGAGCCCTATATATAGGTGACAATAAATGTTAAATTGCACAATTGACAGTTTAAGCAATTGGGCAATTTGCGCAACGAGACAAAAAATTTGAATTTTCCTCCGATAATTTCTGCCTTGTAGAT
Source organism: Codonopsis lanceolata (assembly GCA_013146195.2). NCBI lineage: Eukaryota > Viridiplantae > Streptophyta > Magnoliopsida > Asterales > Campanulaceae > Codonopsis > Codonopsis lanceolata. The sequence continues at coordinate 92,759,884 of CM028378.1, read as the reverse complement.
GAGAGTCAAGGCAGAAAGGTCTAAAATGAATAAACTAAGGGGAACGAGAAAATCCTAATGCATTATTAAGAGTGATGCTGCAAAAATTAGCTTTGAGCCGTCCGAATGCAATTAAAGGATACTTGGGCTTATGTGATGGGTTGGATTCTTCCTAATACTTGTCAAAATCAAGAAAACACCTTAGTAGCAATGCAAGGCAAGGCCTCACGAAACCACTATGGCGTGAGAGTAAGTATTCGGTCTTAGAGAAAGCAATTTGACTGAGTTTTGAGGCTAGAAAGTGTGTGCTTTTTAGGGTTTAGGAGGTGGTATATATAGGCCCCAAAGATCTGAGTCCTAGTTGAATTGGTGTTTGATTGCTGTCTTTTAGGGTTTGACAGCCATCCCTTGATTATAGGCTATGAAGGCGGGTTCTGCTAAATTTTAAGGAAACCCCTTTGTTTCGCTTCCGGCTTCAAGGATCATATGCTCGGGGGCGGCCATGCTTGGCCGGATGGGCGTGGCCCTGTTCAGGCAAGTTAGACTTGCTCATTGTACTGTTAATGTCCTACCGGACATGGCCCCCTGGTCGGAAAACAGGCCTGGTCCGACCAGGCTTAGTTGGGGAATGAGTGGTCGTTGATTGGAGATCTTGCTCGGTGGCTTATCGCTTGTGTGGGGCTCTTGCTTCTTAGTTCGTGATCGGCATGTGATGGTTGCACGTGCTTTCCTCGTGGGATTTGAGCCGTGCACATCAAAGAGAAAGAAGAAAAGAAAAAGAGAGAGAATGACTGAATACAGGATTCTATGAAGATTCCGGCTGATCCGTGTAGTTTGTGGGAGAGGGAGGAATAAGACAAACACTGGGGTAAGCATATACAATTATGCCCTAAGATCCATGTGCTCTTACAAGTAGGATCAGTTGCGAATGGTTAGTTGATTAAGGATGTTTTAGTCCAGTTGCATTTGCTGGGTATTTTCGCAATTTACATTTATTAGCCTGTTCCAAAGTGTATTAGGGCTTCTGAGTATTACTAAAACTATTAATGATATTTCCAACCATTAATCATAGTTGAATAATACTTCGAGAAGCTTTGTGCTCTTTGAAGGCATAAGGCTGCTTGAGAGGTTGACAGAAACAGCATCATATGTCTTTCCGCCTTTTTCCTCCACTTCACTTGTAGGATTCTCATTCCTTGTGTCTACTCCTATATCATAAAGTGATATGCATTAAAAATAGCGGCTTAAGCCATGTGTCATTTTTCTCGTTCCTGAGTGTGTGAAGTCTTATATCGTCTATGATTTAAACTTGACACACCGTGCCATGGAGCACATAGCATTTCGTCTTCATGATGTAGACACTGTTAGAAATTTCAACTTTGTAATTTCTTTGTGTATGTTATGCAGGAGGTTTCTTGACATTCAAGCCATCTATACCAAAAAGCTTGTTACTAGATGGGAACCATACTATTGAATCACACTTCTCTCTTGTTAATTATCAAGTATGCATACTGGTTCTGCAATTTTGTTTTTCTTCCATTGTTATTGTTATTGTGATTATTTTGAGATCTTCTCAACTTTGACATTGATTTTTATGGCTTTATAAATTGTTCTTCACAGATGAAACAAATAAGGACAGCGCTTGCTATTGCTTCATTATTAAATCGTACACTGGTGAGTACACTTCTCATCTTTGACACCATATTTGTCATTTGATACTCTCTTCGTCCCAAAATGAGTGTCCATTTTTCTTCATGATCATGAATAAAAATGGACGTTTGTTTTGGGACAGAGGGAGTGGTAGAATAGCTGGGAAGACCTTTAATCTTTTGATGGAGAAACTAAAAGAAAACATTTTCTCATTATCATTAGAGTTGTTGTGATTTACCCTGTGATTTAATTTACTTTCTTGATAGCTTGTACACTTGGAATACAATTAACAAGTTTTAAACCCGTGGATGCATTATGTATTCCGTAGTATGCAAGAAGCATATACATATATTTATCCTTCCATGCTAGAACTATATACATGCACTGGATTTCAGCAAGGTTTTCCCCATCAATTAGTAATTTTACTGATAAAATCTACAAAAAAGATAGCTTAATTCTCGATTTGGTCACTCTACTTTCACCAAGATTTCATTAAGCTCACTTTACTATTTTTTTTCGCACTTTAATCACCGTACTTGGTCTAGACATTCAATAAAGTCACTCAAGTCATTTCCTTTCGTAGTGTGGGATGTAAATCTTCAAAAAGACCAAAATGCACTTACTAATGTTTAAAATTTTTACTTTCAAATGTTAATAGTTGAGGAGTCAAATTAAAAACCTACCACCAAAATGCCCTTACTAATAGATTAAGGGTTTTACTTTCGAATGTTAATAGTTGAGGGGTCAAAGTAAAAAATGTTTTGATTTCTCAAGGTTCAAAAAAGTAAAAAAAAGAACAAAATAGTTATAATATTTAAAAAATTAAACTACATTATCAAACCATGGAAAACAAATTACTATGCTCACATATTTGTATAATAAATACTAAGTTATTGATAAAGCTAATCTGTCTAAATTTGAGCTATTTTTTATTTATTTCAATTGCTTATTTGACTTATTATAAGTTATCCTTTTCAGAATATATACAAAATAAACAAATAGGCAGAAAAACATTATTAATAAAATGAAGGCAAATAAAAACTCACTTTGTCCTTTTAAGGGGGTATTTGTCAGTCCAATCTTTCCAATTAATTAACAAAATTACCCATTTATAATTTATAATTTAAACTAGTTATAAGGCACTTTTTGTAATTATCTAAATCATTACTAACAAAACCCCCTTAGTCTTTTTCATAACAGCAACCTGCCAAAGGAAGCCAATGACCATCTCCGCCTAGTCACCATGGCTCGTCCACACAACCTGGGTATCCCCAAATTCCTTATTTTTAAATAACCCTCAATTTACTTTACAAACCTCAATCTCCATCCCCCTCACTTCTACTTCTGCTGAACAGTAACTTCCCCACCAAGTGTCTCCACAATCAGTTGCAAACAGTAGGAAATTCCCGATAATCAAGCAACTTCTCATAGAAAGACTGCTAGTGTTGTTGGTATCAGAGAAAACTAATTGACTCTCTCTCTCTCTCTCTCCCCCCTCTCCCATCCAAACCGGCCGACTAATTTACTCACTCTCTCCCCCCGATCATAGTCCAGCCACATTTTTTCTACTGTAAAGGTTCTATTTGGAGATTGCCTTTTGACTGTTAATTGAATTTATACGTCCAAGGTTTCAATTATACACGGACTTTTTAATTAGTTCAATCTCTATGGCATAAATTGGTGTAGCTAGGGTTTGTATTTTGTACTTAAGAAGGAAAATCTAAAATTTCTCTTCAGATCTCCAAACGCCGAATTGTTGTTTTTGGTACGACGGTGATTGCCAAAGCGCAAATCACGCATTAGCGGGTCAATATATGGGTAAGAGGGTAGAGAGAAAGATAATTAAGAGATAGAGATATAAATGGTGGTGTTGGTGGGGGAGAGAGATAGTGGAGATGGCCGAGGAGGTGGGGAAAGGAGGGGAAAATAATTTGGTGAGAAATTAAGTGGTGGTAGTGGTATTCGGCTGTGGTAGTGAGAAAGGGTTGGTAGTGGTGAAGTTCATTCAATGGTTGTGAATGTGTTGGGTTGGGTTGGGGAGGGGGTGAGGGAGCATGTCTCAAGTTTGAAGATGAAGTTTGAGGTGAGGGTGAGATACTTTACGGAACTAGCATGTGATATAAGTAAGGGTATTTTTGGGTTTCTAATTTTTTTAAAGCTTTCCATCTTAAAATCTTGATGGATGGAGCATTGAACGTGATACTCTAGGCCAAGTACAGTGATGAAAGTGTGAAAAAAATTAGTAGAGTTAGCTTAACGAAACCTTGGTGAAAGTAAGCTGAACAAATTGATAATTTAGCCAAAAAGATTAGTTTATTTTTCTCTGATTTGCGTACCGTTGGTTGCTCTTTTAAAATTTTTTTTTTTTTCTAAAACTCCATTTCCACAAGATATCTATTGGTTTTTTAAGAGATTTTATGATTAAATTTGGGTATTGCATTATCTTGATCTCTTTTTTCTTTATTTGTGATTTTAGGTTATGCCTCCATTATGGTGCAGGTTGGATAGGTTGTGGTTTCCGCATCCTGGGGTTCTGAAAGGCTCTATAACAAGGCAACCATTCATCTGCCCTATGGATCATGTATTTGAGGTACCGCTTTATTGAAAGTTTAAGCTGTGAGTAAACTGTGGCCTAAATGAACTTGCTTTCCTTGAATGGAGACTGTATGTTATAGCTTTTACAAACTGACACTACTGAAGCATTTAATGTATAACTGTGAAAAATGTCATTGGAGCAAACAAATAGAAGTTACAGATTCAAGTTTCAAATCGTATCACTTGTGGGCAAACTCATGGGTGTTATATCAACAAGTAGATGAGGTCTCCAAAATAGTGATTCCTTAAATTTAGACACAAGAGTAGGCTAAATATGAAAACATGTATATTCCGTGAGATCAAGATAAATTTATATGAATACTTAATAGCTTGGAATGCTTGCTCATAAGAAGGTACTGTTACGTAGTGCAGCTATTCTAATCCTCAGAGAGAATAATCATGGGGGACAAAACTATGTTCCAATGCGGTAGGAAGACCTTTGATGTTTTCAAGATTCAGGCTGAGGATCAGGTGGAGTTCAAGGTAGTGGAGAGGAGCAGAGGAAGACCTCACGAAATTGTGCTCTCCCATTTTGAGTTCGATAGGATCTGCGAATGGTTTAGCAGATTCTCAGCATCCAACGTTATATGGTGGAAGAAGTGGCAAGGTCAGAGGAGAGAATTCATCGTCACAAAAGAAAAGAATGCAGCAGGAGCCTTCATCAGAGTCATTGTGAGAGGTTCGAGGAGGCCGGGAATGATTTGTGTCCCTGAGAATTTTGTAGAGGCAGGTTGGGTTTGGGTGGCAGATAAGCTTCGTCGTTTCGCCGGAGTTCAACAATTCAAGGAACAGGGTGTCAACAGCAAATCTTTCAAAGAAGTGGCCGACATTCCTCCTTGGCCTGATTTAGATCATGCGATTTTGAAGGAAAGAGGTGTATTGTCATCAGATTTTGAGGTGGATGAAGTGTCGTGTACTGGGAATATAGAGTTTCTTGGTTGGTGTTTGGTGGGCAGAGTAGGAGCCCAGCAAGATTCCTGGCCACGAAAGGAGGAAGTGCAGAGATGGGTGGATGCACATTGGAAAGTTGCTGGAGGAGTCAAAGTCCAAGAGCTCAGTGGGAATTCCTTTTTGCTGACTTTTCCATCGAAAGAGGAGGATTATGAATCTCAAAAAATGGGTGGTGAATGGGAGGTCTCTGTATTTGGAGTTTTGGCAGCAGGAGGTGTCGTGTTTTCAGGTAGGGCAAAAATCAAAGGAAGTGTGGGTTAGGGCTTGGGGTCTCCCCCTTCATTTGTGGAGCAATTCGATTTTTGCGAGAATTGGTGAGTTTTGCGGTGGTTTTGTCAAGATTGATGAATCTACGGAGGAAAGGGTAGAGGTAAGATGGGCTCGTATATTGGTTCGTTATAAGGAGAAATTGCCGAGCTCAGTACGCATTGGTGTGGGAGGTAGTCTTTGTTATCCCAGTTTGGTCAGAATCAGTTATGCTTCGTGATTGTTGGAGAGGTGGGGATGAAGGCAGGAGTTCGTTGCCGGTTGAGGAGATGAACACGGTGCAGAAGGAGGGTGGATCTCATGTGTAAAAGAAGCAGGTGGGAAGGAAAGGGATAAGTCAGATAATGGCAGAGGTCAAGACAAAGGAGTGGGGCCGAGCACTAGGGCTCAGGAATTCAAATTCAAATTTTAAATTCCCAAATCAAAACGACGTAGCAACAAGGGGAAAGGCTCCGACTGGCAAGGACAAGGTGATGGAAGTTGGTATTAGGTCTGGGCTTAATTCTAAGGGGAATGGGCTAGGTAGAGGCTCACTTAATAGGAGAGGAGGGGGCAAGGAAGTTTGGGTCCCTATAAGTCGAAAGTGACCCATGAGAAGGAAGTCACAGTGGGTACAATCTCTGGGCCTTTTAAGTCCAAACTTGCCGAAGATTCTTTACGTAATATGGGCTACAGAGGTGGGTCGGGGTGGAGGAAGACCCTATTATCATCGAGGACAGAGTGTTGGGAGTCAATGCATCCTCTGTTTTGTCGAGCTTTAGCTGGTGAGAATCGGACAACTTCGAGTGCTTTGATAACGAGTGGTCGTCAGCATCGCAAACACAGACAGAGTCGGAGTATAGTGGGGAAGAGCAAGAGGGGCGCGAAGCTACAAGGGAGGATAGTCAGACTCAGGCTAATTCAGCTAGTGGGACCATGGATTGCTGCTACGCAGAGACGCATCCTACGACTGTGCGAGATAGGGCTGAGGAGTTAAGGGTAGACTTGATGAAGGAACCTATCTATTGTACCCCTCTTACGACTATTCCTCCAGAATCGGTAAGTGTGGAAAGGCTGCATATTGGTTCGATGCAGGAGGTAGAAGAGGAGGAGCCGATTAATATTCCTCCAGACTTTGTAGGGAGAGCTAAGGATGACAGCCCAGATGGGTGCATAGGATCTTCTTCGCAATCTGTCCCGAGGGCAGATTTTTCCAGCGGGCACTATGAAGAGGTTGAGTCACCAAGTTCCATGCAGAAAAGCGCTGCTGACGGGGACTGCTCTCCGGAAGTGGCTCCTTGACTCAGCGAACAGGTGGAAAGCCAGGAGGAGTCGTCTGAACCGATTGATTGCACTCCTCTCGCAGTGGTTCATCCAGAGGAGTTGGAAGAAATTGAACTTATTTCTCATTTGGAGTCAACAGAGGACATCTCTTTGTGGGCAAGTAGGAGAGCTAAGGGGTTAGGGAAGTACCTGGGGGTGTCTTGTTCGGGATTTGAAGATAAAATCATGGATCTTCTTTTGGATATAGAGAAGAATTGGAGATCAAAAAAGGACAATAGCAACAAGAAATCCTGTAAGGCAAGAGAAAGGGGCAAACGAGAGCTAAAGCAGTTATGTTGCAGTCTGAATTTCGATTTACCAGGGAGGCTAGAGGGAAGGAATATGAACTTATTTGCCTAAGTCTTCTCATGGAGTTACACATTGTTTCATGGAATGTGTGGGGTCTAAATAATCGAGACAAGAGGATGGTAGTCAAGGCAGCTTTAAGAAGATGGAAGCCTCATGTGGTGTGTTTGCAAGAAACGAAAATGGGAAGTATTGACACAAGAGCAGTAAATAGCATTGGAGGTGATAGATGGTTTGACTGGAATTTCTTAGGGGCGAATGGGTCGGTAAGTGGCATTCTGATTACGTGGGATAGAAGGGTGGTGACAAAGTTGGCGGTTGAGTTTGGGTATACTCAGTGTCTTGCTTACTAAAGATGATAAAGAGTGGGTGTTTTCGAGGGTGTATGGTCCGTGTTCCGTAAATGAGCGAGGTGGATTGTGGGAAGAATTGAAGCCCATTAGATCGAAATGGAAGGTTCCGTGGTGCATAGGGGGTGACTTTAATGTGGTTCGATTTCCTAAAGAAAGATCAGGCTCTTGCGGTTTCTCTCGAGCAATGCAGGAATTTAATGATTTTATTAATGAGTTGGAGTTGGTAGATTTTCCTCTATCGGGAGGAGACTTCACTTGGTTTAGAGATGGGGACAGGAATCAGTTCTCTCGGATAGATAGATTTCTTTGTCTTTTTTAGTAGCTTTTCACAGATTAGTCTCCCTAGAGTGGTTTTGGACCATGTTCCCCTGCTACTAGAATGCAATGGGATCTTGAAAGGAAAATCCCACTTCAAATTCGAGAATATGTGGTTGAGGGCTCCGGGTTTTGTTGAGTGGGTTAAATTAAAGTGGGACTCGTATATCGTGGCTGGTAATCCCTACTTAATCTTGGCTAGAAAACTGAAATTGCTCAAGGAAGACTTAAAGATTTGGAATAGTGTGGTTTTTGGGAGATTGGATGTCAAGATAAAGAAAGCTATGGAGGAGATCAGTGTGTTGGATTCGAAAGCAGGCTTGAGTGGACTGAATGATGTAGAAGAGGTACGCCGGTCTGCACTTAGGAGAGAATTAGGGAGTCTCCTTCTTAGTGAAGAAATTTGCTGGAAACAAAAATCCTGCGTTCAGTGGCTTAAAGAAGGTGATCGGAATACCAAGTTTTTTCATAGGATGACAAGTATGCATAAGTCTGTAAATCATATAAAAAATATCACGATTGAAGGGTCGTTGTTAATAGACAAAGATGACATTAAGCAAGGCATAGTGGATTTTTACTCTGGACTCTTTGAAGATCAAGGAGAGTGGCGACCAAAACTTGACAGAGTCTCTTTTAAAGCTTTAAATCAGGAGGATAGTCTGCTTTTGGAGGCTGGTTTTTCCGAAGAGGAAGTGGTGGCAGCTTTGGGTAGTTTGAGTGGGGACAAAGCCTCGGGTGTGGATGGCTTCACAATAGCGTTCATCTCTAGTTGTTGGGAAGTAATCAAATCAGAGGTAATGGAGGTATTTCAGCATTTTCATGTCAATAAGGGATTCGAGAAAAGCTTCAACGCTTCATTCATTGCCCTGATTCTGAAGAAAAAAGGTGCGACTCTTAGGCCAATCAGTTTAGTTGGTAGCATTTACAAACTGCTGGTCAAAGTTCTTGCTCTCCGGTTGAGAAAGGTGATATTTAAAATTATATCGGAGTCCCAACATGCTTTTATTGGAGGGAGGCAGATTGTTTATGCTTCTTTCATTGCTAATGAAGCTCTTGATGCCAAGCTCAAAAGTGGCTGCCCGGGGCTTTTGTGTAAGCTGGACATCGAGAAGGCTTACGATCACGTTAATTGAGATTTCCTTTTGTACTTGATGGGTAGAATGGGTTTTGGGAGCCCCTAAGGGGGTGGCCCAGTGGTAGACATGAGACTTCACAAAGTGTGAGGTCTCAGGTTCGATTCCTTCCCATGCCCCCCTTAGGAGGAAAAAAAAAAAAAAGAATGGGTTTTGGGGAGAAGTGGAGAAAATGGATCTACTTTTGTATCTCTATGGCTTGATTCTCAGTTTTGATAAATGGAGAACCCGCTGGATTCTTTGCTAGTTCAAGGGGATTACGCCAAGGAGATCCTCTATCTCCATTCATGTTCATTATTGTTATGGAGGCTTTGAGTAGACTTATGGATAAGGCAGTTTTAGGGGGTTACATTCGAGGGTTTGAGGTGGGGAGGAGCAGAGATTAGGTGGTCTCGGTATCTCATATCCTCTTTGCAGACGATACTTTGGTTTTATGTGATGCTAAGGCTACTCAGTTAGGATACCTTCGTCTCATATTGGCGTTCTTCCAAATGGTGTCGCGTCTTCGGGTTAATATAGCAAAGAGCGAGATTATTTTGGTTGGGGCGGTGGAGAATGCAGAACTTTAGCCTCATGTTTTGGGTGCAAGATTGCTCAGCTTCCTTCTTATTTGGGCTTGCCTCTTGAAGCTCCATTTAAGAATAAAACCCCATGGAGTCCAGTCTTGAAGAGATTTGAAAATGTTTGGCAGGTTGGAAAAAGCAATTGTTATCGAAAGCGGGGCGACTTACCCTTGGTAAAAGTACTTTGTCTAGCCTCCCTACATATTTCCTGTTTCTCTTAGTGATGCCTTCTTTGCCTTCTTTGGTTTGTGATGGTCTTGAAAGGTTGGAAAGGGACTTTCTGTGGGAAGGTTCGGGTGAGGGGCCCGAAAGTAGCATCTTGTTAAATGGGACAAGGTTCGTGCTAACTGGAGAGGAGGCGGATTAGGGATCAAGAATTTGAAAGTTTTCAATATTTCCTTGCTTGGCAAGTGGTTATGGAGGTACATGACAGATTGTGATTGGCTGTGGAGGAAAGTGGTAGTTGTAAATATGGGGAAAGTGTTAATATATGGACTCCGAACAGTGTTTCAACAGCATATGTGGTGGGGGTCTGGAAAGGGATTCGTAAAGGTTGGGAAGCTTTTGTGAGACATACCTCTTTTGAAATAGGGAATGAGTCTTCAATCTGTTTTTGGAAAAATAGATGGTGTGGGGAGGTGGAGTTATGGAGACTGTTTCCCGATCTGTTCAATTTGGCTTCCGATAAAGATTGTTTGGTAAGCTCGATTCTTCAAATTCAGGGGAATAAGGGAATACTGTGGTCTGGAACCCTATGTTCCGTAGATGTTTACAGACTGGGAAATGAACCCTTGTGTGGAATTTTTTGAAATGTTATATAAGCAGCAGGTGGGCAGAATATTCTCCGTTAATTCCTTCTATTCCCGTCCGCTGAATGTAAGAAATAGCAGCTTTCCTTGGAAGTTGCTGTGGAAGTCCAAAGCTCCCAGTCTTGTAGGTTTCTTTGCTTGGGAGGCTTGTCATGGAGCCATCTTAACTGGAGACAACTTACGGGCTCGTCGCAAGATCTACGTTAATTGGTGTTATGTGTAAAAGGAGCGATGAAAGTGTGGACCATTTGCTTATTCACTGTCCCATGGTGACGGAATTATGGAATTAGATTTTTGGTCTGTTCGGAGTGTTCGGAGTCGCCTGGGCTATGCACGGATCCGTTTTGGATCTATTCTTGAGCTGGTTCCTATATAAAAGGAGCTGGAGAAATTCCTTATGGGAGGTTATCCCGTTGGCGGTTTGTTGGGTCATTTGGAAGGAAAGGAACATGAGGGCTTTTGATAACGAGGAAGGGACTGTAGAGAAGCTAAAAGTTATTTGCTTGCGCACTATGGATCTATCCCAGATTCCTACTCCCTCTCTAGAAGAAATAGTGAATTCCTTCCATCTTGAGTAGCTTGATCTCTTGTATTTGCTCTATATTGCATATAGGCTGCGTCACCTGTTTTGACACTATTCGTATATAATACTTTTACTTATCAAAAATAAATAAATTATAATGACAGTGAGTTCATGAATCACGACGCAATATTTTTTATATTATAGGTAAATGTGACCCCTTGTTGGTATAGGGATAATCACGACGCAATACTTTTCTGGTAAATGACATAATTGTTTTGTTTGTACTTTTACGAATCATCTTAGTAATTGAAAGCACAATTTACAAGTGTTCAACAAGATGTCCTAGGCTAAAGAATGTAGGAGTGATTTACAGGTGTTCAACATAAATACATGATCATCCAATACGTTATATTGTAGAATAGAAGTTTAGCCACTCAAGTATACTATTTTGTTAGCATTATTTAGCCTTCCCCAAATGTATCATCTATTTTTTTGATAATTAAGAGTATTGTATATTAGAAAGCGTCAAAAAAGGTAACGCGTTCTTGTACACTAGAGTATACACAGAAAACTAATCTAAGGAGAGACTATTAACAAAATCTACAAAGGAATAAGGGTGAGAATTGGAAGAATTAACATCTTCTAAACACCAAGTCTAGAGGGTTCATAACACAATGTCTTTCAACTGCGATAAGGACCTTTCCTTGTTATCAAAAACCCTTCTGTTCCTTTCAAGCCAAGTGGTCCAGCATACACACAATAGACACACACAATAGATCAGTGTGCCAAGTAAAATTCCTTCTCCTCCGTTTATAAAAAGGCAAGCTAAGAAACAACTCCTTCGTTGATCTAGGCAAAACTCACGAAATATTGAAGAGCCCGAAGATAAGGTTCCAAAGATCCTTAGCTACCGAACAATGAATGAGCAGGTGGTTAACATTTTCCTCATCTCCTTTACACATAAAACACCAATTTACGTAAGTATTATGCCTTCTTCTCAAATTATCACCAGTAAGAATGGCTTCATTGCAAGCCTCCCAAGCAAGACACGCTACCCGACTGGGAGCTCTAGATTTCCAAACTGACATCCAAGGAAATAAAGAACCCTCTTTGTGAGACAAAGACTCAAAATAAGACTAGACAGAATATCTTTTGTCTTTAGGACCCTTCCACCACACCTTATCCTCCAATTACCTGCCAACAATATGGGAATATAGAACATTGAAGAAGAGCACACATGACTCCATTTCCCGGTCATGGAAATTCCTACGAAATGAAGGGCTCCAAACCACCTTGTTATCCTCCAAATGAAGCACTCATTAACAAAACAGTTCTAATCGCTGGCTATATTAAACAGATCAGGAAATAATCTCCACAACTCTGTCTCTGCACCATTTGTCTTTCTAAAATTTCACCGACGAGCCATCACCAATCTCAAAGCAAAGGAGTCTCTCGAAAGATTCCCATACGAACATGTTGTACTGTTGGTGTATAATTATTATTATATACTTGCAATCCAGTAAATGATAACGCATAATTGATCTGATATTAAAATTGTGTCCTAATATTTTCACCTTCTTATGAAATTCATATTAGCTTCTATGCGTCCATGATCTATTGTTTCTTTCTTCTATGACACATTACGACCTGAAGTTAGGGTGTGTGTTGTATTTTACTTCGGATAAGTTTTGTAGAATGGTCTTAATGCTCATCGCAACTTTCTGGTTTGCTGTTTGTTTCTCTCATAGGGGCTTCTGGTAATATTTCATCTTTTGCTAGTCTTGTTGGCTATCCAATAACTTTAAACATTTGCTGGTTCTTTTCTGCATGATGATCCTCCCTTCGTGTCTAATTCTCCTATCTTTTTATTTTGTCAATTTACTAGTGAAGATGATAGATAAAAAATATTTGGCATTCTTTTCATAGCATTGGCCTGAATCACTTTGAGCAAGGGATCCTGTTTTAATTCTGAAAGCTCTTCTTCCATTGCTCTTATCATAGATGCTCTCCCAAAGTTCCATAACCAGCTTAGCAATAACTCTTATAATTCACTGAAGATTTCATTCAAAAATACTACTCCCTCCGATTTCAAATAATCGTCCTCTTTGACCTACCGCTTAAGAAAAAGTAATTGACTGTATTATAAATATTGGTGTAATGTGTGGTTTCCTCTAATGCCTTTGAGCATGTGGCCATAATTAATGTAGGTAGAAAAAGTAAGGGTAAAGTGGTAAAAGTGTTTTTGTAAAAAGGAAATTTTTGAAAGAGGAATATTTAAAATCGGACAAAAAAGGAAAGGAGGACGATTATTTGAAATCGGAGGGAGTAGTAAATATATGTAAAAACTATAAAGAATACAAGGTTTCTTGCTAACCCTTTTTTTCTTTTGGAAGGGCGCTGGTCTTTTTTTTTTTCAAAACAAATTATGATTACCTATTTACCTCTATACATGAACACTTGTGCCACACTGCAGGTGAATGTCATGTTGAAGGAAATGCCTGCCGAGGAGTTTGGCCCTGGAATCGGTTTGAGGGAGTATTCTTTCTTTGACAATCCATTAATGCCTAAACAGGTATATCTATGAGCGTCATTCAGGGGAAAAAGCATTTAGTCTCTTCATGTATATGAATAAGATCAATTGATAAAGAAGAACTTTCTCCTTGTTACACTTTAAGGTCAAAGATTCATGGCTTGATGTACAACTTTGTCAAGAAGGATCGCAAGACTGTCGTGCATCAAACAGTACAAAGACATCGGGAGTACTCAAATTTCCCAAGCACAGCAATGAAGAAACGGTATTCCTGTTAACTAACAAAAATCAATCTTATTTTTCTTGATAAAATGCCAAACCTCAAAGAAGCTTTAGTAAAGTTTCTTCAAAGTTTGGCATTTACGATTATTTTCCTTTTAGTCTATTATCTACTCTTGCTGTAGTACATCCTGATGCTTTTCATTTTCTTGCATCTATGCCAAGTTCTGGATGCTAGACTTTAGATTTGCTTACAGAAGATGTTAGCTTAAATGAAACATTAGGTCACTTCAAATGATGTTAGGCAAGAGAAGGGAAAAAAAGCATGGGATGAGATAGCAAGGAAAAAATATCATATATTTTCGCATGAAAATCACCTACTCTCACTTCCTACAACCAGACCAAAAGACGGAATGAAAAGATCCTTTTGTGGGTTAAGAAAGGTCCAAATAAACTGAGGGCTACAAGAAAGTGGGAATATAGATAATGAGATACCTCTTCGTTGCAGGATCAGCTTTTAATATCTTTGATGATCTGGAAAAGAAGTTCTTTCAAAAGCTCCTTGCCCCAAAGATGCCAAAGGCTCACCCTATTCTTCATCGAACAAAAAGGGAGGGCACAATTCCATTCTTTTCTGATTTGAATAGCTTCACAAACTTTGAACAGCAATCTGAATTTGACCTCCCGGGTACTAAAGAAAGGAGGTCAATCAAAGATGCGAATGTTAATGAATAAAGATCCAACTGATCGCCATGCCTTTTATAGTAAATATCCAGTTATAAGTAATCCAGCCTGGCCTATGAAATCCAAGCATTTCCTTCATCCATGTTCAAAAGAAAAGACAGATAGAACATCTTTGTTAGATGCAAATGCAATATCTATGCTAGTTAAATACACTCTCAATGCTCATCTAGAACTGCATATAATTTGTACCAATGACTATTAGCATCATGTAGCTGAAAACATGGTAAAAAGAGAATCGAGGATACAGACACACTTACCAGGGCAAGTAGAGGGATGGAATGCAGGAAGAATATTTCGAAGAACCATTGTAGGTTATAGCCTTTTGCATACACCGGATTACCTTGTTGTGCCACCATTTTCAGCTGAATAGTTGTGTGCTTAGGTGCTTACTTATGTTTTAGCACAGGCTTCCAGACTCTAAACTACCAAAAACATTTCTTGGGATTATGTTCATAAGATTTCAAACCATTGGAATGACAGCTCACTTACTACTGCTTCATTTTTGAAGGTGAGGTCCAGATATGACATGATTGCCATATAATGGTTTCTCTAGCTGTGTGGTGATGAATCAGTCGATCTTTTCCTTTTATTTGATCCCTTTTGGGCAACAGTTGAGAATAAGCAAATAGATCACTTTTAGCTATCTAGCAGCCATTAATTCAGGAGATTACCAAAAGGAGGTCATGATTCAAGATTTTGGGCTCAGAAGTCAGAAGACCTCTTATCATCTGTGCGTAAGAAGATGATGCCATCTCTTTAGATCTTTCTAGTTTTAGAGAGGCTACTTTTCACTGTTAAGGTGGTGACCTTGACCCCCTTCCCCTGTTATATGTACTTTGAGGCAACCAGAGTGCAAAGGTTTAATGTAATTAGTGTCATATCCTGATCTTTCATCGCAGTAACACCAGTTAACATAAATCTTGATAGCAGTTTAGCTTTAGTCTTCCACAGCAACTTTGAGTAGAGCCAGAAAACTCTTCCTCTGTTACCCTCCCACCTAACTGCATCCTCACCATTTCTTCCCACTTGTTGCTTATAAACCATATCAAAGAATTCCACACAAGAATCCATTTCCCAGTCCTGTAAGCATCTTTTCCAGACCACGGTATATTGAACGAGCTTATCCTTATCAGTAGCCAAATTAAACAGATCAAACAGTCTCCATAGGATAGTGGATATTCCCTATTTCTGTGTCTCACAAAGCTTCCCAACCTGAATCCCTTTCCAAACTCCCACCCCATATGAAATACTGTTCGGGTCCATATGTTTACGCCTTCCCCATATCTGCAGATCAGTCATGTACCTCCATAACCACTTAGCAAGCAAGGAAGAATTGAAAAAGAAAAATGTAATTAGTGGTAGTAGTAGAGGCTCGGTGTTGACCTTGATGTAAACTTTGAGGCAACCAGAGTTTTAATGTAATTAGTGTCTTTGGTTGTTTGTTTGTTTTTTTTTTTTTATATATGTTAATGAATGAATTACTGAAAAAAGTTTCACTATTTCTTCCAGCAAAAATGTTGTATGTTTGATGTTGAGTCACGATTAGTGGCTCGATTAATGTAGAAGTTTTTGGCTTTGGTTGTTTGTTTTTGTTTTTTTTTTTTGGTTAATGAATGAATTACGTAGTTTCACTATTTCTTCCAGCAAAAATGTGGTATGTTTGATGTTGTATTGGTTTAACTTAAGGCGAAAGCTGAAAAATCGTCTGATATATGCACTATAGGCTTATGTGATGCTTTTCTCTCCCTTGTTCTTTCTTTCCTCAAAATTGATCAGTGTGGCTCTTCTTGATCAAAATTAAGTGTGCTTCTTTCTCTCTCTTAGTCATTCTTAGCCCGTGCAGGCCTGTATTGCCAACTTTGTCAGAGTTTTCTTAGGACTTCCCTTGCTTGAATACTCCTTTTAAGATGAGGGGGCAAAAATTCTTTTCCTTAACTAAGTTACTACAGAAAATTGAGTTGTACTGGTACTATCGTAATATTATAGGATTCAAGAGTGTTACCTTTTCTTTTCTTTACTATCCTTAAACAATTATGAGATTCTTGAAAAACCTTTAGGGAATTAATCCTAAGAATATGATCGGATCTAGCAAATGTCTGTCTATTTAGTTGATCTTTGTTGGTTTTCGAAAACTTAATTCCCTGCATCCTTCGATAACACTATTATGTCTTTAATCTGAGTACACAATTTCTCTTTCCCTCAAATTGTCTTCATAATGGCTCACATGTAACATGTTTGTTGTAAGCAGTTCAGAACAATATTCTCGTCATTCAAGGATTATAAAGTAATACAGTTCTTGTCAATGCAAGATGCTTTCCCAGGTTTCACTGACAAGGTTAGCTTTCATATCTTGTTATCATCACTCAAGTAAACTTATAGCAATGCCCACTCATTTTCCAGCTTGTGATGATACTGAATGTATATGTAAATAAACAGAAAAGGGAGGAGAAGTTCAAAAACCGTGTAAAGCGGTATGTAGGTATATGGTGTTGCGTGGAAAACCACACTCCTGGGCACATTTATTACGATATGTACTGGGACGAGAAGCCTGACTGGAAACCCATCCCACCCCAAACTCCCGAAGATGATCATCCACCTTGGTAATAATAACCCTTAAAGTTTATACACGTCAGTATACCAAGAAAACAAGAGAAACACTGCGATTAATCTGTTGAGAACTAAGTGCAGTTCAAATCAAAGATTGTACTGTTTATACAAATGTAATTTTAATTTATACGCAGTTGGTGACAATCTTAATTGTTACTTAGGGAAATAGGTTGTTGTCTCATTTACATACCGACTGTCTGTAAGCAAATTTTGGGTATAGCAGAAGCTCAATCTGAGCAAAGGTGAAACTGTTTCCATTTTGAGTTGGCTTAAATAGCACTCTGGGGCACTCTATTTTGACCAAGAGTGGGGCTAACCACACTAAATTTCTTATCTATGCATCTCATATACTGCATTAAGATGATGTACCCTATGTTGTACAATGCAGTACATAGGGTGTAAAGATAGAAAATTAGGGTGTGGTTAGCCTCCCTCTTTTTGACCAATTATTCAATAAGGTCACACTACTATTTTTTTCATCTCACTTTATTTTAACAGCCATCTGTCAAAAATCTAGAAGGAAAATTTTAAAAAGAAAATCCAAAAATGCCCTTGCTAGAACATGTGCCACTATCAGAGTTTTATTTTGGTTTTTTATTTTTTTTTGGCTTAAATCATAATTTGGTCACCTTACTTTTCCACTTTTTGCAATAAGGTGATTCTACAATTTTTTTTCCGAATTTAATCATTGTACTTGATTTGGACATTTAATAAGGTTACTCAATCCATTTATTTCTGTTATGTTGGAAGGAAATGATAAAAAGGCTAAAATACCCTCTGAACAAAATCAATTTGTTTTTTTCCAGCCCTTTCTAATGCAATCCCTTTTCAAAACCTTTTATTGTAGGTGAAGTGAATTTTTTTTTGTTAATTTCGGCATTCAAGTAACTAGTAAGCCTTTGAAATCACAAGCAACAACTCAAACTTTTAACACTCAATTAACACATTCCCAAATAGCAGCTACTACGAAAACTTTCTTCCAATTGAAATTGCAAGCACACCAACAAAATATTATTGTCTTAACATAATTGGTTGAGCAAGCAAAGTTATTCAAAAATAAAATTTGTAGTGCTATACATAAAATCCCCGGATCAAAGACCACAAAGTTGCTAACAATTTTCTGAAACGAATTGTTAAGCAGAATCACATAAATTTAATAATCCAACAAAATTCAACAATACTGGCTTTCAGTTCTAATGACTAACTAGACACAAAACAATTTGACTTGAACTTCATAGCAAACACCAATCAATCTCCACAATTAACAGTTTTCAATTACTAAGAGCCCAATTGGAGGAATGCAAAACCAAACTAACACACTAACCTTTTTCGAGGAACAATCTGTCAAAATTGCAATACTAAATTCAGAAAAAAAAAAAAAAAATCTAACTTGAATTGCCAAGTGGGAATACCAAAAGTGAGTCCTAGGCAAGTTGAAGTTAATGACTTAATACTAATTCCTAGTTGAAGTTATTAAAAGTGCAAAAACTAAATGAAAACTAAATGGTAAAAAACTAAACATATGAAAGGTGAGAACTAGTTAATGATGTGATCTATTTTTATATAATACTTCGCTCGAGAGATAATAAGTTTGATATTAAAATATAATAAAATATGTAATTTATTTTTATATTTTGACTTTTAGGGTCCGATCAAAGCTTTTAGACGGAAGCCTCAAAATGTAGGACCGAACGTGGTAAGCGTGATACATCATGTGATCCTGCACCACTTGCCCACCATCCAAAATTATATTTTACAGTAATACATTTTCACCGCTTACCTACTTCCAAGTTGAACCGCCACCTCGCCTGATAATTGTAATTCATTACCCATTAATTCACTTAATCCAATCTACTAATTATTCAACTTATTAATATTTTTCGGTTGAAGCAGATAATTCATTTCGACCTAATAATATTAACAGGTTGGGTTAGATCGGGTTATAATAGCTCGAAGGTTTAGTGATTTTGATACTTGGCTCTTGAGATAATAAGTTTGGTATTAAAATATAATAAAATATGTAATTTATTTTTATATTTTGACTTTTAGGGTCTGATCAAAGCTTTTAGACGGAAGCCTCAAAATATAGGACCGAACGTGGTAAGCGTGATACATCATGTGATCCTGCACCACTTGCCCACCATCCAAAATTATATTTTACAGTAATACATTTTCACCGCTTACCTACTTCCAAGTTGAACCGCCACATCGCTTGGTAATTGTAATTCATTACCCATTAATTCACTTAATCCAACCTACTAATTATTCAACTTATTAATATTTTTCGGTTGAAGCAGATAATTCATTTCGACCTAATAATATTAACAGGTTGGTTTAGATCGGGTTATAATAGCTCGAAGGTTTAGTGATTTTGATACTTCACTCTTGAGATAATAAGTTTGGTATTAAAATATAATAAAATATGTAATTTATTTTTATATTTTGACTTTTAGGGTCTGATCAAAGCTTTTAGACGGAAGCCTCAAAATGTAGGACCGAACGTGGTAAGTGTGATACATCATGTGATCCTGCACCACTTGCCGTCCATCCAAAATTATATTTTACAGTAATACATTTTCACCGCTTACCTACTTCCAAGTTGAACCGCCACCCTTTTCTCTAAATTAGGCTCGGTAATTATAATTAATTATTCATTAATCCACCTAATCCAATTTATTAATATTTTTGGGTTGAAGCAGGTAATCCATTGTGACCCAATAATATTAATGAGTTAGGTCAGGTCGGACCTAGTACTCATTTTGGCATGTGCTTTTTTATTCTATAAATTTAGGTTTTTTGGGTTGAGACAGGCTGACCCGTTTTAATCCGACTCATTCAGACCCAACTCATTTCAACCCGTTTGATATTTGGGTTCTAACGGGTTTCGACATGTTTCAACCCATTACCCATTCCAACCCAACCCAATCCACCTAATTACGGGCCTACTCTAACCTACTAACGGTTTGCCAATTCTAGAACTATATATACTCAAGTTAGTAAGTCATATATTTCTCTAAACTCATAAATTTACGAGTAATGCTAGAGCCACTCAATGAGCACTCAAATTTGTGCACCAAATAATGTGGTTTCCATTGTGTCATCTTATTTGACATTTTATGGGCTCCACTATAAGTTAAAAAGTTATGTTAACAATATGACACATAAGATGCCACATAATTTGGTACCCAAAATTAAATGCTATTAGAGTGGCCCTAGCATTACCCTAAATTTACTCCAAGGCTTAATTGTTCTTCAATTTACTAGCTTTCATCGGTACTCTGTTTCATGTTACATAGTTCACTATTCATGCCCTCTCTGTTAATCTATTCGGTTTATATTTGTTTGATATATAACACGGATAATGCTTGGGCCACTCTTATTTTGTATCAAAATATGGGTATTCTATGACGTGGTGCATTCTCATTGGTTGGGCATTTTGTGGGTCCCAACACTCCAACCAATAAAAGTGTACCACGTCATAAAGTACCTATATTTTGGTGCAAAATAAGATTGACCCTAGCATTGCCCATATAACACATGGTAGTGGTTGATCTCACTCTCACTCCGGAGGGTTTGAGTATGACAATCCCCGATTCCACTTACAGTGTTTTGTTTCTTACCTTCAGGTTTGGTTCACTAGCCACTCATCCACTTCACCACCAAAATCTACCACCTACGTGTGGAACTCCGATCCGACATGATCATCGTTTGGCATTATCACAGACTGTAGTCTTGTTTTTAGAAAACCTGTTGATATTTTTTGAACTTAACAAAATACATAGTCATCTATGCTTTAAAGTACTCAAAATGACACTCCCCAACATCAAGCAAATACAACCAAACATCCCAAACATCCCAAAGGCTTGAGAACAATCACAAAGGCTTCCATAAGTAGACAGTTATGGTTGAGCAAGGGAACAAATATATACCAAACAAAAAACATCGAATTTGTTTAGACATCAAACCTACATAGAGTAAAAATCAAGCCTTGCAAATAATTAATAAAGCTACATACACACTTCTCACAAGCCATTTGGTTTTAAAATCGCATTTAGAGAAAGGACCAGATACTGTAGAAACTGATAAAGTTTAGGAATAATAGCATAGCCTTTCCATTGAATAAATCACCTATTTATAGGGGGATTTACAATTAGAGTTACACTAGGAGTAGGATACAAGAAACCTATACAAGGAAGGTAACACAATTAGGAAAGAATTCTACAAGGTAATTACCACTAATTACACATTACAAATCAACAAGAATAATTAAAAGATATTATTCTCTAACATGCCCCGCAAGATGGACGTCAGAGAGAGACCAATCTTGTGAAGTAAGTGATGAAACCGTTGGCGAGCAAGAGGCTTGGTCAAAGCATCAGCGAGTTGATCAGCCGAGGAGACATGGCAAACTCGCATAAGCCCATCCTGAACTTGTTGCCGAATGAAATGAAAGTCCAGAGCCACATGCTTCATGCGAGTATGAAAAACCGGGTTAGAGCAAAGACTCGTAGCGCCCACATTGTCACAGTAAATGACTGGTTGAGTCGAGGAGGCGAGACCGAGTTCGCTAAGAAGAGAGACAATCCACCTGACTTCAGCAGTGGCGCCCACGCCGTATTTAGCTTCAGTCGAAGAGCGAGCTACAGTGCATTGTTTCTTGGAGCTCCAGGAGATCGGGTTGCTGCCAAGATAGACAATGTAGGCACCGTGGATGTGTAGTCATCCTTGTTGCCGCCCAGTCGGCATCGGTAAAGGCATGGAGAGCGAGGAGGCTGGCGATGAAGGAGGATGCCCGCATCAATTGTGCCACGTAGATACCGAAGAACTCGCTTTGACCGCAATCCAAAGGCTCGCTGGTCGGCCTATGCATGAACCGGGAGAGTTTGTTGACAGCCGAAGGCAACATCGGCCGAGTGAGGCAGATGATATCAAGACGCCGACCATTGCTCGAAATTTCGGATTCGAGAGAGCAAGGCCTGTGAAGAGTCGAGGTAGGCGAGGTAGCAAGAGGCGTAGCTCTTGGGCGAGCATCGGTCATGCCTGCGAGCAAGGAGATCGCCTATATACCCTCGCCGGGAGAGCGAAGACCACTGGGCGCTTAACAACTTCAACCCCAAGAAAGTAGTGAAGATCACCAAGGTCCTCGAGAGAAAGCAGCGAGTAGCGCATAGAGATGAAAGTCCAACCCCGGGCTGGTTTCCAAAGTGACAATGATGTCATCCACATATACAAGGAGATAGATGATGGTGCCCACGAAGGATGAACAGATGTGTCGCCCACCGAAGTTTTGGAAGCCGAGGCAAGAAGAAACCGACGCAGCTCATTATACCATGCTCGGGAGCCTCGCTTTGAGACCATAAATAGCCTTGCGAAGTCGGCACACATGTTGAGGTTTGTCCTTATCGGTGAACCCAAAGGCGGTTGAGCCATGAATACCTCCTCGGACGGTTGCCTTGAAGAAAGGCATTGTTCACATCCGCTTGACGAAGATCCCATCCTTGACAAACGGCGGTGAGAGAACAAGACGAACTGGTCGGCTTTAACCACCGGCCGAAAGTCTCGTGGTAGTCAACCCCGGTCGCCGGTGAAATCCCTTGGCTACTAGGCAAGCTTTGTAGCGATCAACAAGCACCATCAAGATGTCTCTTGATACGGTAGATCCACTTACAGCCACTATATTGCGAGCATCGCCGAAGGGGACTAGATCCCAAGTCCCATTGCGAGCAAGGGCATCAAACTCTTCGACATGGCCTCGACGCCACTTCACATCCTTGAGAGCCCGAGTAACACATGTGGGTTCACTGCTCATCGCTAGCCGAGCCGAAAGACTCATTTTGATCTTTGGTTTGAAGATGTTGTTCTTTGGAGCGAGTGACTATGGAGGATGTGTCCCGGGCACAGGAAAATGTGAGCGGGAAGAGAGAGGGCACAAGAGTCGAGCAAATGGGCATGGGAACCAATGTGCGGCAATGACTTGCAGTAATCGGGTGATCCTCGGCACGACATCGTTGCCGAGGAGAAGCAACGGATAAAGTGCAATCCGCGAGGGAGCCGTGGCCGAGGAGGATGGAGCAGGGCACGGACGAGGAGCAGGGCAATGGTATCCCTGCACAAGAGTCGACGGGAGGTTGGGTCGGGCGAGCCGAGATCAACCAAATTCGATTAGTGGTAGAGCCACGCTGACGAGGAGTAATCTTGAGGCGAGCGAGCAAATGACCCAGGCGGTGTGTAAAATGAGGGACCGAGCAGCTCATGAGGGGTAGCCAAGACTCACTATCATAGGTGTCTCGCGGAGCGAGGTGGTGGCCGAGGTGGACATGGGAAAGGTGGACTCGACAAAGCGAACATGACGCGATATGTCAGCTTGGTGGTGCTCTCAGATCATAGTAGATAGGCACTCGAGTGAGCGAGTAACCAAGGAAGACACACTGAGTGGAGCGAGCATCGAAGTTTGTGGGCGGAGTAAGGGCTTGAGCCAAGGATAACATGAGACAACCAAATGCACGAAGCTTGGCGTAGTTCGGCAGAGAGCCAAAAGTTTATGGTAGGGAGACCGGTGAGCAAGGGTGGGTGTAGGTAGTCGATTTGAGATAGGTCGCGGTTTGGAAAGCAAGCGACGAGAAGAGCGGCGGAAGAAGCAGAGAGAGAAGGAGAGACAGTCTCAACAATGTGGCGATAGCGGCGTTCAGAGAACCATTGTGTTCGAGGTGTGAGGCGAGTAAGGTGAGAGATGCCATGGGCGACAGTAGGCGGCCAAGCGAGTCCGGGCAAGCCCCATATACTCGCCGCCATTGTAGAGTAAAGGGTGACTATGGTTGTTTTAAAATAATTTTCCACTAAGGCTTTAAATTTGGGAAAGATGGTGGCAACCTCGGTTGAGTCGGCGGGTAAAGCCGGATGTAATGGGTAAAGTGATCAACAAAGATCACATAGTATTTGAACCCATCAATAGAGGGAAGGGGAGGTCAAACATCGGTATAAATAGGTTTGAAGAGGGAGAGTAGACCAATAGTATTTTGATGAAAAGAATTTTATGACTTTTATTAGAAAGGCAATCATTACAATGACTAGGAGTGCGGCAGTGTCTAATGCTAAACCTAGGCTAGATAATATCGACTTTGGATGGGGCAGAGATGGATGGCCAAGACGATGATGCAGATCGATGAGAGACTTTGGGCTGACACAAGCAAAGGGTGACGGGAGGCGTGGTCGGCCATTCATACACAGATCCTTAGGCTGTCAGGTCCATGATATTCTCCACTGTCGCGAGATCCTTCACATGAAAAAAGTTGGTAAGAACTCAATAGAGGTTTTATTGGAGATACAAAATTGAGATATAGATATAAGATTCTTTTTCATGTCGGGAACAAATAGAACATTATGAAGGGAAAAAAGTGTGTGAGGGTGTATGAAGGGAGGAGAAACCGGTTTGGAGATAGTTAACCCAGTACCATCACCAATGACCATGTCATCCATGCCGTGTAGTTGGAGTGTAGCGAGAGATTGCCAAGGTGCTAGTGACATGATGAGAGGCACCACTATCAGTAGCAACTCGGTGTCCCGTGTGCCGTGGTTGCAAGGTGAGCCCGTGGTTGCCACTGGAGCCACTTGCCGAGTTGGGAGTAAGCGGGCATAGAGGTGGTGGCGACAGGTTGGTTTGGCAGTGGCCACCGAAAGTGGCCCCGTTGGCTACATGCTTGACACTTGCCCGTATACGGCCGCCGAGGAGCAGTATGCCGAGGGTTGGGAAGGTGGCCGAGGTTGCGAGGGCGGCCGATACCGAGCCATGGTGAGGATTGCCGAGCTGCCGAGCTATCAAGCTTCGTGCGCAGGTATCGGCGAGGTGCGAAGGACGAATCGAGATCGCTTCAAAAGAAGCTCGCGATTGGATGAAG
>CM028378.1:92632919-92735043 GCA_013146195.2 Codonopsis lanceolata | reverse complement strand
GCCTAAGACTACCTTGGTTTAACAAAGCCAATCTCTAGGAGTTTCTTGCAACCGAAGCTAACTCCCTAAGCTCCGCGGCGCCATCCTATACGGTGCCTTAGAAATCGGTGAAGTCCGGAATAAGCTCAATACAAAATTCTAGTTCTCTCGGGTGGCATAGCATGGTCGGTAGAAAACATCGGGAAAACTCACATCTTGCGGAACCTCTTCTAAATTCGGCGAACTTCTTCTTATCAACTACGCATGCAAGATAACCGTACACCCTTGAGACAATAATTTTCTAGCCCTTAAAAGCGAAATAAAATGCAAGTCACTCGATGCATGATCACCCACAGTAAACTTCGAGCACATCCAGGCATATAAAAAGTAACCCGCTTATGGCGATCAACTATAGCATGATAAGCACATAACCGAGTCCATGCCAAGAATCACATCAAAATCACGTATAGGTAGAACTACCAAGTCCGCATGCAAAGTGTGGTCACCCACCAATACATCACAAGATTTAAACACTTGGATGCGAGCATAAATTCCCCGGCGGGGTAGACACTTCAAGCAAATATGGCAAAGGTTGAGGCGGTACACATAGATTCTCAACATAATGCGAAGCGACATAAAATCGAAGACCACGGATCTATGAGAACTCGAGCCTTATGATCAAATATAGAAAAGAGTACCTCCTATCACGGTAGTAGACCCTGAACCTCGCGGATCAAGCGAAACCTGACCTTGAACCTTGGGTTTACGTCCCGTCTCTCTTAGCTCAGGGCTAGCGTCGCGTACCGGTGACAGCAAACTTCGGACAATCTTTCTTCATGTGAGTTCCATCTCCCATGATAGAAACACTTCCCATTTTTCCCCCGGCATCTATCGGTGTGTGCCCGGACCCTCCAGCGAGCGAACAAATCATAGTCGTTTAGCGATCCTTGTTGCCCACGAGATAGAAGATGTATTGTTACCTTGCTTCCCGAATTTGTGGCCTACCTTGGCCTCCACTCTTCTATCACGGTTTCCTTGATATCCCCTTCATTACCAATTATTTCACGATTATTGTTGAGTGGTATCGCGCATTACTAGAATTATTCTTGACGGTTTCCTCCGATGTCTTGCTCCACCTCATGCGCAGCTCGATCAGCGCCTCGGTGTCGGTGAGCTTAAAGCGCTAGAATCGCTTTCTAAACTCGGTTCTTAACCCTTTACAAACTTGTGTGTTCTCCGTGCCTCCGTAGGAATCGGAATCACGTACAATATCGGCTCAGTCGTGAATTTCGCGGAATACTCCGCCACGGTCATGCTACCTTGCTCAAGATCATAGAACTCCTTCTCCCTTTGGAACCACATCCAGTACATATTCATTCTTAAACTCTTTTGGAAATTGGCCCAAGTAATGGGAACTTGTTGCATCTCCCAACTCTCTTTCAACACCGGCCCACCAATGTTCGGCTCCTTTAAATTTAAACGTTGCTAGCATAACTCTTTTCTTCGTCGGTACACCCCAACATGGACAATACCTTGATCATTTCCTCCATCCATAACTCCGGCCTCCCTCGGTTTCGGTTCCCCAAGAAACGAACTAGGCTTTAACTTAACAAATCTCTCTAAGTAGAGTAGTGTCGCCCCGGTCTCTGGGGTGGAGGTGGTGGTGGCATCGCTTTCCTCTCTCCTCGACCTCCCTCGCCCCCAATCGAGAAAAGCCAATAATCTGCGATGTAATTCAGCCATATCCGAACTACCGGATTCTCTGGCGGCGGTACTCTACTTCAGTTCAACCGAACTCTCCCTCCCCCGGTCTACCTCTCCCGGGATTATCCATCGGATTCCTACAAGAATTCACTCGGCGTTAAAATCAACACACAAATAACCAACCCAACTAGGCCATGGAACCTATCCTCTGGCCGACACTAACCTATAGCTCGATATTAATCATGGACGACCCCGACCCCAATGCGAGATCCCGAGTCGCTACCGTCCAAATAAACAAGATACACAAGCATGCACAAGTAGGATTATAAAATTCATGTGGCGCAACATCGCATACGAATAACAACTCGGCTACACTTGGCCGGAAAAACAACTTAAAATAAACAAGTCATCGGCGACGTTACAGCCGGAACCCAACAACTACTCCTACAATATTAACACATGCTTATAAAACCTCAACGGCCACAACATGCCGGAGACAAGAACAACAATAATAATTAACGAGCTTTAGCGGAAGAAACCGTAATGAACCATTAACATATAAACAAAGCTCGACATATAAGTCAAGATACAAAAGATCATAAGTATCTAATATTTAAGTTTACTACAACAACAAAATTCCCAAGACAAGTCTACATGACTTGCTTCCCAACGTCCTTTCCAAAAATAAAAGACTAATCATCGAAAGTCCAAAAGAGAAACCTTGAGCTCACAAACGATCAAGCGTGAATAAAGCGAGTCTATCTCGGACCGTCACCTCGGCTCGGATCTAAGGAAACAAAACAAACAAATAGGGTAAGTCGAAAGACTTAGTAAGTTACTACAATGCATGTTCATGTTATAGCATGACATCTATCTCAATTATGGTACATGATCATCATATAGCACTTAACACATTAATCACGTAAGTGCGGGAAAATAAATCATACAAGTAGGATATGATATAGTCACTGCCGCCAGTAGCTCACTGCAATAAACTTTATTATACTTTATCGTGCCACATCGATGCTCGGTGATTACATCGACTTTTATCGAGAACCTACTCGATCTAGATAGCAAGACAATGCGGCACGTATTGATACGACAAGGGCTACTTCCCATTGCGACCAACAATGGAGGTGTGTGTGAGGTCCCAGTGCGGCGATCCATAGCGAGCACGTAATCCCATAATTCGTGAAGGCGATGCATCGTCCACCCGACTTAATAAACAAACCAAATAATGCCACCGGTGGACTCAATGTGATGCACAAGTAGATATTTACTTGACTTAAACCAATTAAGGATCGAATTCGACAAGAGCGAACTCAACCAACCAAGTAGGGTATGAATCTCTACCATAAAAACATGTCAAGGCAATTAATTGCTCAAAACCAATCTTTCATATCAACTTGTTGTAAACAACTAAACCAAGCTCATATTTGAGTAAACCAAATCAAACGGTGTTCAAACTTCGTAGGGATTGAAACTAGAGTTCAACATGTTCAAATATTCCCTAGAGTCGACTCCGTTGAGTCTTTTCTCTAAATTCCCAATTTTGGAGAAATTGAAGCTATGTGCTTCATAACCCAACCTAGGTCATTTCTAGGTTCAACAAGGTTGTAAATTCACCAAGGCATTGCAATGTGATTCATATACATCATAGAGTTCAATTTTGTGGATAGAACATATACAACTCAACAACATACAATGTAGGCTCAAATTAGGGCATTCACATATTGCACTTATTCAAGCAACATATATAATACATGTTTCTAACATGATCAAATCCTTAAATAGACAAGATGAAAGGGTTTTATAAACTTCCATAGGCAAGAAATCATCCTATACATGCTCCTAGCAAGTTTATATTTTCAAAATACAAGAAGAGAGCATAGGAAGCATATATGTGTCCTCATTGACCTCAACCACCATAGGCTTTGTTTCCTTAGGGTCAATGAGAACTAAAAGAAGAAGAAGAAGAAGAGTAACTTACTTGTTCTACACCAAAGAAAGCAAAGAAAGAAACCAATCGGTTGGAAACGATCTTCTCTTCGAGCTCTACACTTTTGATGAAGGTAGCTTGGGCAAATGAGTGAAGGATCAAGGAAGATGGAGATGAGAGCTTCAAGAAGCCATGGGAGAGTCTTGGAGAAGAGAAATCCCGTTTTTGGAGAGTGAGGGAGAGAAATGAGAGTCAAAATCTGCAAGTGTGGTGTATATTGGTTCAAAAACTGAGTGGGACAAGTGTCAAGACAATGTGGTCTCTTAAAATCTTATTTTTGTGGGTTTAATGATCACTAATGCTCTCTTAATCCATCCATAAAACATGTTACTAATGTTAGGACACAAGTAATAAGGGTTAGGGAGGTTTAGGTGGGGTTTAAAAAGGGTTTTGGATAGGGGTTTAAGGGTAGAATTCAAGAAACAACGAAACAGACCGGCTCGGGGGACCTTGCGGTCGCATGGTCCCCTTACCCTTGCGACCGCATCCTCTCAGGATGCTCAACCTCCAAGTTTCTGGTTACCTTGCGGGGGCAAGGTCATTCTACCTTGCGACCGCAAGCCTGGCAGAACCAAAATGGCTCAAAACTCAACCTAAAAGACCCCCAAACACTTAGCCAAATCAAGGGGGTTTCAAACCCCAACAAAAAATGAGTTTAAAGCTCATCACAAGCACCCTCAAACGACACCCGAACAATCCAAACGAAGGAGAGAAAGAAGAAGAACCAAACAAGCAATTCAACCGGCGATTAAACAAGCATGTAAACATGATTCTAAACATGTTAAGGGCTTCATGAATGACTTATGAATGTTTCTAAAACATTTATAAACTAAGTAACATGCTCACAATCAACAAGAAAACATGAAGGCAAGCACACAATGTACATGCAAGAATACGGTGCGTTACAAGCTAGAAGTTGCTGATAACTCTTTAGAACACAAGTCAACAAATTATAGCCGTTGGATTTTGACTTAGTGGATACAGTTGGAGGCAACAATGCATTAAATGCATAGAGTTGAATTGAGCTACAAAACCATGTGCTTGGTTTTTGGTAACCTGCGTAACTGGTAAAAGTATGGCAAAACATCAACTCTTGTATTTTGGTAAGGCAAGCATTAGTTCCTTCGATAAAGCAAATGTCAGCTGCTTCTGGAACAAAACAAATGTTAGCTTCTTAGACAAGGCAAATGTCAGCTCAAACAATTTACTAAAAACAAATATCAGCCGCTTCTTCCAACTAACCAAAGCAAGCAGACACTATTCATCAGTGGTCACTATTCATCAGCTGATACTATTCACCAACTGATACTATTCACAAGCACTATTCATCAGCTGACATTATTCACCAGTTGATATTATTCATCAGCTGACACTATTCACTCAAAAAAGCTATTGTAAAGTCCTAATAAAGTTGCCATATAGTGTGTAGCCCATAGTCTACTAACAAATAAGTTTATAGGCAATCTTCTAAGACTTAAGTAATGGTTACAAACAAATCTAATATATTAAAGGAATATTCACAAAATGGTTTTAATAATTATTCAGGTTAATATTCCCAACACTTACTAATCTTCTTCCAAGGTTTTCAAGCTTCTTGAAGACTCACGTGAATGCTCTAACCCCATAGTGACAATATCTTGAACTCGAACTAGAAGAAGCCCCGTTTCGAACACCCCTTTCACTCACTTAACCATTTCAGCCTTCAAATTAAAGTGAATAAATGACAAGTTGACAACTGGTGTGAAAATGTGTTTTGAACCCTAATTTGGGAGTAATTTCTGCAATACTGTCTTGAGAATCACGAAATGAAAAGAAATTTAATGGTGAATAAATAACTAGGAAAAAAAATCATGATTGTCCTTAATCCTAGTGACAGTACCATGACTGTAATTTAGATTTATGGTCCACATTCTGGGCTAAGGATTCTACAATTAACTCTCTATATCTCCACTATAATCGAATTATGGTTAGAGTTTCTACAAATAACTCTCTATATCTCCATTATAATTGGAGTACCAAATCTTGAACATATGTTATACTCCCTCCGTTCCGGACAAAGAGTCCCTATTTGAAAGTCAAACTTTTTAAGAAAATGACACTTTTAGTAACTCAATAGTAATAAAATAACACTTTTATGCCTTAATTTTTTAAAGTGGACTTATTAAGTGAAACATCCCAAAATAAAATAGTGAACTCTTTTCCCGGAACAGAGGAAGTATTATCTTTGATGTGCCCGGCCAAAATTAGGTCACGGACAGAGCATGTGCGGCCATCACGTATGCTAGTCACGAGCTCATAAACAAGTTCTTGTACAAGCGCTGAGCATAGCGGACAAGATGTCTGACCAAGGATCACATTCAATCCCTGACTAAGTATGGTCGGACTAAGACCTGGCCTATCAGACCAGGGGGTCATTCCAGGGGGACATAGACCGTTCTGCAAGCAAACATAGCTTTCCCGGGTAGGGCCTCGTCCATTCCGGCAAGCATGGCAACCATCACGTGCTAGCCGCGAACTTAGAAACAAGAGCCCTACGCAAGTAGCGAGCATATCGAGCAAGAGGCCCGACAAACAACCAAAGTAAATCTTGACCAAGCCTGCCCGAACAAAGGCCTTGCCTGTCCGGACGGGGGCCAAGCCCTGCAATGTCGATCACCCTAAGAGCAAACATAGCCTTCTCGGGCCGAGCCACCCCGACCTGGCCAAGCACGGAAGCTATCGAACAACGGAGCCTTGATTCCCAAGATAGGTTAGAAGGTTTCCTTATATCAATGGACTCCTTCCTTATCTACTCCGAAAATCAAGCGGAATCCCACCAAACTTACCTACAATTTACGGATGGTCTTTTTTTAAAGGCTAGAGGAGACATAGACCTTACGCCAACCCTTATTTTTTAAAAAATTTTAATACCTTAAAAAACTATAATTATAGATATATGATGCCTTTAATGTGGCTAGAACTAATGATGCCTTTGGTGAGGCTTTGAACACCTGACCACTCGGTTGAGAGTAGTGACGTACCAGGGTGCCTCTGGTAGGGCTTGAACACTCGACCTCTTCGTTAAGATAAGTGAGCAGCTAAATGAGACTTTTTTTAATAAGGCTTGAACAACAACGGTGCCTATGAAAAGGTTTGAACACCCGACCTCTCTATTGAGAGTTAAATCCAAAGGGTCTTTAATGAGACTTGAACACCCAACCTCTCCGTTAAGAAAAGTGAGCAGTTGAGCTAGAGCT
Organism: Codonopsis lanceolata; assembly: GCA_013146195.2. NCBI lineage: Eukaryota > Viridiplantae > Streptophyta > Magnoliopsida > Asterales > Campanulaceae > Codonopsis > Codonopsis lanceolata. The sequence goes on along the minus strand of CM028378.1, from coordinate 92,728,125 downwards.
CGTTGGTAAACATTAACTTTACCACTAAGCCACCTCGTAAAAGATGGTCTCTTAACCCTAATAAGTTGTGATTAATCATAATTCTACAAGGATTCTATGACTAGGGGGCCTACATATACCTCTTCTAAATCCTAAACAAGGCACACATAAATTCTTGAACCTAAAAACTTTGTCAAATTGTTTTATATAGCATTCAAATACTTACTCTCACACCAAAGTGATTTCGCGAGGCTTTGCCTTCCATTGTTGATAAGGTGTTCTTCATGTTTTTGACATCTTTTTAGGAAGGTATCCACACACATAAGCCCAACCATCCATTCAAACGCAAATGGACGGCCCAATGATGCAGTCTTAGTAGTCCATTAGTAATAAAATAACACTTTTATGCCTTAGTTTTTGAAAGTTGACTCTTTTAGTGAAACATTTCAAAATGAAATAGTGGACTCTTTATTGATTACTCGGAACGGAGTGAGTAATTAGAAAGCATTTTATTTTCTTATAAAAATTTGAAAATATTATTAAATAATCATTGCTTAATAAATAAAAATTATATATATATATATATATATATATATATACATAAATATAAGTGATATAGATAAAGTGAATCTCTTAAATAGATAAAGTGAATCTCTTAAAAAAATTGTTGGGAAGTTTTTGACTAAGTATAACAATGTGTCTAATTGATATCTATTGGGGATCAAAGCCCACAATGTGGCATCAAAATAAATCAAACCGGTATCGAAATTACATTTAAAGTCTTTGAGTATCAAAATTTGATACTCAAAAAGGTTTTATCAAACTCAAAGCAAAGAAGTGAGCTTGGCCATTTTTTTTCTTTCGTTTTTCGACCTTTTTTTTCAATTTAAGGAAATAAAAAAAAGTACATATTTTTATTTATAAATAGAGATTAATTGGTTTACCTCATTTAGACACCAAACAAATTTTCTCCAACTTTTAAAGTTATTGGAGATAAAGATGGTGGGGGATGTAAAATTATTGAAGTTTGTTTCAAGTTGTTTGAGTGTTTTTTTTTTCCGGTAGTTTATGAGTAACAAATAAATCATTTTATTCATTTTAAATAGGTTAAGTATCAAATGAGGAGCAAATGAGATACTTTGTTGAACTTGGTCTTGAATAGAAGTGTGAGGTTTTTGGTTTTTGAGGTGAAGATAGATGTGATACATGGGAGCCACAAAAAAGTTCAAAACAAGTCTTCACCATTGTGATTGCTAAAATGTTTGAATATGTTTCCCGTGAAACCGTCTTACAGATCTTAGTTCGTGAGACCATCTTACAGATCTTAATTCGTAAAATAAAGTTTTACTCTCTCATAACTCAACTTACCAACACACGGTGAGTCGGATTAAAGAGATCCATCTTTAATAAAATATCCATATAAAACTTTTTTTGGTATGTTTTTGTCAAAGTTCTTTACTTAGGGCTTGTTTGATAGTCAGGTAAAGATAAACATTATTATTAATCTGAGTACTATTAGCGCTCTCATTATTAATCATGTTACTATAAGTTGGGGATAATTTTGGAATTAAAGATGTTAATCTCTTAGGTTTTTTAGTGAGGGCGCTAATAATCAGTGTTCTAAAACTCGTCCTAGGCGCTAGGTGCCTGCCCTACGTCGTGATTTTTACCAAATCGACAGAAAAATCATTGGGGAAGAAAATCGCTGATTAGGCGCCCTAATCACCGATTAGTCGCTGGTGGCACCGACTTATTGAGTTGAAGAAATGATGAAGAAGTTGCGGTCAAGGATGGAGGGCCATTTCCGGCAGATGAGGTTGGTGGCATGTCGGCTCGAACTTCACAGCGATGGTTGTGTTGTAGAATCAAGGGATCTCTTGTAGATGTTTCTGTTAGGCTTCAGACCACAACTTATTTTAAGATGGAAGGAAGAAGGACATCGAAAAAGCTAATGGCTACCATATATTTGATTGTTGATGATGGAGAAGTAGAGAGATAATGGATCTGAGTAAAGACGGTAAAGACTACTATTATTGAGATAGATGGAGAGCATTTGATAGTTTGACTTAGGGCTGGCAATTGTGACCCAGAACCCGGGAACCCACTCAATCCGACCCAAACCATTAATATTTTGGGTTAAAATGGGTTACCCATAACAACTCAATACAATTTATGGGTCGAAACGGGTAAACTGCCTTAACCCGTTGGGTTTAGTGTAATATCTGAAGGGAAAAAAATCAGAATCGGGAGTGAGAGATTGGAAAAACAAATGCCAAATCTACAAATGTTCGTTGTATATTGAAAAAAAAATGATGGAAACACCGGCAAGATCAAGTCGAATGGCATCAAAACCAACCATCATCATTGGATCTGGTCGGGGGTTAGACCTAGTAGTATATCTAGAGGTAGAGATGACAAATCTACTAATGTATGTTGTAGATATCGTGGTGGGCGTGCGAATCTACTAGTAACGATCATCGCCGGAGAAGAACTCGTGTCGTCAGACAAGAAAGAGTGGCGGTGGCGCGCTAACGAAAGAGGTATGGTCGATGAAGATGGGTTGATGATAGTGGAAGTAAGGACTGTGAGTTACTGTTTTATGTCATGTGAGATTGAGATTAAGATTAAGATTAAGGGCTTGTTTGGTAGTCAGACAAAGATAAGCAGTATTATTAATCTCAGTACTATTAGTACCCTCGCTATTAATCCTCACTTGTATATCGGGGGAAGTTTTGAGATTACAAATGTTAATCCCAATTTTTTTAGTGAGGGCACTAATAATACCACCCTCTCCCTTGGTATAATTAGTGAGGAGATAATGACTTTTTCTGGATAATTCGTACTATTAGTCCCAACCACCTATTGCGTACCAAACATCAAACAACTCGGCTTATTAATCCTATATGATAATAATCCTTGCTACCAAACGACACCTAAGATTGTTGTCAACTTGTCATGTGAGAATGTGAGATTGTTTTGTTTTTATATCAATTTAATTCCACTAACCAAGTCCCGTCCCGTCCCTCCCCCTTCCCCAAGCAACCCGATTTAACCCAACTTGATCTAACCCAACCTAATTTAACCCAATATTATACATGTTGTAATAGGTTGTAGCTCATTTCAACCCGTTACCCATTATAATCCAACTCATACATGACCAAATCCATCCAATTGCCAACCATAGTTTAAATATAGAAGAGACTAGAGAGAGGAGGGGGGAAGGTAGTGTAAGACTGAAAAGTTTCTTCTGGGGGTGAGAAGTTTGTCTTGGGGGATGAAAAGTTTGTCTTGGGGGTGTCTCCTTTACTCGAAAATATATATACATTAGTGTGTTTTTACTTGTATTTTATATTAATAATATTAAACTTATTGTGTATTGAGTTATTTGAGTATTAACTAATTATGTTAATATGTTGTGGAGTATTGACTATTGAGTATTAACTAAATATAGTTTTTTAGTTTTTATATTATTTGGTGATATTTTTAATTAATATATTTAAGTATTTAGGTTTATAATATTAAGATAGATTATCAAAATATGAACAATTATGTGTTAATTCTAAACCGTACTAGTCGTTCTAGGTGTTAGGCACTAACCCGACGCTTAATAGCTACCTAATGATTTTTAAAACATTGCTAATAATATCACTCTCTCCATTAATATAATTAACGAGAGGTTGAGAGTGAATAATTTGAATTATTAATTCAAACAATCAATTATATAGTTAAATATCCTAAAATTCAGCTTATTAATCCGGCCTTCAATCGTAATACTAATAATGACAGTGTACTAATGATAAAGACAAATGTCAGATATTTAGGAGCTAATTTGTCCAAAAAGGAAAGCTCCATAGGCTTCTAAAACCAGATAAAGATAGTTTGACTTTCCTGACACGCGTCAAGACTGCGGAAAACTTGAACGCGTCGTATCCGCGTATAATAAACGCAATTTTAAAAAAAGGCAAATATTAAGATCCTATATTTACGTTCCCGCATATATATGAGGTCAATTTCACCCATTCTCTTCTATCTTCTTATATTTTATTTTTTGGGGGAAAACTCATTTCAAGGTTAGATATCCATGACTGACTGTATTCTCTCTCTATCTATTTAATCAATATTGTAGAGTCAAACTGAATTGAATTGTGGACTTAGTAATTTTGATCTTGATCATGCATTTGAAACTCTTGTTATTGCTTTCGGTTTATTTTTATGATTCCTGATTAGATTTTAGTTGATTTTAATGAATGAATGTTGAATTTTGTTAGTTTGGGTTGCATGAACAGTAATTGAGATTTGATTTTTCGATGTAATGTTTATGCTTCTGTGATGAATCTGTATTTGTGAATTTGGGGAAGGATGAGGTTTTAAATGCGTCAAATAGATCAACGAATCAATGGTCTTTTTAAAACAGAGCTTCTTGTGGATTTAGATAGATCTATCCGGCGAATCAATAGTGTCTTTGAAACAGAGCTTCTTTTGGAGCAAAGTTTTATTTTTCTTGTAAATGGGTCTGGTGGATCAGTTTAAAATGTTGTACTGAGTATGTGAAACACAGTTTTTCTTAGTGAAAAGCTATGGCCTTGTTTGGATATACCTTTTCTAGCTAAAAAGGAGGTGTTCGGAAGAAAAAAAACTGCCTTTTGAAAAAAGAGGTTTGGTCGGCACTGTATGGTAGTAAGCAATCCCATCATATTCGACAAAATGTATGTGATTGGTTACGTGTTTGTTACTCGTTAGTACAGTGATGAAACCTACAGACTTTGATTTTTTTTATTTTTTTAAAATGATCATAGCAATGTTTAATATGGTCTGGTTTGATCCATTATGATATATGGTCGGAACGGTATAATCTTGGGATCAATTTGGCTTCAGGCCATCTGGGAATTACACAAATTCTTTCCTTGATTTCAATTGGTGAAGCACTTCAATAGTTTGTCATGTTCAGTGGTGATATTTATTTTCATTGGTGCTATCTAGAGCTGTCAAGATAGCTTGGCGGGACAAGCCTACCCACGACCCACTTCAACCCGTCATTTGGCGGGGCACAACCCACTTTAACCCACCATTTGGTGGGGCGGGGCAAGCCAGTTCAAAAAGTAGTGGGCCTAAAAAATACCAACTCAACCCACCTCTTTTAGGTGGCGGGGGGTTAGCCTAACGGGCCCAACCCATTTTGACAGCTCTAGTGGTATCTACTGATTTTTTATCCTTGGAAAAACAATGATTTGTGCCGATGGTAGCAAAAATGTTGAAGGGGTCCAAATATATACAATCTTTCTTTCATATTTAAAATGATAACTTCTGTAATTTACGAAAGTTATTCTTTATTATTATATTTAAAACTTGTATTACTAAGCTTGTAATAATGTAGTATTCATTTCGAAAAACGATAGAGCTAAAGATTAACATTTTGTCAAGCAGAATGTAGTGAGGTTTTTACTGCAGAAATAACTGTAATGGGGGTCAAAATTCCTACGCAGTATAAATATATTTAGAAGAAAGTGGGCTATAAAGTATATTAATAACAAAAACAGAATCATAATTTGAAAATTTACCAAATTAGAAGTACTAGAGTAATCTTTCAAACGTGAAATTTACTTTTGGTTTTATTTCTACCAAGAAAGAGAGAGTGTTTTGTAAGTCCATATGAATCTATGTTTTCTTCTAATTTGGTGTTTGTGAAGGTGTCTTTTTTTTTTCTTTCTGTTCTCTTTTGGATATTTGTTTGGTGGTGGCAATTTCGGGATCTTTGGTCGTAGGTTTCTTAATGTTTCTTTATGTGTTATTGCATGATTGTTTAATACTTCCTCTGTCCATTTGAAAAGTCAAACTTTTAACATTGTAGCTTTAAGTGCTTGTACTTTCTTCAATTTGCACTAAAATTATTACCCTTTTTAGAAATGAGACTTTTTTTTCTGGGATAATTCAAAGAGGAAGAGGGACTTTTTTTTTGTGGACGGAGGGACTACTGATTACTTCTATTCACCAATTCTATCCGAATATTTTTGTGACTAGTAGGTTTTCCTATGCACATTGGTCTTTTCCTTGTGATCTTGCAGTCGCTGCCAATTCATTATCATAAATAATGGTACTTGACAGCTTGAATTTTTATTTTCGTAACAATACTGAAAGGTATTTGAATTTTTTTTCTTCAGGAGAGGGGTTTGTGAGTGATCACTATGAGGATTTTTTGTCTTTTTCCTATAAAATTGTATAGTTATGTATAAACCTATCACTCGTTTTAGAGTAAGTACTAGAATATACTACCGCCGGGTTTGGAATGGACTGCATGATCTTATCTACAATCAATATTTTTCGATCCTGGAATATAGTGTTATCTTGTTGAATAATTCACAGGATCATAGTTTTTTTATTGTAGCAACAATTTTGTGAAGAAAAATGGGCGGTGGCAAGGACAAGCACGATGAATCTGACAAAGGGCTGTTTTCACACCTAGGGGGTCATTATCCCCCTGGGCATCAAGGATACCCTCCCCAAGGCTACCCTCCTCAGGGATACCCACCTCAGGGATACCCTCCCCAAGGATACCCTCCAGCTGGATATCCTCCACAGGGCTACCCTCCAGCTGGATACCCCCCTGGTGGTTATCCCCAACAAGGTGGCCATCCTGGTTCATCAGGTCACCCCTCAGGTACAGTTAACATTTTTTGTCATTATAATGTGTTAGTTTTTTGGTTAGCAATCTCTGAGTATACTTATGTGATACAGAAAGAACAGGCTACATTTTATTTTTTCTGAACTGAAACTTAGAATATTACAACCATACTAAAGATAGTACACACTCCAATATTTATAGAAAATATGTATAAAGCAATTACTTAAGAACTATAGAGTAAAAAAAGAGTTGCTAAGTAATCTACTATTCTACTATATTTTGATTGCATTATATCTCTCCTTAAAAGTTGGTGAGCAAAAGGAGGAGAGTCAAAGTAGAGTTCATCCAAAGTAGGAGTGTCAGCTGCTGCTTTGGCTAGGAGATCTGCAACCTGGTTAGCTTCCCTGTAGCAAAAGGATAACTAGACTGTTCACAGAGGTGAAACGTTGTTTGCTATCAGCCACCAGAAGTTGATCTTGTGAGCAGATGATTTGGTCCCTGTAATAAAAAGAAGGCTGTTAATGAGTCCCAAACCAACCTTGGTTAATAAGATAAATGCTTTTAGCACAAAACAAAAAGTATAATGGGTAATAGAATTAAAAGCAGTGTCTATATCGCAGCAACATATTAAAGAGGATGAGAGTATGGGCATAGGACAATAAGATGCATTTGTAGAATGAATTCTTATAATATTGATCATTATGCGTATGCATATACAATATTTTTCAGGGTGATGCTCATGGCTAAGATTGCTGAGGTTCATGAACCTATTTAAATGACTTGGACCCAAGGGGTGGGAGAGATGGCAAGGACACTCGGGCAAAGACTTTAAGGTCCTTGGTTCCAATCCTCGTACCAACAAGGGACCACACTTACCTATAAAAAAAGACTTGAAATCCCTTAACAGACTTTGAGTTTAGTATCAGACAATTGAGGTCCTTGGTTCCAATCTCTATACCAATAAGGGACCACACTTCCTATTAAAAAAAAGACTTGAAATCCCTTAACAGACATTTAGTTTAGGATGAGACAATTCTCTGTGGAATAGGTTTTTGTATTCTGAACTTTTGTGTTAGGCATGATCCTCTAGTGCTCCTTTGTTTTTTTCGTTTATTGTCTTAATGTCATGTTGAATATGTTCCCACTAAGTTCTTGGTAAGAGTCTTTCTTTAAAGTTTCTAATGCAAGAGGAATAAAGCCTAGACCTCGACGATGGAAACTCACTGTTTCTTACTTGGTGCTTAAGATGATTTAATGAACTGGTTTACTGGTTAAACATTACACTTTATGATTAAGCATTACGTGATTCTGTCTATGGGTAGGAGAGCCCAAAACAAGTTCCGTACCACGAGTGATTCCAGGATAAACAAATTGTGGTGAACGAGAATCATAGAATATTTTTGAGAAATTTTATAGCAATTCGTACATTCTAGCAGCAGCAGCAAGGGTGGGCATAAATATTGGTGTTTAATTCTCTAACGAGACTGACTGTATATCGTGGATAGTCTGTTGATTACTCTTCAATTACTTCATCTTCAGGGCACGGTGGAATGGGAGGAATGCTTGCTGGTGGTGCTGCAGCTGCTGCAGCGCCTATGGTGCCCACCATTTGGGCCATGGCGCTGCTGGTCACATGGCACACGGTGCCTATGGTGGGGGTCATGGTGCCTATGGCGGGGGTCACGGTGGGGGTCATGGTTATGGCCATGGAAAGATGAAGCATGGAAAATTCAAACACGGCAAGTTTGGCGGGAAGCACGGTAAATTTGGCAAACACAAGAAGCACGGATACAAGAAATGGAAGTAAATATCTTGTTGAGGGGATCTTTCTTAACTTTACAGATTATGATTATGGCTTTTACAAATAATGTAAATACATTGTGATACCAAGTTTGCTGGGCTGCTTAATGCTTTTTAATGGCTGCCTTTTGTGTGGTGACACAGTATATTCTGCTATATAACTATGATGCCATTTTATGAAAAAGCTTTCCTGACTTTTGTCATAAACATTGTGACATATTTGAGAGTTGACTAATCAAACATTACCATTTTCTTGGATAGACTCATCGAACAGTGTACATTATATACAATGCCGACCCTGAATTTTTTAGGGCCCTTGTTCAAAAATAATTAAAAAGACCTTTTATAGAGATATAAAACTAAAAAATCTAAAAATATATATTTTTTATTTTTTAAGTATTGGAAAAGTGCAACACTTGTGAACATACAAAAATTATATTAAAATGATGTGCAACAATAACAACACACTAGGACCCAAAAATAAAAAATAAAATAAAAGTAATTCTTACTACTTTATCCATCGGATCACCAAATCAAATACAATATCTATAATACATTATATTATTTATATATCATATTATATATCTGAAAAACTGAATTCACAACATGCCACAACATTAAAAAGAAATTCTCCACGCAAGAATAGAACCTTAATCGATTAGATGATGCCGAGTGCCTTATCTATTGTACAAGTGGAATCAGTAGCGAAACATTTGACATTATATTATATGGTAACCGGACCGGTCCCCTATCTTGATATTATAACCGAAAAAGTCTCTTATATTTGTTTTCAATCGCTAAAATACATTTTTAGGGAGAAAATGACGAATATGCTCTTAATAAAGGAAAGACGTGCACACAAAATCACTGTCCAAATTTAGGCCTCGATTAAAAAATTTGGGCGTCGTAATGCAAAAATTAGGCTTCGCAATGTAAAAAATCGCTGCCAAAATTTAGGCATCGGTGCACAAAAGAAATATAGCATCATTCATGAGAGCAATATCACCTGGTAAATACTTAGTATAAGACGGTCTTACGGATATTTTTTGTAAGACGGATCCTCTTTATCTGACCTACCGTGTGTTGGTGAGTTGAGCTATGAGAAAGTGGAGCTCCGTCTTACGAATTAAGATCAGTAAGACGGTCTTACGAATTAAGATCCGTAAGACGATCTTATAGGAGACCTACTCATATTAAAGTAGGTCTCTTGTAAGATGATCTTACGGATCTTAATCTGTAAGATGGACTTATACATGTTAAATGGGTCAAGATTCAGTAATCTCAGTACAACCCCTTCGAAACTTTTTACCCAATTTAGGTCTTGTTTGGTGCAGTGTTTTTAAAACGCAACGTTTTTTAAAACATTGCGTTTTAAAAACATGTAGTTTTTTTCTTGTAAACACATTTGAAAAACTATTTCAAAACGTTATTTTGTAATTTGAATATTTGTTAAAATGACACTTTTATTTGATTCATGATTTATAACTATGAAAACAATCATGTATGCATATTCAGAACACAAGGACCATTATAACTCAATAGTCGATAGCCAATGTCAAATGGTTTATGGATTCTGATGAGAATTTGTTAACAAGGATGATGGACCACTACAACTTAACAACCAAATACCAGAATGGTCACTGGCTTCCAATGAGGCATTTAGCAATGAGACTAGCAAGATGATATAGGGAAGTCAAGCCATGCTTACCGTCCAAATAAAGATGAAAAATAGATTCTCATAATGATGGTCTAAAAGGTACATGACATACATTCAAAAAATCTTGTAAAGTAGCTCAACTCAAACCCTAGAATGACCTCAAAATTAAACACGAAATACAAGATAACATGATTAGAGTATATTTCTAAATATCAATTGAAACAAGGAACTTACAACTCGACCCTATAAAACACGATACTAGAACTCACATTCAAACTTGAACCCTAGAAACCTAGAATGAACTCAAACAATGCATAGCATAATTAAATACACAATACAAGACAACACGATATTGACCCTAAAAATAACAATAATCGAAGAAAACTTTCTAAATACCATGAACAAATCAAGCGAAAAACAACTCAGGCGAACAACGAACGACAAACGACGAAAGAAGAAAAATCTTCACACAAACAGACAAGCTTCGCACAAACAAAATGGCGATGAGATAGCAGAAACTGCTTAGAGAGATTGGGAGAGTTGAGAGAGCAAAGACGAGGAGAAAGGCAGAGGAAAACGAAAGAGTAAAGTAAGGCCAAAGTAATGAGAGGGAAAAATACATAAAACGGGTGGGTTATGAAGTTGGGCGGGTTTATAAGATCCGTCTTACGGATTGTGATCCGTAAGATGGTCTTACACAAGTTTTTGCCATTCTATAATTATTATCATCAAACATGAAATAAAAATAAATTGGATTAACTAGCATCATTGGTCCCTATACTTTTCAAAAGTCCAATAGTAGTCCCTATACAAAGCAAATGCACGTCACTGACCAAATTTTGCAAATTTCACACATCGGAAGTTCTTGACCATGATGTCATTTTCCCAAGCACCGTTAAATGAGAACGTGATCACTCACATGCTTTAAATTGAGCGCAAAACAGTCTTTTCTGTTGGAATATGCTTGCCGATAAACAAATTATATATTTGCATATTCCGAACATTTTAATTTGCTTGCTCTCATTACCGTATGTCATAACAAGTGGCTAAAAGATCTGCGTACCGGTTAGTGTGGAAACTTGTTTGACATCACATAGGTCTTAGATCAGGAACGTCCTGGTCTAGTCCTACTCTTTCATTGATGATCAACAGACTAGCGATTCATGGTACACCAGCACCAACAGACCTACTAGAGCGTGAAAAATCTTTTGAAGACTCATCACCAGCAGACTTGTTATACGCGCAAAATATCTTGAAGACTTATCACCAGCAGGCATGCTATGGTTTGATTGTTCATACTACATGTTGATTACATTTTGATTTACATCTGTTCATACATTACATCTGTTTTATACTATAATGGCTAATTGGGCTGCATATCGATTAGCGTGGCAACTATGTATAAAACATTGCTAAGATAGTTTACAAAGCTTCTCAGTTCAGCGAAAGACTTCAGTATTGCTCCAGCGGTAGACTTTGTCTACAGGCGCTCAAATACATGATGTGTCCAGCCTATCAAAGATTCATATATTATTTTTTATTATTATCTTGAATTTGAATTCAAACTTCCCCAAGCTTCTCAGATACGCTTAGACAGCTTTCCGAAACGATTGGAAGACTTTTCCACCCTCTGAACAGTGACAAAAGCAGATGGAACAGACTAACACTTACAGGTCTGATATTCTGATTTTTCGGCTACCAACTCCTGCAAAACAACTCTGCACCACTCCCTGCTCAGTATCAGTAAGGACGAAGTCTACAAAACGGCTCCTTGCATTTAATGCATCCAATCTAATAGAGCTGTTACTCTTCGTCTTCTCCAACGGATCTCTGAAATGCTCTTACTATAAATACTTCCATCAAGACCGATTTAAAAACACAAGTCCGTCTCCGAAATGCTCAAATTATACATATCTAAGTCTTTATAATCAGTGCTTTCAAGAGATCATCAACTGATCAAGAAGTCCTCGACAACAATTAGAAGAGATACTTCAACACTTATTTTAAGCTTCTTCTTGTTTTCATCTGTAAACTATTCTTCAGCACGAATTGAATATCTTTTTTATCGAGATATTCAATTCCCAAACCCCTAAACACAAGTCAAATATTTTGTACACGATCCATTAGATATGTTCTTTGTAATAGAACTACTGGAAAACATAGTGCACATTTTAAATCCAAGGTTGACTGCTTGGTGGTGGACGTAGCACTTTTTAAAGTATGAACCATCTCAAACTCCGGTGTTCTTTCCTTACTGTTTATTATTTCCTTAACTCATCTTCAATTCAGCAGACTTGAGTTTCTCAGTCAGGACTACCGATAATCCCTTATCGGTAGACTTAAATTGTTTTCCTTACAAGACTTTCGCTACTTCAATCTCTTTAATAGATTGCAAGTTCTTGTTTTAGGAACAAACTTAAGAAAATTTTTAAGTGTCTAATAAGCTATTCAACCCCCCCCCCTTCTAGCTTATTATTGTGCCCTTTGGGACCAACAATTGGTATCAGAGCTTAACTATTTGAAAACTAGTTTTTCCAAGATTAAACTCTTGAGAGATTTGATCCAATGGCACAAACACACTATATGCTGCCCACATCAAATGCGAACCACGTCCCAATATTGGACGAAGGTCATTTTGATGTCTGGAAAGATAAGATAATGCGTTTCATAAATTCTATTGACAACAGGTTATGAAAATGTGTACATGGTGGACGACACGTACCAATGAAGGCCAACCTTCTAGCATCTGTTGCTGGAAATCCTGTCGAAGTACCCAAGGAAGAATCAGAATGGAGAGAGGACGACAGAAAACTAGTAGAGCTAGACAGCAAAGCAATCAACACCATAACTAGCTCTCTAGACACTAGCACTTATCAACAAGTGATCAGGTGTACCACTGCTAAAGAAATGTGGGAAGCTCTTGTAGAATACTTGGAAGGAGACCAAGACACAAAAGACAACAGAAAGTACACATTCATCCAGCAGTTTGACTCCTTCAAAAAGGATCCCAAGGAAACCTTGAGACAAGCTTACGATCGCTTCAGTGAGGTAATTAATAGTTATTTTTCTCTTGGTAAATTTTATGACAAAAAGGAAATGAATATAAGATTTCTAGGCTCTCTAGGTAGTTTGTGGCATGTTAAGACCACTGCCATGAAAGAATCTAAAAACTTAAACGAAATGACTCTCCGTAGTCTTTACGCATGTTTGAAGGTTTATGAGCTCGAAGTAAATCAAGCTCTAGATCAAGACAAACAGTTCAGAACTGTATCCTTGCCCGCCATGGTACAAGAAGAATCCACAGTTGAAAATAAACCTTTCACCTCCTCAAATGAAAATGATTTTCTTTCAGACGAACAATTTGCTATGTTCGTAAAACGTTTTTAAAATTTTGCAAAATATGGTAGGAAGGATACACACCAACAGCCTTTTAGAAAAACTAATGAGAGTTCATCTATCGAAGAGCTAGTGTGTTATAACTATAAAAAACCTGGGCACTTCTCCTCCAAATGTCCAAAGCCAAAATTTGAAGCATATCGAAAACCTCAATACAAGAAATTTCAAAAAACATAAAGGTATGCTGGCTGAAGACATAGAAGAAAGTCAGGTTGCTAGATGGTTTGAGATTGATTCAGAAGAAGATGAGGATGATTGTGAGCAAGCTAACATATGCTTAATAGCTCATGATTCAGGTCCCACCTATGACTCTGAACATGAAGTCGAAACCTCACCTAGTCCATTTGACAAAGGTGAGACCAACTGTGAGAATCTTAGCAAGGAAGAACTTCTTAAAGATAATCAAGATATGCTTGAAGAATTTAATTCCTTTAGAGTAGCCTACGTAAAACTCGCCAAGCACTGTGAGAAGCTGGCTGCTGAGAAATCTCTGCTGGCAGCTGAGATTCAAACTCTCAATAGCCGTCAACAAGAAAGTATCAAGCTTAAAGGAGAAAACAAATTTCTCTGTGACAAAGTCGAATGTCTCACTGAGCACATCAAAGGACTCGACATGGAGAAAATTGCCTTGCAAAAGACAATTGACACCTGGAACAGCTCCAAGGATACCTTTGAAGAAATCCTGTCAAATCAAAAGTCCAGTACAGATAAAACTGGCTTAGGATTTTTTGATGAACCCAGTCTGACACACTCTTCTGTCACTAAAAAAGGTGAAACCTCCAAGACTGCTTTTGATATTTCTTTCTCCAAACAAAAGTTCGGAAATGAGGGCAAACAAGGACTTGGTTATACAAGTGTACCTTACGTTTACCCCAAGGCTCAGAAAGGTAAAGCCAAAATAACTGCCTCTAATGAGAAGCTTGAGAAAGGAACGGTAAAGAATCCAAAGTCTACCGACAAAAATTCTGCCAAGGCAAAATCTATTGGCGGTAGACCTAAGAAATCTTTACCGGTACCTATCAAGTTTGTCCATGAAATAGGCAAGGCACCTAAAACTGTTGAAAGTAAACTTGAAGGTATTCTACCTAATCCTCCTAAAAGGATTATCAACAGACCAGTCAAGTCTAAGTTTGTTGATAACATACCGGTTCAACAGAAACCTATTAAGTCTACCATCAACAAGACAACTGAACCAAGGAATGCTATTAAGAACAAAGAGATTCACAAGCACTCTTCAGCCAAGACGACTGACAGTCCTCCATGGAACTTTCATCTTTGTCATTCTTGCTATTGTTTAGGTCATTTGGCAAATGAATGCCTACTAAGGTTCACACCAAAATCTAAGAGATTCAGTTCTCCTAAGATTAGACAGGTTTGGGTTCCTAAAGGTTGCTAATCCTCAAGACCCATAAGAAAATAAAGGGGACCTTGTTTTCTTTAAATTTCTTTCAGGTCTGCTTCATGGCTATAGATTCATAAGATAAAGACATCTGGTACCTTGATAGTGGTTGTTCCAGACACATGACAGATTTCAGGCAGAACCAAAGCAATCACACTTGCTTGCTGCCAAACGTATCATCGGATATGTTTCAACAACCACAAATCTAGGTATCTGGTATTCTAAATGCAACAACTTCAATCTAGTTGGATACTCAGATGCAGATTATGCAGCATGCAAAGTAAGTAGAAGAAGCACCAGTGGAACCTGTCAATTTCTAGGAAATAGACTCGTCTCATGGTCATGCAAAAAGCAAGGATCAGTTGCCAATTCAACCACAGAAGCAGAATATATCGCTGCCAGTAGTTGTTGTTCTCAACTCTTATGGATGAAGCAGCAGCTAGTGGACTACAACATCAAGACTGACAATTGTCCAATCATGTCTGACAACACTTCAGCGATTTCAGTCTCTAAGAATCCAGTGATGCACTCAAAAACGAAGCACATTGATATCTGTTATCATTTCCTCAAAGATCATGTGGAAAAAGGTAACATCAGTTTGGAATATGTTCCAACAGAACATCAATTGGCTGACATTCTCACGAAACCACTGGATGCAACCAGGTTTGCTTATTTAAGGAGAAATCTTAGTATGATTGATCCTACTGCTTAATGTCCGTTATTAATATGTTTTCTTCATATCGGTAGACTTAGACTTAGACTTCTACTAACCAGCAGACCTTATTTGACATATATCGGCAGACATGTACCAAGTTAGTATTTCCACTCGGTCTATTAAAGCGGGAAAGGTTTCTAAAAGAAATAGGGACTGAAAGTCAAAAAGGGCTAGTGCTTAGAAATATCTTAAGTCACAACTTATTCATTAAAAGGGAATTATTTTGACTCTGAAACCGCCCTTTTCGACTCTTTACAAAAATCCCCTTTCTCTCTCTCAAAATTTCTCTCTCTTCTCAAATCCTCCCTCTCTCTGCAACTGCTCCCACCATTTCAAAATTTTCATACATCTTCTACCCTACAGCAACAATGGTAAGTATTTTACGACTCTCTGGTTTATTATTCATTAATTTTTGTTTAGTACTTCCTCTTTTGCATAATTTCTTACGAATACAAAAGAACTATTTTACGCATCTAGTTCGTTTCCGCCATTGTTACTCTCAAAACCTTGAAACTACAGTCTTTTTTGAGCTCTGTATACACATTACTCTTAAAAATTCTCTGTTACACGATTCAATGGTTTAAATTTGTTCAAAGCACTCAAGGGTTTCAAATAATCTTCATCAAAAAATTCGATTATATTTCTCAGAAATGAAATCCTTGCCTGTTTTATATAAAAAATTAAAAGCCCTAATTTATGAACGTGTTTATATAGGTGATAACATCTACAAAATCAAAAGGCGATAACAGAAAAGATTTTGACCCAGAGACAGCCATTCCTCCTGGACTGAACATCAATTTACCAGGATATCCTCGATATCCTACTAGAACACGATATCATTGTCTCTCTGGATCCGAAATTATATGTACCCGGCATGTGCATTGACCTCAAATCTGTCAGCACATTCGCTACCGTCGTAAAGGCATGTGAGGACCTGAATGCTTCAGGAATTCTACCTCTCTTTTGTCTCAACGAAGAGAAATACAACATCCTGCTCGCTGAGGAATTCTACCAACGAATGGTCATCGACCCTAAATATCCGTCTACCATGCGTGGATGGATTAGAGGCAAACCAGTCTCTGTCACTGCTAAGTCAATTTCTCAAATCATCGGCGTGCACTACGGTGGTGTATCTGAAATAACCATTGCTGAGGCTACTCATGCCTGGGACGCAATGAGGGGAATCAATGTTCCAAGGGAACCTCAAGGCAAGATGTTGAGGAATTTATTCCCTTTGGATGTTTACTGGTCAAGCCACCTGCTCGATAAAGGTCTTCTTTTCAAAAGCGGGGCACATGATATGTTCACAACCCAACAGCTGAATCTCACCAGTGCGGTGTTCCTTCATACTCAACTCAACTACGGTGCTATAATATACAATGAGCTGAGACATCATGTTGAGAAAGTCAAGGACAATCCAAGCATCAGACGGCCCTTTGTGAGGCTGATCAATGCCCTTCTTCGAGCCTCCACTCAAATTAACTCTTCCATTACAGAAGATGAACTCATTCAGGTGACCAAAGACAAGCAGCTAACGGCCACCTTTTTCAACAAATATGCTGAACACAAGAATAAGTGACGGCAACAAAGAGGACTTCCCAATGTCTCTCTGGAGAAAATTGCCAAACCTAAGCCACTAGTGGTTACACGCTTCAACATGGAAACATATGAAGCTGCAAGAAAAACTCATAAAAGGGCAGCTGAAAAATTCAAAACCCAACTTGCTAAAGACTTTCACCAGGTAGCAAAAGATCAGGCTGATGAATCTGAGTTGCTGCTAAAGAAAGCAATAGCTGTCAAAACCAAAAAGGCCAGAATGGAAGCAGAAGATGCTGAAAAAGAACAAGCCAAATGGATACGAAAAGAGATCAGGATCGCCAGACATGCCAAGTCTTCTGGCACCTCCACTACAGTTGTCGGTACGTCTTCATCTCCTCCACCTCCTATCCCAGAACCACCATATTCACCAACACAGCCTCCTCACCAATCCAAACGAAAACCCTCTCCTAAACAACCATCACCTTCACCCAAACCTAAACGAAGAAAAACAAGAAAGCCACACAAAGCCTCGCCACAAAGACATTCCAGCCACGCCTAATGCCGCAATCAACCTTTCTAGTTGCCAAGGCATAAAGAAGTCCGGCACCCACTCTTCTATCACAAGCCAACCTATTCCTACTGAGTTATCTACTCAAAGGACTTCACCCCCTCCGGAGGAGTCTATCCCTCAAGAGGAGCCAATCACTCAGGAGGAGCCACTCCGAACACCCTCTCCCTCTTTTCCTCCTCCTTCACCCTTCAATTATTCACCAAATCCATCAACACCTACTAGAATACCTTCTCACACCCCAACCATCCAACCCACACCCATTAAACCCCTGGATTTTGCTGCATCCAAATTTCTATTTGAAATTTCCTCTATAGCAGAACTCCTTCCCCAACCTTCTTCCCCACCTACCCCACTTGAACCTAAATCCTTTTCTACCCAGCTCTCTCTTTCTGGTTCTCCAACGACCCTCTACCCAAAACTTCAACTCTCATTGACAACTCCGACACTGACATTGAAATTGACCAACCTCCAACCCCTCCTCCCTCCCCTATCCCAGTTTCCTCCTCCACTCCTACTTTCCCCTATCGAGATTCGACTTCCACCGGCTCTACCAGTCCACGTCCTTAACAACCCTTTCAACCAACAGCCTCTGCCGCAATTCCTACTGCTGCCGGCACAGATCCACATTGGCCTGGACACATCTCCATCTCTACCGGCCACCTCTGAAATATTGTTTCGCCTGGACGCCATATACGCCAGACTGGGAGAACTGACCAGTATCTCCACAGCTGCCGTTGAGGTTGCCACTACCACGTCCATGGTAAATAATAGAACTGCTGCTCGATTACTACAATTCCAAGATGATGTGTGGACCCGTTTTGGTCAGATGAAATACGAGTTTACTAACGTCAAGATCAACATCGAAACTCAACGCAATAAATGTATGCGACTCATCTCATCTATTTTTCACGACTTATTCCACGACATCACTACCCACTAGCAAACAAACGCCCAACTGTTCTTGAGCTCAACAACATTGCTCATGCTTCAGTTGAGGAGACTATGGATGCTCAGCGTGATTGTGATCTGGCCATCACAAAGGAGAGACAACTGAGGTCTATCAACAAGATACTTATGGAAGAGAACAACCGTCTACGTGAAGAACTAGACTATCGTTCTCGCTCCACCAGACCGTCTACCTCTGCTGATGAGGAATATGTCACAAGAGCTGAAGAGCTAGAACAGCAGCGCAAAGAAAAGGAAGCAGCAGACAAAGGCAAAGGGAAAAGACCATGGTAGTTATGTATCATTTCTCTCCCTTAAATCTTTGTATCAATATCTTTTTGAAAAACTCTGATATATTAAACTTCTCGTGGATATACAGAAGGTTAATTACCTTTCAAAAACTTGTCTTCAGTTCAATTCTTGCTATTTCAACTCATATATCTGTTTAGAATTTAATAATTCATTGTTAGATCTATAACTGAACTATTTTTCTACTAATCACTGTGTTACTCGTTACTTCCCCTCTCTCGTAAACACCTAGATTAGTTTGTTACACTTGAGGTATACTTCTGTTTGATAAAAGAATATCTAGTGCTTAGAAATTAAAATCCCTCTTGACATACTAGTATCTATCATACAGTAGTTCATAGCCCTCACTTGTAAGTAATGATGACCAGATGCAAATAGGAGGAGATTGTTGATTACATTTTGATTTACATCTGTTCATACATTACATCTATTTTATACTATAGTGGCTAATTGGGCTGCGTATCGATTAGCGTGGCAACTATGTATAAAACATTGCTAAGATAGTTTACAAGGCTTCTCAGTTCAGCGGAAGACTTTAGCCTCCCTTCAGCGGAAGACTTCAGTATTGTTCCAGCGGTAGACTTTGTCTACAGGCACTCAAATACATGACGTGTCCAGCTTATCAAAGATTCATATATTATTTTTTATTATTATCTTGAATTTGAATTCAAACTTCCCCAAGCTTCTCAGATACACTTAGACAGCTTTCCGAAAAGACTGGAAGACTTTTCCGCCCTCTTAACAGTGACAAAAGCAAATGGAACAGACTAACACTTACAGGTCTGATATTCTGATTTTTCGGCTACCAACTCCTGCAAAACAACTCTGCACCACTCCCTGCTCAGTATCAGTAAGGACGAAGTCTACAAAACGGCTCCTTGCATTTAATGCATCCAACCTAATAGAGCTGTTACTCTTCGTCTTCTCCAACGGATCTCTGAAATGCTTTTACTATAAATACTTCCATCAAGACTGACGAAAAAAACACAAGTCCGTCCTGAAATGCTCTGAAATTATACATATCTAAGTCTTTATAATCAGTGCTTTCAAGAGATCATCAACTGATCAAGAAGTCCTCGACAACAATTAGAAGAGATACTTCAACACTTATTTTAAGCTTCTTCTTGTTTTCATCTGTAAACTATTCTTCAGCACGAATTGAATATCTTTTTTATCGAGATATTCAATTCCCAAACCCCTAAACACAAGTCAAATATTTTGTACACGATCCATTAGATATGTTCTTTGTAATAGAACTACTGGAAAACATAGTGCACATTTTAAATCCAAGGTTGACTGCCTTGGTGGTGGACGTAGCACTCTTTAAAGTATGAACCATCTCAAACTCCGGTGTTCTTTCCTTACTGTTTATTATTTCCTTAACTCATCTTCAATTCAGCAGACTTGAGTTTCTCAGTCAGGACTACCGATAATCCCTTATCGGTAGACTTAAACTGTTTTCCTTACAAGACTTCCGCTACTTCAATCTCTTTAATAGATTGCAAGTTCTTGTTTTAGGAACAAACTTAAGAAAATTTTTAAGTGTCTAATAAGCTATTCAACCCCCCCCCCTTCTAGCTTATTATTGTGCCGTTTGGGACCAACACTACAACTACAACAGCCAGCAGTCTTCTTTACTGGAAGATTCATCCTTCAGAAATGAACATCTTACTAGCAGACTTCGCTCTGCACGTGCTACAAAGTGAAAAGATTACAGATGCTTAAAAAGCCCAAAAATGTTCAAGCCTCAAAAGTCATTCAGATCTTTATGAAGCCTGACATCTCAGATGCGGCAAGATCTTCTTCTCTACACTTGGTTTGGAAAGTCAAAAGAATCTACTTTATTGGAAAAGCCATTCATTAGTGCACTATGTTTCAGACTAACATTTCAGAGACACATCAACTTAATCTGACAGGCCACAGTTCAAGGATCTACAATACAAGGTCTTTACCCAACTGTTAAAGATCCAACAGACAACATCTTTATCCAACAGTCTTCAATGACAATACTATTCAAAATAGATAGAAAATATATCAACATATCTCAACGATCAAAAAGACCCCTGTCTAAAAAAAGAAAAAAACTTTTCTTTTCTTCAACATGAATGCACAAGTGGGAAAAACACATATGCAAGTTGATCTGTTCGACAAGGCTATGAGATCTATAAAGGAAATTGTCTTCAACAACTTCTCATAGATCCCCACAAAAGATCGCAGTGAAAGAACCTAGACCTTAGCAAAACACTTTTTGTGGATTGCTAGGAAGAAAAAGGAAAAGGAGAAAAGAGAGATCGGAAATATCACAAGACAGAGATCGGTGTCTTGATCAAGAACCACTTTCTTGATTTGAGTTCTTCAACCTTCTTCGAAGATCTTAGTCTCTAACAAAGCTTCAGAACTTTATTCATAAGCTAGAGGCCAAGCACTTCAGATCGATTTGAAGATAGATTTTGAATCATGCCCATGGAAGATGAAGAGTTGTCTGTCTGCATTGCATTCATATCTTCATATTTTTATTCCATTACAAATGTTATTGATTGTGCAATCATCGATCATCATAGGAAATCGAGTGCTCTGCACTCAGTTGTTGAGATATCTCTTATCTCAACAACCCTAAAAATTGTCTTCTCATATCTATTTCTCGTTGTCGTCTCCTACTGCGATTTTTACTTAAGAACTTCTTCCATGGATAATTAAGTCAAGATTAAATCTTGGAACCATGAGGATAGATAATGTACATAGAGAATCTAGGTTGATCTATTTTGTAAGTTTGTCTTGGAATAAACTTCAGATGTTCTTTCATATTATATCTTATTTAATATTCAACCTTAATTTATCTATGAGCTTTTATAAACTGATACATCTCTTGGAAAGCTATTCTCTCATGACTTCCTAAACCTGCATTTGGAAAAAGGATTAAATGTGTTGTTGTTCTGAACATATATTCGTGTACATCCACTTAAGACTTTCTCTCTAAATCTAAGCCTTAATATTTATGCTGCTAAAACTTTTGAACCAGGTTTTCGATTTATTACCAGTCTGCCAGCAGAGTTCATTACTCTACTCATAGTAAGTCTGTTGTTCCGTGTTACCAGCAGACATGCTCGCTATGCCGACTGCTTGTGCCTTAAATGATCTTTGATCCAAACTCTCTTGACATAAGGCTAACGATTGTCATAAATCCAACACCCTCTTGAGAGAAATCTTTTAGTTCAAAATTCTGCAACATTACAATTGAAGGAGTTTAAGATTATTGTTTCTTCTTATGAAAAAAAGTCAAGAGTCAAAAACTCTCTATCATGAAACATTGTTTGATCCCTATGTTATATGATACTTAGTTTCTGAAGACTTGGTTTATATTTCAAAGAGTTATTTGTAATCAATTACTAAGAGATGTAAATTAAAGACATGATAAGCTATTTCAAAGGAAATCTATTATATCAAGTTTGTAGGCATATTAGCTCAGATTCCACATGCATTTTTCCGTAAACTTCTTGTATAATCTGAATATGACTGTCATTTGAGGTACACCCCTTCTCCTATGCTCAATCTTATTATTTGATTTCCATCTTTTTTCGAGCACATGCGATCAATGGAGTATAAAAAATTCAAATCCGGATTCATCATTCTACATTCTCAGGATCTATTTGAAAATCTTATTTCCTGCATCTAGATTTTTCTGGAGCTTTCTAAAGCTTATAAAATGTTGCTAATGATTCTTCTAGTTCTCTTTTAGGGACAAATTTTCTCAGATCTCTAAGCAACTTTTATTTCTCCTCTAGTTGAGATTGCATATTATCTCTTGTTAGACTGATTTCCTAAATTTTATTTGTTCCTCTTAGTCTTTTCTCCTTTCCCCCGGCTTCTGATATATCTAATCCTTTTCGATTCAACGCCCTTTGCTAACAAGGATCATGAGTATATCACATTGTGTAGCATTTACATCTGCCTACTGTATTTCTTCTATTTTCTTTCTGCATATATAATGCATGAATATCTGTTTATCATACTTTGTTCTTATTTCATTCATTTATTTTGTTTAGTATGATTTACTTTATTCAGCTGGTTTGATATCACTTTGTCAAGTTGATTTGCTTTATCACTGACATGTGCTTTCTTCGTGAATATCAATCATTCGCCTTTGTCTTTGTCTCTTTCTCTGGGACTATCACTTCATAAGCTCAGTTCTATGTGCTGACTTATAGGAATTCTTACCTTAGTAGTCAAATAGACAATATATAAGGGTATCTTTGTGCGATTTCTACAAAGGTTGAGGTTAAACGTTTTTTGAAAACCGACTATTTCTTAAAAGTAAAAAACAATTTCTCAGATCTTCTGAAAGTAAAATATTTTGAAAAAGTGGTCATGTCTTTTCAAATCTCTCATCTTTTTCTGAAAAGTTGTTCTGTCATATCCAATCTTTTTCAAAAGTTGTTTTGTCATATCAAAAACTCTTTACCTTCTCAAGGAAACTATTTTGTCTTTTCAAAATTTTTGGCTTTCCAAGAAAGTTACTTTACCGGATATCTAGGAATTCAAACCATCTCTCACAATTATCTCACATAAATTTATTGAGAGTGGTTGAAAGGACACTTTGATCTTAATGAATCTCTCTCATTAATTAGTCCTTTTGTCTAGCTTGCCTCTTTGAGTATTTATAGAGACCCTCATTCATCATCTATATCACTCACAAACTACCTCTAAACACTATGACAAACACTGATACGAGATCTCTCACTTTCAAAATGTTACTTAGAAGTATTCTTAGTTTTCGATCAAGTCTTTTTCTCAACAACTTGGTATTATTCTTTCTACCCCCCCCCCCCCGAAAGTTATTTGGTTAGCTTTGAGGAATCTTTTTGTATGAAGATTTACCTCAACAACCTTTTAGCATGCCTCTCCTAGACCCATTTGATTGTGCTCACGTTGACTGCCCCTTTTTAGCATTACAGACTTTCTGTTTACCCTTGTGTAAACGTGACTCTCCCTAAGAGTAGCACAATCACAGCAGCCGACTTTTGAAAGGAAGTCGTCCTTGCTTGTAAAGGTCACCTAGACCTAAGAGCTAGCTGAATGGAGAAGGAAGAACATGTGATAGGATCACATATATGCACTTTATTCAGTGTAGAGATCCCGTTTTGCTGTCTCTTTCGGCTCAGCCACTTGATTCGGACCACTATTCTACTTTGTCAATAGGCGAAGCAATTTAGGTCCATATTCTTCATAGACAACTCCTTGTAATGAATTCTTTCATTCTAAATGTATTAGTGTTTAGATTAGTTGTTTCCTTGAAGTAGTTAAGTCACTAAAAGTGGTTTTGACTATTGTAATCATTAGATCTCAGTTATAACTCTTCATATCTTATGTTGATTTATATGAGAACTTGTTCAAGACAGCTTTACTTCATGTCTATCTGCTTTTGTATACTTACTCATTGATTGCATTAACTCTTATGTTTCTTTATGGATTTGGCACCTTTGTTTTTCTCAACATTTTCCTTCAAATCCACAACAGCAAACATAACTCTGTTGTCAACCCAACAGCAAACAAATCCTTAAACATTAGTACTCTTATTCGACGAAATACAATTATGATGCAAAGAAACCAAGATCTACCTTTCAAATAATAGTCTTATAAATCTGATCTACTCATGTAAATCAAATTCATCCGTGAACATTGCACATGAAAGAATGACTTTTCACATCAAAGATTCTTTGTGCTAAAAGACTAAATTGACTCTTATCATAATATTGATTTATTCTAAATATCTACTCAAAGTAAATATTTACTATATAATTTTTTTTTTAAAGGAAGCGGGGGCAGAACCCTGCGGAATTTTATTAAAAAAATAAAGACAATATACAACGAGGGGGACAACCTGCCAATCCCACAAACGGGAAGACAAAGGAGCCTAACCTCAAAAACAAACACTTAGCTACGAAAGCTATAAATACCCCATCTATCTATTCTATAAGCTAGTCTAACCAACCACGGAAGCTGCTGCACTTCTTCATAACGAGTATATACCACCACTGAATGAGCCACTTCTGCCAATTTGTCAGCCACACTGTTAACCTCCCTATACACATGCCGGATAGTATAGGAACCCAATAAATCCTTACACTCCCTAAGCTCGTATTCATACTGCCAAGGAAAACTATCGATGCCCAATAAACCTCTGGCTGCTACTAACGAATCAGTTTCAATGACAACATTCTGTAACTCCAAAATTCTGCATAAAGCTATACCATCGCGAAAGTCAAACCTCCGCTAATGTGTTAGATCCCGTGCCATAAAAATTGGAGAAAGCACTCACCAATCTTCCATGATAATCTCGTATTATACCACCCCCTGTACCAAGACCGTTCCTCGCAGAGCCATCAGTGTTTAACTTATAGTAATCCTGAGGGGGTGGTTCCCATCTCACCCATTTACCTTGACGAACCACTACATGTTTGATGGGAACCCTTAGAGCATGAAGCTTCACTCTTGCCAATGAACCAACTTTAGCCTTAGGCTTATAAACTGTCATAACTTCCTGTAAACCCCTTCTAACCTCAGCCAAAATCGATTCCCCTTGCATTGGGACGTTATCGAAAACTGCTCGGCATCTTGCTTTCCATATCTCCCAGCACCCTAATAGAACAGCCCCAATCTTACAAGCCCCGAACTGAGTTTTCGACGATGTCTTGAACAACCAAACCGACATTAAATGATTGAGACTCGTGTAACTTGTTATTGTATGAAAGTTGCGAGCCAAAGAATCCCAAACCCAAGCCGCTACTTCTGAATGCAAGAACAAATGCTGTATTGACTCCTGATCATGTTTCTTGGAGCAGCACACACATTTCGAAACTATGGCTATACTTTTGGATTGCAAACTTAAATCGACTGGAAGAGCACCATTGATCAGCTTCCAAAAGAAGCCGCTTATTTTAAGGGGAACCCACTTTTTCCAGATTTTTCCTGCCCACCATTGCTTCGGCCAATGCTGTCTGATTATATTCCAATGAGCTGCCACCGAGAACTCGCCAGAGTTAGTCCGATTGTATACTAGAGTATCCTCTACACTATCTTGTAGTTTAATTCTTTTAATTCTCGCAAGATTGACATCAGATATCAAGGAAGCGAACTGATCCAGATGCATGAGAGCATTTTTTACTGAAAGAGTATTGTCGATCGGGCGAGGCCCTTCCAGAATCACACCGCACCAGTTGGCACTCCAAAAAGATATATCCCCTCGCCCCACGATCCACTCACTGCTATCTTGTACCTCTTGCATATGATTATAAATGGCTCGAACAATCGGAGACATAACCGCAGAATTAACATTGCCCAATAATCCATACTTGGAGCCTGCAAACCGAGCCCATAAGCTCTTGCCTTCAAGGACAATCCACGCTAATTTCGCTTGCAAGGAAGCCATGATTTGCTTGAGCGATCGAAGACCCAAACCACCCTCCTCTATCGGCCTACAAACCTTCGCCCACGCCACCCAATGAGTACGAGACTCCCCTTGATTGCTCCATAAAAACGCAGCCATAGTAGCTTCTATGCGATTTATAATCTTTTTGGGGACTGGGATAACTGCTAAAGTATATAAGGGGATACTACTAAGCACCGATCGCAGTAAAGTAATCTTACCTCCAAAAGAGAGGAGATGTAATTTCCATCCTTCAATCCGACGAAGGACTTTCGAAACCAAGTCTTCAAAATAGGCAGCCTTAATTCTTCCTGTAAATAAGGGAAGACCAAGATACTGCATAGGGAACATTTTATGCACACTGACCACTCCGCACCGCCGAATTTTTCTACTCGAATTGCTTGGACACATAAAAACCACTTTTACTCAAATTAATATGCTGTCCTGAAGCCTTTTCATAAGCACTTAGCAATTTACGAAGCGCCTGAATAGATCCTTTAGTGGCCCGACTGAAGATGAGCATGTCATCGGCATATAGTAAATGAGAGATTAGCAAACCACCTCGACCGTGAGCATACGGCAGAATTGTACCCCTTTCTATACTAGCTTTCATATTATAAGAAAGGACCTCTTGCGCTATAATAAATAGCAACGGCGATAAAGGGTCACCCTGTCTGACTCCCCGAGTGGATTTGAAATATCCATGATTACCCCCATTCAGTCTAATCGTGTACCACACATTACAAAGGAGACGGAAAACCAAATCACAAACCCCCATACTGAAACCACAAGCTTTCATAGCTCTCAAAAAAAATCCCATTCAAGGCGATCGTATGCTTTGGACATATCTAACTTAAAAACCACATTTCCACCCCTCGAGCGATTGTTTATCCTATGAACCATTTCATGGGCCAAAACCACATTTTCATGAATGCCCCGACCCTTAACAAAGCCAGTTTGTTCCAAAGAAATGATTCGCGGCAGGAGACTAGCCAAACGGGTGGCTAAAATCTTAGAAATAATTTTCCCGGCAAACGGACAAAGACTTATCGGTCTGAAGTCCCCCAAATTTTTTGGTTCATCAATTTTTGGAATTAGGATTATAGTTGAAGAAGCCAGACCTCTATGTAAATCTGCTCCCTGAAAGAAAGTTTGTACCGCATTAACCACATCACATTTGATAATGTCCCAACATGAACGAAAAAACCAACCCGTAAACCCGTCATTCCCCGGAGCACTGTTTGGGTTTAAGCCCTGAATAGCCTGCCATATCTCCTTCTCGCCCGGAACCACTTCCAACTGATTGTTATCTATACCTTCAACTTTTCTAGGAAAGTGATTAAAAAGGTCCTCCGCAGCCTCATGATCCGTCCTAGAAAAAAGTTGACTAAAATATTCCACAGCTCGGTCACCTATCAATTTCTCATCAGTGCACCAAGTTCCGTCATCATTCCGCATTTTGATCGCATTTCTACGACGCCTCTCTTTCAGGCTAGCATGAAAAAATCTGGTATTGCGGTCTCCATCCTGCAGCCACATTTGTCTAGACTTCTGCTGTATCAACTCTGTATCCCACTTAACCAACTGATCTAACTCCTCCTTTGCCTTTGCTAGCGCAGCGATTGCCAAGTCTCCTCGTTGCTGAGTACACACATTTTCCAAATAAGATACCCTCTCCTGTTGCTGAGCCAATTTGTGATGAACGTTACCGAAAATTTCCCAATTCCACCTTTTAAGCTCCTTCCGTAAATAATGTAGCTTTCTATGAAAAATCTCCATAGCCGATCCCGCTACACTCCTATTCCATTGGGACGCTACAAATGACTGGAAATCAGAGTGATCAATCCACATCCGTTGGAACCGAAATTGACTCTTCGGTTTTGTACTAAAAGGAAAGCCAACAAGTAGAGGGGAGTGATCTGATCTAAATCGGCACAAATGCTCTACCGAAACATTCCCAAATTTCGCAGTATATAAACCATTTAACAATAGCCTATCAATCCGTTGCCAAATCCTTGTACCATCTTCATGATTGTTACACCATGTAAATTTACTGCCCACAAAACCAGCATCTCCCAAACCGGCAGTAATCATGAAATCATTAAAATCTGCCATGCCGTAGAAATCGTATCCGACCCCTCCTAACTTTTCCTCCATCTTTGCTATTATATTAAAGTCCCCGCCAACTATCCACGGTTCTGAAACTGTGGGAGCGATATTAATTAAATCCGCCCATAAATGAAGCCTCTCATACCTCAAACAAGCTGCATAGACAAAAGAAGCCATAATACATTCCCCATTTAACAAAGAGAGACGCATTGTAAGCTGTTGGCTCGAGGTGGCTATCAAATCAACATCTATTCTCTCATCCCACATCAACCATATATGGTTGTTAATAGGATTTTGATGTATATAGCTCGGATAATTCAATCTTTTAGCAATTCGACCTATCCGATCCCCTGAAATTTTGGGCTCCAGAAATACACAAAGAGCTGGGTTATGTTGCCCCTTTAAAACCTTTATGTAATCCAAGGTTTTTTTGTTACCAATACCCCTCACATTCCAAACAATGATCGACATATTAAAACTTAATTTTCAACCTGCGTAACTGTGGCTTTCGCCTTAGAACTCTTTGCCCTTGTTACCCGAGTATGAATCTTATCAAATTTAGCCCGTTTAACTTTCTTACCCAATTTCCGACAGTACTGTTGAAACTCTAATACCTCAGTGCTCTCTTTGTTGATGTTCGAAAGATTAGAAAGCGATGTCGAACGCACTAAGGTAGGTTCCTTTTTCTCTTTATGGCCGTCCATCGACTTCGATCCTTTAGCTTGAGCTTCAGAGTCCTCCACGAATCATCCAAATCTGCCAATACATCAAAAGGATTGTTTGTTATAACCTCTTCACGAGTAGCTTCCTGATTACTCACTTCCGTGTTGTCCACGCGTAAACCCTCCTGATTGGTTACCACGTTACCAGATTGTGAACCATCTTTCCCCTCCCTAGCCGAGTCCTGAGAATTATCCGCCTTTTCAGTCACTAACTGCTCACCAACCTTATTTGTTTGTGCACCCAGCATTTCTTCTTTCCTACCATCCGACTGCAATACATGTTGCTTTTCTTTCCCGTTTGGAGTAGCTACAATATCAATTATCTCCGTTTCAACCGCGTTCCCTTTATCATCTTTCGAATGTGCTATAACTACTGGTAACTACGTCTATTGGTATCAACTGTTATCATTATGACTAGATCAATTGGTATCTTAAACTGAATTCAACTTAGTTAAAAAGAGCCTTATTCAGCTCCATAATTTTCTTTAATAGTACTGGTCAAAATCTCATCAAAGGAAATATTTTTGAGAATAAGAATAGCTATGACTTTGGATTTATTTAGAAAGGCTAATTCTATCAACGCAACCCATTTCTTAGGAATGTAAGATTTAACATTAACCCATGATGTTTTGGTGAATCTTCATTCTCTCCAAGAATTTTGTCTCGATGAAAAATATTATAAATCAGTAGACTTCATATCTGCTGCTGACATGATGACCTTCTGAGGAACAAGCAATGTCTGCACTTCAATTCCAGGTTAGTATTTCATGTTTGTTGTTCCCTCTCATCAAGATAAGTCTGCCCCAAAGCTCTTTATTCCTTCTCTTGTCTTGGTAGGATGGCTATCTTATCTGATGAGTAGTCATCATCTTAACTGTTGATTAAGAAGCGAAATGTGTTTTCAGCTCTTTTAATTGCCAAATTAAGAATGAGAAACTCGTGTCTTTGTGATACAAGTGCTTTGACTAAGATGACTTTTATCTTCCATTTCGCCTCTAGTGCTCACTTTAGTTAATCGGGATTCTGTTGAGGAGGAGTATAGTCAGTAGTTAATCTTGCCGATGAAGCTTTTGGTTCTTCCTTCCAGAAGCCAATGCACAAAAAGGATGACTGCTGAAACTTTCTTCATTTCAATTGGTATAAGCAAACCTTCATGTCTGTTGTTCCATTACTCTTCAGCAAACATTCACATTTGCTAAACTCATTAATTCCTTTTCCACAACCTTTGGTATATCTAGCAAATAACTTTTCGCCCAGATCTTCAATTCATACCAACAAACTTTCATCGCTGCATATATCAATTAGTATCAGTAGACTTTCACTACTACTGATCATAGAATTTCATCATTGCTGATCACACCTCTTTTTTTTTGTACCAGGAGACTTTCATCACTGTTATCCAAGAAGATGAATGATTGCCTGCCACAAGAGATTTGCGGATAACCTGTGAGTTATTCGGCAGTCGAAGTTTTTCTGATGTCGATAGAGACTATACTCTAGATCCTAGTACTGGAAGCTTTTCTGTCTCCCTCCTTGCACCTGTTAATACTTGAAACCATTAAGGAGAAGAATTTATGACATATACTTCAAGAGAAATAACAATTAAGGAGGAGGATATGTCTCCGACCATCAAGCAGGTCCTTAAGAAACTACTATGTAAGAAACATGATGTGAAAATTTTACCCTTAAAAGATGATTCTTTATGATTCATTTTTTTAGCCTTTGTGGCACTTTTATTAAAAAATAATTCTTCTTAAAAATATCCCTGTTGAGTTTTATTTTCAGCAGATATCTTATATTTTCAACAAAATACAAAAATGTTCTTTACAAAAACACCCTTATAACAGTTCTTAAAAATGATCTTTTCTAAACTTATTAAAGATACTGTTCTAATCGTGATACTAAGACTGCTTTCAAAAACGTTTTATTCTAAAAACAGTCTTTTTTTATTTTTTGCAAAAATGATTATTTTTTCAAAAATGGTATCACAAGCTATCCTTATAGAAATGCTTTCAAAACCAGTTCTTGCTTAAGGATTTGCTATTCCTTCTTGCCAAAACATTCTTCCATATATAAAAATCCTTATGCAAGAAAGAAACCAAAAACTTGCTAGAACCTGATTAAAAACTTTAAAATATCTTAAGTGATCTAAATTGTTTTCACTATCACTTTACCTCTTCAGTACTTTGATTTATCAAATCTGTAATAGCAATAGTTGACTATACTAAAGTCATCACTCTTGTAATTTTACCATAGGACATGCCTTGAGATAAAATGATTATTCATTATGGGCATGTTATTTCTATGTCTTGATAAATTGTTTCGATGCTTTGTATATGTCATTTTGTAATGGTTCTAAGCAAATATGAGGAGATTATTGGAATATATTTGCCGATGAACAACTTATATCTTTGCATATTTCGAACATTTTAATTTGCTTGCTCCCATTACCGTGTGTCATAACAAATAGCTAAAAGGTCTGCGTACCGATTAGTGTAACAACTTGTTTGACATCACATAGGTCTTAGATTAGGAATGTTGGTCTAGTCCTACTCTTTCATTGATGATCAACAAACTAGCGATTCATGTGCACCAGCACCAACAGACCTGCTAGAGCGAGAAAAATCTTCTCAAGACTCGTCACCAGCAAATTTATAATAAGCACAAAATATCTTGAAGACTTATCACCGGTAGACATACTATGGTTTGATTTTTCATACCACAACTACGACTGCCAACAGCCTTCTCTACTAGAAGATTCATCCTTCAGAAATGAACATCTTACCAGCAGACTTGGCTCTACACGTGCTACAAAGAGAAAAGATTGCAGATGCTTAAAAAGCGACAAAAATGTTCAAGCCTCAAAAGTCATTCAGATCTTTATGAAGCCTGACATCTCAGATGCTGCAAGATCTTCTCTCTCTATACTTGGTTTGGAAAGTCAAAAGAATCTACTTTATTGGACAAACCATTCATCAATGCACTATGTTCCAAACTTACTTTTCAGAGACACATCAACTCAATCTGACGGGCAAAAGTTCAAGGATCTACAGAACCAGATCTTTATCCAACAGTTAGAAATCCGACGAACAACATCTTTATCCAATAGTCTTCAACGACAACACTATTCAAAACAGATAGAAAATCTATCAACATATCTCAGCGATCAAAAGGACCATTGTCTATAAAAAGAAAATTTTTCCTTCTCTTCGATACAGATGCACAAGTGGGCAAAGCATAGATGCAAGTTGATCTATTCGACAAGGCTGTGAGATCAACAAAGGAAATCATCTTCAACAACGATTCTCTTAGATCCACACAAAAGATCACAGTGAAAGAACCCAGACCTTAGGAAAACACTTTATGTGGATTGCTAGGAAGAAAAAGGAGAAGAGAGAGATCAGAAATATCACAAGACACATATTTGTGTCTTGATCAAGAACCACTTTCTTGATTTGAGTTCTTTAACCTTCTTCGAAGATCTTAGCCTCTAACAAAGCTTCAGGACTTTATTCTTAAGCTAGAAGCCAAGCACTTCAGATCGATTTGAAGATAAATTTTGAATCATGCACAAGGAAGATGAAGAGTTGTTTGTCTACATTAAATTCATATTTTCATATTTGTATTCCATTACAAATGCTGTTGATTGTACAATCATCGATCATCATAGGGAAGTCGAGTGCTCTGCACTCAGTTGTTCAGATATCTCTTATCTGAACGACCTTAAAATTGTTTTCTCATATCTATTTCTCGTTGTCGTCTCCTATTGTGATTTTTACTTAAGAACTTTTTCCATGGATAATTAAGTCAGGATTAAAGTTTGGAACCATGAGGATAAATAATGTACATAGAGAGTCTAAGTCGATGTATTCTGTAAGTTTGTCTTTGAATAAACTTCAGATATTCTTTCATATTATATCTTATTTAATATTCAGCCTTAAT
The DNA here is from genome assembly GCA_013146195.2 of Codonopsis lanceolata. Lineage (NCBI taxonomy): Eukaryota > Viridiplantae > Streptophyta > Magnoliopsida > Asterales > Campanulaceae > Codonopsis > Codonopsis lanceolata. The sequence continues at coordinate 92,695,000 of CM028378.1, read as the reverse complement.
TTATCTATAAGATTTTATAAACTGATTTATCTCTTGGAAAGCTATTCTCTCATGACTTCCTAAATCTGCATTTGAAATAAGGATTAAATGTGTTGTTGTTCTGAACATATATTTATGTACAGCCACTTAAGACTTCCTCTCTAAATCTAAGCTTTAATATTTCTAATGCTAAAACCTTTGAACCAAGGTTTCAATTTATTTGTAGTCTACCAGTAGAGTTCATTACTTTACTCAGAGCAAGTCTGCTGTTCCATGTTACTAACAGACATGCTCTTTATGCGACTACTTGTGCATTTAAAACCTGCTATTTATGAATATAAAAAACAAAAGTTTTAAATTGACATCATAGGCTATTAACCCCCCTCATTTAACCTATTTGAGCATTATTGCGGACCAACAATTGGTATCAGAGTCAGACTCTGAGAGCTTCTTGCTAGGTCTAACCACCTGAGAGTTATCAGAATAAAGTCATTATTCACTCGCTAATTATACTAAAGGGTGAGAGTATTAGCACTCTCACTTAAAAAAATTGAGACAATCATTTTTAATCTTAAAATTATCATTGATATACAAGTGAGACTTAATAACAAGAACGTTAATAGTATTAAGATTAATAATACTGATTATCAATGTTCGACTAGAAAACAAGCACTGATCTCTTTGCAATCGGGAACTAACATTCTTAATGCATTTATTCACTTAAAAAGATTATTACTAAGTATAACTTATTTTGTTGTGCACAACTCTTGATATTTCACCAACAAATTTGCTAAACATGTATGTATCTTTAAACTCAAGAGAGTTGATCAAGTTCAGTTATAGATTAAAGGAACCCTTACAAAGTGGATATGTTTGTACATGGTTTAAAATAGTTTAGTTTATTATTTATTAAAGATAAAATGAAACTTTAATTCATTTTGAGAATTGAAAGAGTATGTAAATTATTTTGTAATTTAATTTCACAAACGATGACATGTGAGGTCATGTACTTGGATTGGACCAGATCGCCAGAATATATAAAATCATTGCCAACGGAATTACCGAGTCTCTTCTTAAGTGGAATTTAAAATACTAGTTGCATTTCAAAATTATTTTCATATTTAACCTAATAAATTAATTTAAAAAAATAATTAACTTAATTATTAATATTTATTTGATATATATATATATATATATATATATATATATATATATATATATGTGTGTGTGTGTGTGTGTGTGTGTGTGTGTGTGTGTGTCCTAAATATTAAGATACATTGGGTTTGAAATAAGTGGATATCTGGCTTTCAAATTAAGGAAAAATTCTGGCCGGCCTTTTTTAAAAAGTTTCTAACCCTAAAAGTCCACCGTTCTTTTTTTCAACTACAAAAGACCACTTTTCAAAATATTGTTCAAAAAATGTCATCGTCTTTTTCAACAGCTCCGATAATATACTTTGGATTCGAAAATCACGATTGTACATAACAAAACGGGGATCGACCTGCCCGATCAGGTCGCGGGGGTCGAGGGAATCCGGGGGCAACGCCCCTGAAAAGGTAAACAAGTTTTTTGATTCATGAAATACGAAACTATAATATAAATAAATATATATATATATATATATATATATATATATATATATATATATATATATATATATATATATGTGTGTGTGTGTGTGTGTGTGTGTGTGTGTGTGTGTGTGTGTGTGTGTGTGTGCCGGGTTGAAGGATTTTTCAGTTGAAATGAAGGCGGAGAAGGAGGAGGGAGATGAAGGTGGAGGACGTAAACTGGTTCTTTATGCTTTTGTATCGCGATTCATAAATTTCATTACATTATTTTTGCACCACTATTCAAAAGTTTAATTTTCTAGTCTATTTTTGTACCGCAATTCATAAATTTCATTGCATTATTTTGGAACCGCGCAGTTCAAAGTTTAATTTCCTAATCTATTTTTTCACTGCGATTCATAAATTTCATTACATTATTTTTGCACCGCGGTTCAAAGTTTAATTTGCTAGTCACTTTTTGTACCGTGATTCAGAAAGTTTAATTGTACCGCGACGTAAAAATAATGACTTCTGTAATGCGCAAACAGTTCATTAAGGGTATTGTAGTCATTTTACCACCAAAAGTGACTTTTTTCGATTGAAAATAAAAAAGGTGTACTGTAACGATTAAATACTTTAAAAAGTGGACCAGCCCGTAATTTTACCTTCAATCTATCATTGTCTTGAGGCTCAAACCTAGGCATGGGCTTTCCCTGCAAATGCACTTCGGTGTGAAAATTAGCTAACATACAGATGCAATATCAATTTGACAGAGTTTCGGCCTATTAAAGTGAGCGTACATTCCCACTTTTCTCCAAGGGGTTTATATTGGTCTAGCCTTAAAGACTGGAAACTAAGTGCATGAGCGTACATTAAGTGCATGAGCGTGAAAAGTGGGCACGTATATGGCCACGTCTGGAACGTGGGGCGGATCTCCAGGTATTAACTCCACACGTTCAGACAACCGTTATCATATAACTAAACATGTTGGTTGTGCTCGCTGAATCATATGCCTGCTCGCTACACTTTTGGCCCCCAGACGATAGGCAGGAAGCTGCTTGCTCGGTACACCTGAGCGCCCAGAAATATGTCCCTACTCGCTTATAAGTTGAGCTCGGACCATGTTGAATGCATATGATTTGTTCATGGACTTGATGACGGCGTGCTAAGCATGTGACCAATGCATGGGCCTTTTGGTAAGGCAGTTCAGTGGCCCCCTGCTTCTTGTATGGCGGGCATGCATGCTCGGAACGAGGAGCATAATATTGGGTTTAGGAAGGAGGCATCGTCTGATCATTGTAAGACTTGACCTTTTCTAGCTGTTTGAGGCAGGCTAGCATTGATTGGATGCCAGAGTGCATCCGTCGTCTAAGGGCTAGGGCTGCATGCATTCATCTTTCTCGAGGCAGCATTAAATACAAAGCCTCGGTTCCAACGCCACGTGTCCAGGAAGTCACATCTGCCAATATTCTATTCCCATTTCACCCCTCGATCAACCTATAAAAAAGATTCCCCTCTACCATCTGCTCTTTCACCAAACTTAAGAATTCACGAAACTCTTTCATTCCTCACTACTTCTGAATCGCCGTCGTGTACTTTGAAGAATCAAGGTCGTAACCCAGACCACAAAAGTCTACTCAAACTCAGAGATCTACAAACACGACAGGTACTCTTCTGTTTTCATCTCCTTTCTGCTAAAACCCTAGGTTAGGGGTTTGACATTGCATGCTAGACGTTCCAATGCCCAATCACTGAACACTTGATCTCTACTTTTCCCTTGATTTCTGTTTGACGCCATTTTCCAGAAAGTTCCCCTATCCAAACTTTTTGAATTCGTCTTGTCTGCACCTCCCGGCTTTTGTATCAACCCAAGCACACACATAGGTAAGAATCGGAGAAATTGGAAATTGGTGTCGTGCTCACTGGTTTGAGATGTAAAACCCTAACCTGTAATACCCCAATCCCACATCGGGTAGATGTGGGACTTGTGTTTGATTTATAAGATAATCATGCGCTACTACTAGGCACCAACATCATCCATGGACTTTTGGGTCAGCTTGTGGTGGGCCAGATGACCCAAGGTGCTGCGTGCTCAGTGGGCCAGTGTGTGGGCTACACGTAGCAGACCGAGCTCTCGGGCTCGGGTCGTTACAAATGGTATCAGAGCGGGTCCCGGCCGGAAATGTGGGAACAAAGTGCTGTACGGGCCAAAGTGTTACACCGTAGAAGGTGGGAGCCACCTCTTGATCCCCGTACGAGCCACCTCTTGATTCCTGCATCGCCCGGGGTACGATTTGGCCTTGACGAGGACGTCAAGGATTTGAGTGGGGGACATTGTAATACCCCAATCCCACATCGGGTAGATGTGGGACTTGTGTTTAATTTATAAGATAGTCATGCGCTACTACTGGGCACCAACATCATCCATGGACTTTTGGGTCGGCTTATGGTGGGCCAGATGACCCAAGGTGCTGCGTGCTCAGTGGGCCAGTGTGTGGGCTACACGTAGCAGACCGAGCTCTCGGGCTCGGGTCGTTACACTACCTGTTCATTCACGTGTGTTTTTGCGGGCAGGAATTAATGTATATTCCTCGATTCCTGTAGGATATCTTCTTGTGAAAAGAGTGGCTCAGAGATTAAAGGGCATAGCTACGACCACGGTGCTTCATCTGAAAGCAAGGAAAGCTTTGAAACTGAATTCAGAGGCTCCAAAGGAACTAAGTAGGATGAGACATTAGCTACTGCTGTCGTTCCTAAAATTCCCGATCATAGGTCTCTGGTTGCTTCGGGTGAGGAGCATGATGCAAGTGTGGAAGACGAACATGAGGAGGATCATAATGTCGACATTGAGAACGAGTAAGAGTCTGTCGAGAAGGACGGATGTTCTGGTTCTAAGTCCCCAAGCACATAAAAAAAATATTACATCATCACTTCCGGTCAAAGAGTCCCCTGTTGATAAGTTAAACTTTTTTAAATAATGTCACTTTTAATAACGTATTAGTAATAAAATAATATTTATATATATCTTAGTTTTTAAAAGTAAAATCTTTAAGTTAAACATCGTAAAATAAAATAGTTACTTTTTGTGTGTAACGAAAATATCATACAAAAGACTATTCTAAAGGAGATAATTATTTTGGAAAAAATAGTTTATTGGGATCGATCCATATTTCAGGTTCGGATAATAAATACGGATCCAAAGACAAGTCAAAAGCTAGAGAATATGAGCTGTCGGGCACGCATGCACACAATTCTATTAGCAATTCGTTTCATGACTTCCCCACGTGATTAAAATATTTAGCAGCCACGACCAACTTTTCCGGTTGAAGAAATTTGACAACTATTTTCGAATGCTTGGGTGGTGGTAATGGAAGATGGCTGATGATGAAGACTTTTGGCAGCAATCCACTTTTATTTTCTTTATTGTATTATTATTATTTAATTAGTTAAAGAATAAAAATATTAAATGTGGGTTTATTGTTATAAAATTTTTATTAATTTATGTAGAGTGCAGAATTTGTTTATAAAAAAAAAATTATAAACTAAAAATGTGACATTAGATAAAAAAAAAAAGAATAAACATTTTGAAAAATTTATAATCGTGGATGCCCTAAGTACCCAATTTACGATGTGTTCATAAATACTTAAATCGGCAAACCATGATGATTTGGTCAATCAGTATATACTATAATTCAGTTTTAAAAATCAATTTTTTTTAATATAATCAAAATTTTAACAGTTTATTAATAATAAAATAATATTTTTATTTCTTAGTTTTTGAAAGTAGATTTTTTTAATGAAACATTTAAAATTGAAATAATAGACTCTTTACTTAGAACGAAAGAGATATATATCAATCAACATATAAATATTAGAAAAAGAAAAAATAATGAATAAAACTTGATTAACTACAATTTTAAAAACTTGACTAATAAATAAAGCTTAACTAGTTGATTTTGAGCAAAAAGAAAAAAATGACAAAAAGTTACAAATAAGTTGTTTCGCACATTTTGGATTACAAAAAGGCATTTACTTTTGGTTGTATTTCATATTTCCTTCCTCGTGATGAATGTTCCTAGTTAACAATACAAAAGACTTTTAAAAATGTAATTAATACTCCATCCGTCTCTAGATTATCGTTTGGGTTAATCCGATACATCGTTTAAAAAACACATTTGACTAGATTATTAATATTGATATTTGTGTGATTTTCTATTTTTGCCCCCTATAATTAAAAGTGAGATAATAGAGACAGTACTTCCATCAATTCCCTCCAACTAAAATTTGAATAATTCATGTGGATAATTTTCCCGGCAATTGGGAAGGTAATCAATTGGAGTACTCTGTTTTTTAATTTGGTAAAAGATCTATTTTTTTAAGCCTTTCCACCAATGACGATTTCCACTATAAACCAAACGCTGAAACGAATAGGCAAATCATTATTGTGATTTTTGATGGAGTTCTTACCTGATTTAAACTCTCTTCCTCCCCAAAAAAAAATATGACTGACATGGAAAGAAGAGAAATGTACGACTTACTACTGAAGCAAAGCAATAACAAGCATACAAAGAAGGGCTCAATTACCTCAGTTGAAGCTTCTTTTGGTGCAACACCAAGAACCATAAGTAGAACTTGGAATCAAGCAAAAGATAATCTTACGAAAGGATTAGTTGTTGATGTCTCTTCCAGGATGCCAAGAAGGGTAGGGTGAAACGAGTTCAAATCGACTTAAGTAGGATGACAAGAATTACGAAGAAATCTCGTACAAACATTCGATCATTAGCTAAGGCTTTGGGAGATTAAAAAACAATCGTACACAGGTTGATCAAAATGGGAAAAATTCGATGTCATTCGAATGCATTAAAGCCATATCTAACATAGGAGAACAAGAAAGCGAGAATAGACTATTGTATCTTAATGCTTCATTCAATAAGTTTAAATATCAATCAAATGTTCTGTGATATGTTTGATTACATTCATATTGATGAGAAGTAGTTTTATATGTCGAGAACTACACAAAAGTACTGCTTACTTCATTAAGAGGAAGATCCACACCAGACGTGCAAAAGTAAAAAAATATATATCGAAAAAGTAATGTTTCTTACTGCTACTGCTCTTCCTCGATTTGATACGTTTGGAAACTTACTTTTCTCAAAAATAGGAATCTTTCCTATCACTTTCAAGGAGCCGGCCAAGAGAAATAACAAGAATCGAGTAACCGAAACAATAGAAATAAAGCCGATCTTATCAATCACAAAAGAAGTAATACTCTTAAGGACAAAATGGTAAAACACTTCCCAAAAAAGAAAGTTTCGAACTTGATATTTTTTTTAGGACAGACAAAAAAAGAAAGGAATACGATAATTTATGGACGAAAGGAGTAATAAGTTATAAAATATGTTGTGAAGATAATACATATTACACACACTCTCTCTCATTAATTATGTATCCATTATACTCACTCTCTCTTTCTCACTCTTTCTTCCTCACTCTCTCTACGAAGTGTAATAATGAAATTAAATAAAGCAGTGTATTAGAAAAATGATAGAAAATTTGTACACCAAAAGCCTTTAAAAACATTGGTTAAGACATCCAAAATCGAAAGTAAAAAGATTAATTGGGGATGAAGGGAATATAATTTAAGTTCAGTTTGTTTCACGGAAAATTGTTTCCAGAAAATGATTTCTAGAAAATGAAAAGATTTAATTTTTCAGGTGTTTAGCAAATATTTTGAAAATATACCGAAAAACATTTTCGGATGTTTGGGAAATGCACGAAAAATGTTACGTAAAACAATATATGAATAAATACAAAAAATATATTCTAATATTAATTCATATATTGAATATAAAATAGTGTTGAAGTTTAAGTAATTTTCTTTTAATATCCCTGAATTTATCATTAATTGTATGAAATCAATAAGGTCCCTCTTTTTTCAAGCTCAAAAATAAATTTTTTTTGATAATTGATATGAAAAATTGTTTTAAAAAATAAAATAAATAATGTTTGCGACATTCTTAAAAAATAATATAATATAATGGACACTAATTTTAAGATGTATCGAGTATTTCTTAAAATTATAATCTATAAATAATGTGCACAAACTTCATTTCTATTTATAAACAATTTATTTGTTGAGTGAAATATTATGTGTGTATGTAAATATGTGTAATTTTGGTAGGGCGCGGAGGGATGCTCGAACATTCGGAAAATGACTTACGGAAAATAAATCAGTAAGTCATTTTTCGGAAAAGAAAGCTTCATTTTCCGTTGACTCAGAAAAACTTTTACTTTGACTACATTTTCCTAGGGTTACCAAATACTGAAAAATGAGAAAAACGTTTTTCGGAAGTCATTTTTCGTTAAACAAACGGAGCCTTAGTCTAATATTAATACACATATTGAATATTCTAATATTAATACACATATTGAATATTCCTTCCGTTTATAAATAATTGTCATCTTTCAAAACTTTTCTTTTTAGGAACACTTTTATCACTTTATCATTACTTTTTCTACTATTTTAATTATGACTACATATTCAAAGGCATTAAAGAAAATCACACATTACACTAATTTTTGTAATACAATAAAAAGAAATTAAATTGTGTGTCGGGTCAAAAAAATGATTATTTGATTTATATTTATAATACAGTCAATTACTTTTTATTAAACGATATGCCTAATCAAAAAAACAACGAATAAAGTATTAAATAGATTATTTCTAATTATAACGTCATTCCGCTGTGCACAACAGCACAACCGATGGTATTTCACACACAAATTTGCTACACATGTATGTATGTTTAATTAAGCTCAACAGTGTTAATTTTGATGATTAAACGGGACCCTTACAAAGTGAATATGTTTATAAATGGTTTGAAAAAGTTTTGTATTTATTTATTGAAGATAAAATAAAATTTTTAATTTATTTTTAAAATTGAGCGAGTATATAAATTATTTTGTAATTTAATTCATAAATGATGATAAAAGATGACAAGTAAGAACTAGTCATGTGCTTAGATTGGACCAGATCACCAGAAGATCCAGAATATATAAAATTGTAACCATTACAAGTGGATTTAAAATACGATAAAAATTTGAAAAATGTTATCCTTACTACTAATCTTACAATATTTTTACGATTAACTTTTGAATTGAGAAAAAATGTTTTGAACAATGACAATTTTATCCTTCTTCAAAATTTAGTTGTAAAAATAATTATAAGATTAGTAATGTTATAAAAATTTATATTTGATGATCTTATAAAAAAAATTTATTCAAATTTATACATTAATGAGTTAAACGGTAATAGAATAAAATTTTAACTTACGATTTGTAAAACAGTTTTAAAAAGATCCATTTTTAAAATACTTAGATCGATCCATATTTCTGTTCGGTGAATAAATACGGATCCATGGACAAGTCAAACGCTACTCTGAGAATTCGTATAGCTGTCGGCCACGCATGCACACATTCGTAGGATTTAGGAATCCATTTTCTGACTTTCCCCACTTGATTAAACTATTCACTTATTCAGTCAGCATTATTCGGCCTGGGCGTCAGCCGCTATCCAGCGCCTAACAATTGATCAATCGGAGAGATAATGGCTATACGGTCAGGTCCCCTAAAAGCTATATACCACGGAGCATCTAGTTTGTGATTTATTTATTATTTAAATTATTAAAAATAAATACTCCGTATATAATTATTTTTGATACTTATAAATTACTTAAATAGAAATATATATAACAGCTTGACACAAATATAATAATTTTTTATATCATATCATCTTTATCTCTAATAAAGTAATAATTTCAAAATTTGATAAAATATATTTGATGTCCAAATGAATCAAATCAAATATCTATTTATAATAAAATATGTATTTTTTAAAACTATTTTTTTAATTGCAAAAAAGCTAAAAATTAATTGGACCCACTCTTATTGAGGGAGAGAGAAAGTGAGATGGCTAAACCTTTCCGCTTTTGCCAGAAAATGGAGTCTCCTCTCCAGAAACTGAACAAAGTAAATCCAAACTGACATGTACAACAAAGCGCAATCTGAACAAAGTAAATCCAAACTGACATGTACAACAAAGCTCCTCATTTTGACGAGTTTAAACTCTATTTTTTAATTTAGTTACAAAAATATCATTAATCTTCTTACTTATACTTTCCAATAAATACACTTTCAATAATACATAAACTTCATCACTTTTATATATTTCACTATTTTTATATTTATTAATTTAATATTTTACTTATATCAACAAATAAAATAGTTTGAAACTTCAAAAAATCATTGAAATTTTTTCAGCTGTCAAAATAAAACAAACCAAGTCTTTATTTATAGGTAAAAAAACGTCATAAACGGTCTAGGCAAGTAGCCAACTGCTGATTTTTTTTATTTTTAAATTTTTTTGTGCAAAATAATGTCATTTTGGTTTTTTTCTTAAAATAATAACAAATATCAATTTCAAAACTATTGTTGTAAATTTATAATTTATTTACGAATCTATGAACTATTGACTATTTTTTTAATATTTTAAACTTTAGAATGATATTAAATTTATAGTATTACTTTTAAATTTTAATATTATAATATAATCATTTTTTTAAAATTGTTAGGTGATATTTACTGTTAGGTTATAATAAAAAATATTAAAATTCAAATATTATATCTTATTTTTAGGCCCACTTATATTATGTATGTGTGCCTTGGGCATTGATCTAACGTCCACCTAACAATTTTCAGAACGCCTTTATTTAACAACCACCACCAACTTTTACGAATCGGTACGAGCAACGTTCATATAAATACGCAAACCATGAATGAGTTGGTTGATCAATGGACATTTATTCATTAATGAGAATGATTTTGTTTTCATTTCTCACATACATTGTTTCAAAATATAAACCATCACTGCTACTGACACTTTACCATCACCAATATATTATTCAATATATAAATAGGGTATTACAAAAGAATAAAGGCAAAACACACAAATGAGCCACCCAACTTTGGACCTTATTGCAATTCGGCCACTAAAACTTTGGTTCATCTATTTTGGCCACTCTACTTTTGTTATGTTGCAAGCGTGCCCATTTTTTGGATGACGTTAGTTCAGGACATTAATTTTTTGTCAATTTCCTATTTTGCCCTTGTAAATACTATAAACGGGGCAAGTACTCTGATCATCATGATCCATCCAACGGTCCAGACGATAGACCCCTCACTCTCATTGCTACCATCAAATCACTTTCCTCCTCCTTCTTCCCCCTCGCTTCCATTATATCCCTGATTTCCATCTGTTTCACCTCCCCCTTTGCCTCAATCTTCTATACCGGGTTCAAAATCCTCTTTATTTGTCCAAAAAAATTCATGGGTGGTTTTACTTTGATGATCATAGTAGTATTGTTCCTACTTTTCTGCGTGTATATCATGCTGGCGAGTGTACTTGCAGTATTGGAATCAAAATGGGTATTGGAGCCTTTACGCCACAGTTACTACATAATTAAACGAATGAAACTGACTGATCTATCCTTGTTGCTGCTCAACGGGTTCGTAATTTGTGTTGTAGTGATGCTTGGATTTAAATACACTTATTTATATTTTGTTAGAAAGAAAAGGGAGATCTCCTCCTCATTCCTCAAACTCTCACTCAAACTCCTCGGCCTGAAGACGGGAGGTCTTTGAATTTCACCACTGGGGAATTCCTGAATTTAGGGGACGACGAATAGTGGTGGGTTCTCAGACATTCTGGTTGGATTGTGGTAGAATTGCAGGTTAGATTCAAGGAAATCGGAGAGACCCAGGAAGCAGAAGAGGGAGAAAACCCATAAGATTTTAGAGAGGGAGAGAGAGATGTCTGTGTGATTTCAGTGTGTGCGGGAAAGAGATGGAGTTTTTTTTAAGGAGGGAGCGAGGGAGATTGTGAAGCGCGATGACGATGAAGATCTGAAGCGAGCTCTCTTGGTGAAGCCCGACGATGACGATGAAGATGGCGGCAGGGAAGGGAGGTCTTCATCAATGGAGAAAGACGCTGCTAGGTTTGGCTGGATCTAAAGGAGATCAGAGGAGGACGGCGGCTTTGCTAGAGCTTGTTGCTGGGCCGGCAGCTGGAGAAGATTCGGCCAGAACTGAGGGAGAAGATGAGTGAGGCCGACTGAGCGTGAGAGAGAAAACTTTGCCGTTTGGTGATGGTGGGTTTGGGTAGTATTTGTTGTTGAGTTTGGCCTGATTTGAAGATAACCCAGATCTGTACCATAAATTTTTTTTTCTATTGGATCCCGTTGAGTTTCTAAAATCACACAAACTTTTAGTATTTATAGGGGCAAAATAGGAAATTAACAAAAAATTAACGTCCTGGACTAACGTCATCCAAAAAATGGGCACGCTTGCAACATAACAAAAGTAGGGTGGCCAAAATAGATGAACCAAAGTTTCGGTGGCCGAATTGCAATAAGGTTCAAAGTTGGGTGGCCAATTTGTATGTTTTGCCAAGAATAAATAATGAATAAACCTTGACTAACTACAATTCGAAAAACTTGACTAATAAATAGAGATTAACTAGTTGTTTTTGAAGAAACAAAGACAAAAAAATGACTAAGAGTTAAAATTAAGTTGATTCGCATATTTTGGAGTACAAAAAAATTTTAAAAAAAATTGGTTAACATTTCATAAATTTTTATACTACTTGCCGCTTATTTATGCCCATTGATGAAATTTAACTCATATGGGCACCGTCAATTTATTCCTATTGAAAATTTTAAAATGTCTAAACATATATATTAAAGTCACAAATTTATGTAAGACGATTTTATAGATATTTTGTATAATATGGATCGTCATCACCTAATCCAACGTGTGTTGGTTGATTGAGTTATAAAAGAAGTAAGAATTAAGATTCGTAAGAGGTATTATAGCAAACCTACTCTATATTAAATTGCTGGTTGTTACATAAATATCTTCGTTGTCCACCTTGCAATGTGGCAAATCCATATTACTCTCTTCCTCCCTAAATTATCGTCTTCCTTTCCTTTTTCGTTCGTCCCAAAATAATTGTCCACTTTGACACTTACATTTTTATAACATCATTTTTACCACTTTACCCTTACTTTTTCACTCTACTTTAATTATGAGCCACATATACATGGACATTAAAGGAAACTACACATTAAACCAAGATTAATAATCAAGTCAATTACTTTTTCTTAAACTGTGCGTCGGGTCAACCAGGACGATTATTTAGGGATGGATGGAGTAATACATTATACTCTATTCGTTTCGGGCAAAAACTCAATTATATTATTTTGAGATATTTCACTTAAAGAATTTATTTCTAAAAACGAAGGTATAAAAATGTCATTTTATTACTAATTAGTTATTAAAAATGATATTTTTTAAAAAAAATTAATTTTAAAAGGATGACATTTTATCTAAAACGGAGGAAGTAACCGATAAAATTCATTTAATAACATTAAAAACTACGTGCTCCTTTTTGAAAGAAAACTTTTTTCAATTGAATAATAATTTTAGGACGGAGTCCACCCGTTCAAATATAAAATTCCCTTATTAATTTTACAGTCTAGTGTCGCTATCCAACTTTCCCGTTCAAATATAAAATTCCCTTATTAATTTTACAAGCTAGTATCGCTATCCAACTTTTCTCTAATAAAAGGTGTCAAATCAATGACTCACTTTTATTCTCTTCATTTTGCAATATTAACAATATTTTACTTTTATTTTAATTAATTATTTGGTCCCTCGATTTGCATCAAAAATTTTGTTTGATCTTCTAATTTTAAAATAAATTAGTTTAGTCATACATGTGTTACATTTTTGTTTTTAGATTGCCCCTAGAACCATTAGCATTTCAATTGCCGTCAATTTTTTTTTTAAATGACAAAAGTAACTTTTCTTCTTTCAAATGACGAAAATATAGATATCATATTAACTTTTTTTACACGAGCAAACCTGCTTCCTTCCATTGATATTGAATTCTTCCAAGAAACTTATCAAACCTTTTCGGGGCAGCCCTCTTGAAGATATTCACCTTTCTTTCTACTTTTAGCAAGCAAAAACCCTATCTTACAAACCAATACCGAGTTCTCACAGTTTTCACTATCCCAACGAGGCGTCTAATATAATTTTTACACCCCTTCTTCCCCATTTTCAATCCCTCACCTTCGGTTCCACCATAACTGCCACCACCGCTGCCATATCCATATTATAAACAAAAACATACTCCATATTAGACACATCACAGGAAGTCTCAAACTACTGGAGCCTAGGAATCAGTAGAACATTACTTTTAACATATCTTCTGGATCATCATTATAAAGCCTTTGAATAAGTCGGGCAACTGAATTCTGTTCTTCATTGAAGTCCTCTTCATCAAACTAGAAAAAGAAGAATGCAAATAGTTATCTTCCCTCTCGATCTCTCCTTCATCCTTTCAAATAAACCCAAAGTTCAATTCAAACCAATAAACCCAAAATTAAACCAAGTAACCCAGAAAATTCCATAATTCAAAATTCAAATTAAAACCCAGTAACCCAGTAAATCTTCCATCTTTCTAAGAATTGATCGATTTTCTCGAGGAAAGTCAAAGGTTTCGCTAGATGGTACGTAGATCTCAACTTTTTCGTCTGAAAACTAGTTTTTTCTCTTCCTTTTATTTTCCAATTCGATGTCCAACACTAAATTTTGACAACTGTGATGAATCAAAGAGAAAAGTTGGGCTGCCATTGTTAGGGTTGCGGGAAAAGAGGTGGACGTTACGGATGACAAGGATGAGGTACTCGGTGGAGAGGTCGTCGACGAGGACGTTGGTGCCGATAGAGATGGCGGTGATTCAGGGTTGGGGACGAAGAGGAGTAGACGGATTCCGAGGTGTAGAAGGAGATGACGTGGTTGTAGAAACAGAGTAGGCGACAGAGCTGTTGGTATAGAAGGAAGTGATTAGAGCACCGCCAATGTGCAATTCTTAGTGGATTCTTTGGTGAAGAATCCATCTCCTCCCCCCATTGTCCAATTCTTATTGAATTCTTCCGAAGAGAGAGAAAGTTGGTTTCTTTGTTAAGAAACCATTTATCATGGAGGAATCACAGTCACAAGAGAGGAGAGTGTGCAGCACACTCACTTCACAAATGGCGCCAGACAAGATCGCCAAGGCCCAAGGAAGAAAAGGTGGGTGCCGCCTCCACTAAAACAAAAAACGTAAATTTTTTTTAAACCAATCATTTCGACCGCTTTTTTAAAACAAAGGATTCAAAAAAATTTTAAAAAATTCAAATTGTAACCGTTGGGGTCCTGTGGGGCAATGTAACGAAAAATTTAAAAAAAAATGTTTTTTTTTAATTTTAATTATCTTATTTCTTCCCTATAAATAAACTACCTCAACCTTTTTCATTTTCTTCAAACCTTCTTTATTCCCTCTTTTATTTCTCCATATTCTCTTCTTTAAAATCACTTTCTACATACTTCTATTCTTCTACCAATAGCTACAAACGCTCAAAGATATAAACCATTGTCATTGTCCTACATTTTGCCACTAAAGATGTCTTCTACTTCTTCTTCTTCTACCAATAGCTCTAATATGCATAAATATACTCGTAATCCTACAAGTCCGAATCCAACGAAGAATCCAACATGTCTCAAGGTGATTTTTTTTTTTTGCGTATGATTGAATTACAACAACGATGATTGAAATGGAGAGAGCCAACATCAAGAGGCGCCGCCAAAGGAAAAAGAGGAGCTACATAAAGCGAAATCGTAGCAGAAATACTCAACTTGTTAATGACTACTTCTCCTCTCAAATTATCAGATCCCCGATCATATATTTCGGCGACGCTCCGAATGCATAGAAATTTATTCATTCGATAGTTAATGCATGGAGAATCATTCAAATTATTTTCAACAAAGGCCTCGATGCATACGGAAAAGTAGGTCTATCACCACTTCAAAAATGCACGCCAGCCTATCCGTCAAGGCTTATGGAGTTCCCGCCGATCATCTCGACGAGTACCTCCGATTAGGAGAAACAATCGCTATCGATCGCATGTTTAACTTTCCCGCCGATGTATTATCGAGTTGTTTGGAGGTCAATACTTAAGAAGGCCAAATGCTAATGATACAACAATATTCGCTTCAAATGCACGAGCAAAGACACGATTTCCGTGTATGTTTGGAAGTCTTGATTGTATGCACGGAATGGAAAACTGTCGCCGCTGGCAAGGTCAATATGCATAGGTCATGGGAAACCAACAATTGTGCTCGAAGTCGCTCGTTAGGCCTCGGCAGATTTATGGATATGGCACGCATTTTTGGGGTCGCGGTCTCGTAATGATCTTAATGTGTTATATGAATCACCTTTGTTCAATAACGCATCAAGGAAATGCACCGCCGCAATTTCAAAGTGAATGGCACACAATATACAAAAGGATACTACCTAACATATGTAATTTATCCGAATTGGGCTACTTTTGTAAAAAGTTTTTCATGTCCGTCGGATGCTAAGCGAAAGAAATTCAAAAAAGATGCAAGAGGCTGCAAGAAAAGATGTCGAACGAGCATTTGGAGTACTCCAATCAAGATGGGCAATTATCAAAGGTCCTAGCAGTGTTTTGGCATGTAGATAACTTGAAAGAAATAATGCTCACATGCATTATTCTACACAACATGATTGTGGAGGCCGAGGGTGATCACGCATTTAATGGCCGATGATGTCGTTTATGACTCTCCACAAGTGAACCATGGGTCAACTCAAGCATTTCATATGCAGCGAAATTCAGAGGTACGTGATAGAAGCACCCATCATGTTCTTCGATCGAACTTGGTTGAGCATATATGGTGACAATTAGTGATAGAGTTTAATTATTGACGTTTTCATGTACTTTTAATTATTGAATTGTTTTGACGTAATTTTTAAGTGTTTATGTTTTATGTAATTTTATCATTTTATGTATTTAACGTTTTTATGTAATTTTCTATTTATGTTATTGTACGAGTTATGTATAATATGTGTTTTATAGATAATTTATTAAATAAATTATAAATTATAAAATTTAAAAATAATAATGTAATTTATTATTTTTAAATTAATTTTTGTCTTAATTTATAAATTAATTATTTATACGAAATATTTAAATATGAAATATATAAAATAACGTGAAATAAATTTATTTGTTGAGAAGTATAAAAATAAGAATGAAATGTAAAGTTAATGAGGTGGCAATGAGACCTAGTTAAGAATATGTTAAGAATCGTATACAATTGGAAGATGAATTCTTAAGTAGAGAAAAAGAGAAAAATGTGTAGGTGGCAGTGGGACCCAGTTAAGAATTTGTGGGAAGAATTCCCACATTGGAGATGCTCTTAGGGGTTGGGGACGGAGATAATTAGTGAAGAACCTACAAAATGGATGGGTTCTTGCAGGGCTGTCGGCTGCGTGTGTGGGGAGGGGGGGAGGTAGAGGGATTTTTATTTTATTTTATTTGGTGTTAAATTTAATATTTTTTTTTGTGTAAGAAGTTGTGTAAAAATAGTATAAAATGAGAAGATTTATTCTTAAGTGTGTAAAAAGAGAAAAATGTGTAGGTGACAGTGGGACCCAGTTAAGAAGTTGTATAAAAAATGGGTAAAAATAGAATGCCAGTTAAGACACTCAATTTTGGGTACCAAATGATGTGGTATCTTATGTGTCATATTATTAACATAACTTTTAACTTATAGTGGAGCCTATAAAATACCAAATAAGATGACACATTGGAAACCACATCATTTGGTGCACAAAATTGAGTGCTCATTGAGTGACTCTAGCATTACTCTAAAAAATAACATTGAGGATGCTCTAAGGAGAGAAAAAGGATGGGGCATGTTTATGGTTGCTTGGTTTTCAGAGTAAGGGTACTTTGGATTTTGCCAACCAAATTTTTGGGGTACTTCGGACTTTTCGTTGATACATTAGACAGAAATTGAAACGTTAACGACTTTAGGGACAATCTAACAACAAAACGCAACATGCAGGATCAAACTATTTTTAAAAAAAATTTAGAACCAAACAAAAAAATAATTACAAGTCAATGGACCAAATAATTATTTAAACCTTTATTTTTTAATTTTAATTAGAATGAAAATAAGGCACTTATTTTTAATTGTCATAAAAAAGAATAAGAGATGACAAGTATATAAGAAAGACAATCTTACAAGTATTTTTTATAAAACGAATTCTTTTGACCCGATCTAACGTGCATTGATGGTATGAGCTCTGTGTGAATGAGATTTAAGCTTATGAATTAATATTTACTAGATTCTGTGTTCGTGCCTATGACACGATGTCACTATGAGACGATGTCAGTATGAAAAGGTGCTGGTATTCAAATAAATCAATATATTCAAGAATGTTGTTAAGACCATTTTTTTATTGTTTAATACAATTTTAATTATTTAAATTTATTCGAATACTGACACGTCCTATAATTGAGAACGATGTATTAAAAAATATATTAGAAATTAAAATAAAAACAGTAATAAAAACAGTTTTTTTCTTTTAGAGTGGTTTTAACAAAATAAAAAATCGAACATATTTTGTAAGAAAAACCCAATAAATTTTGTTTTAGACATTTTTTATTAAATAATTAAAAATGTATTAAACAATAAAAAATTGTCTTAACAACATTCTTGGATATATCAACATTTATTCGAATACTGACACGTCCCATAATTAAGAATGATGTATTAAAAATATATTTAAAATTAAAATAAAAACAGTAATAAAAACAGTTTTTTTCTTTTAGAGTAGTTTTAACAAAATAAAAAATGGAAAGAATTTTCGAATTAGTGTTCGAATTTTCGAATTAGTGATTTAAAATAATTTTTTAAAATCAAACATCTTTAAATGAATTTAAAATGACATTTGTAAATCAACATTTACTTCCATAGACGTATTTTTCCTTGATTCCTTTAATAATCTTTAGACCAACCTAAGCGTAGTATTGTCAAGCAGTTCAAGACTTTTGCTTTTGGAGTTGAGACAAACAATAAAAATGAGGTTCTCAATATGTACATAGAAATATACTCCATCCATTTCGAGTAAATAGTCTCCGTTTGAAAGTTAAATTTTTTTAAAGAAAATAACAAATTTAATAACCCATTGGTAATAAAATAATATTTTTATGCTTTAATTTTTTAAAATGGACTATTTAAGTAAAACATGTCAAAATTGAATGGTAAACTTTTTGCTCGAAACGGAAAGATAAATATTTAAATATATAAAGCTAGAATATAACTATTTCATCAAATTGATTTATTAGTTAGAATATAACTATTTCATCTAATAGATTTATTAGTCCATTTTACATGAAGGCTTATAGTTGAAAGAAATTTAAAAAATGAAGGAAAAAAGAGAAAGAAAAGAAGGAGAACAAATAGGAGTTAAAAAGAGAACAAACGTCCCCCACAAAAAGGTAGGTTGAGATTGAGACGGAGAAAAGGAAGGAAGAAAACGTGAATAGATGAGTTAAGATAAAAACGTGAATAGATAGGTTAGAGATAAAAACGGTTGATAAAAACGTGAATGGGTAAGTTGGGATAAAAACATGAATAGATAGGTTAGGGATAAAAACGGATAGATTATAAAAACGGTTTAAATTAGATTAAATCCTGGTCGTTAATAGATAAGTTGGGATAAAAATGTGAATAGATAGGTTAGGGATAAAAACGGTTAGATTATAAAAACGGTTTAGATTCGATTAAATTCTGGTCGTTGATTATGTTTCGTAAAAACAAATCCTATCCGGTAAATAGCTTTTGATATGAGTTAATCCTGACCGGTAAATAGCTTTGTTAAAACTAAATCCTGGCCGGTAAATAACTTTTCCCAACCGCCTGATCCGTTATGAAGATTTAGAAGCCAATATGCCAATTACAAATGCAAAAAAAAAATAAATTAAAAAAAGAAATGTAAAATCTAATATATAATAAATTATTCAATATTTGATATTATTTTGATATTTTATTTCTTATTATTTCGTAAATCATATTGAACTATATTAAATGCTATTGTTTATATTAAACGCACTAAAGATATTTGTAAAGTCATTTGAATCTGAAAAGTTGTTGTCAACTTCATTAATTGATTTTTATTTCAATTTCCAAAAAAAAATATGACAACTATACAAATTATAACTTTTTGTGGGATATTTCCATTATCTGCTGCTCTCTTTTTATATATGTACTGGTACTCTTGCCCGTGCCGATGGCACGACGCCAGTTTATGAATTTATCAATAAATGAAGCAAATAATGTAGAAATTAATTAATATTTACTTATAATTTGTCTAAGTTAATTATGATAACAATTAAAAAGAAAAAAAAAAACAAATATTTCAAATTACAAAACTTACGCTTTTTAAAAAAAATTATTTGTATACGAAATTGCGGGCCGAAAAAATATTAAATTTATTAAGTTAATTACGATAACAATTAAAAAGAAAAAAAATAAAATAGAAATATTCAAAACTTAGACATAAATTAAATTGGAATTCAGTTTCAAAAAATAAATTGATTAAGTTAATTACGATAACCGTTAAAAAGAAAAAAATATTTCAAATTACAAAACTTACTAATTTTTTTTGTATAAAATTGATTAATTAATTAAAATATCGAAAAGAAAAGGGACGTGAGTTTGGTGGAGGAAGGATAAGCGGCCACCAACCGTGAATAGTGGGGGGAGTTGGAGAGAGAGAGGGGGTAGTTGCTCAACCGCCATTCACACATGTGAACTCGGGGAGTGATAATGAGCGTAGGATCTCAGTAAATGAATCAATCTTAGCCCCTAAATAGCTTTAGTCAATTGCACATATACGACTATAAACTATATTGTATTATAGATAAGACAGTCTTATACAATGCATACTAATAAGAGATACTCCATCTGTTCTTAAAAAAATATCTTGCTTTCTTTTTATCCCTCCAAAATAATTGTCATTATCTAAATTTTCTTTTTAAATAATACATTTTTATCATTTTATCATTATTTTTTTTTACTTTAATTATAACTATATGTAAAAAAACTTTAAAATAAACTATATATTTAGACCGGTCAAAGAAAGTACAGTGATTTTCGTCCATCTCAAAACACCATCGATCCATATTCTTTAAAGCAATTGAATTAAAATCCTGATTCATCAATCATATACTCCCTGAAGAAAAGTACTGATAGATTCATATTCTATAAACATTTTAGATTTAGATCAAAATTTTCAATCCATGAAGAAAAGTCTACTCATTTCGTGACCCAACAACCGTTGGATCTCTTCCTTTAAACTTTCTCTCTCTTATCCAATATTTGGCGCTATAGCTATAAATGAATGAACCATTAATACTAGTACACCACCTACATAACCAAGAGCACTAGTACAGAGACAAAGGGTAAAGAGAAGGGGGGAGTTTGACTTTTACAAAGTCAAACCATGGAGAGCTCCAAATTTGTTCTTCTGAACCTGGTACTTACTATTTTAGTCATCGCTGTATCTTGTTTTTCAAGTGGAGTCCGATGTCAAGGATCGGTTGAGAATATTCCGGTGCCGTCGATTGGACCTCACAATATCGCCTTCGATTTATGGGGGAGAGGTCCTTATACCGGTGTTAGTGACGGAAGGATCCTCCGTTACGTTCCGTCAAGACAAACGTTCGTCGACTTCGCCTATACTGCCCGCAATAGGTATCTTTCTCCACTTCACGTTATAGTGTGTGTTTTCTTTGTGGTATTGTGAACTAGTCAATTACTCTTTGGATAGGACGTCTTACGGATTTTAATTTATAATCTAATTGGTCAAAATAATAATTTTAAATAAAATACTCATAAGTCGTGTTTCCTAAATTTTTGTCATTATTTATCTGTGGCCATGCCATCCGTAAATTTGTCTTACGATTGTTAAACACTCATACGTCTCTTTCTTTTACAATTCTACCAATTAACATACGATAGGTCATAGGTCTCGTTTTTTACAATTCAGCCAACTAGCATATAATAGGTTACAATTGGTCGGATGTTTTACAGAAAATATCCGTAAAACATTATATTCTAAATATTTTTGTGTTTAACATTATGATAAAGTTTCTTTTTTGGTTTTATAATGCATGTTAATTTAAGTTTTTTGTTTATGTCGTTGAAATTTTGGAGATAAGGGAAAGGGATTACTTGCAGTGTTGATTTTGTATTTATAAAGTACGTGCAGTCAAAAGGCAAATATCGTGTCAAACATGAGGCTCTCTAATTGTACCGGTAAAAGTTAAGAAAGTTTATTTATTGGAGAATATACTATTTCTTCCATTTTTATTCTTTTCTATCTATTCTAAAATAATTATCTAATTTGAAATGTATTTTAAAAAAAATCACTTTTACTATTTTACTTTTATTTTTTTATCCTATTTTAATTATGAGTCATATGCACATATATTGTAAAAGAAATTATATATTAAATCAATATTAATAATTAAGTTAAACATTTTTTTAATCTATGCAACGGGTCAACTAGGACAATAATTTTGAGACGGAGAGAGTACATAATACTCTCATGTAATGGGTAGTTTTTTTTTTAATAAAATAAAATTTTGAATTATGTTTTTATATTTTTTAAACTTATTAAAAACATACTTAGTAGTATCATGACAGTATATTTATTTTTTCAAGCAAAAATTTGAAAAATTTATCTTTTTAATTTTAAAAAGTCAACAATAACATTGATTTAGGAACGAAAGGACATTGTTTTGCATGTGACATGTGTGTATTATTACAAATTGACAATGCTGATTGATACTTGACAGCGATAAATTTAAGTACTCTGTCTTAAAATTATTTGTTAGCGAATATTAGAATATTAGGGGATAATATTCGAATATTTGCTAACAATTATCATGTTTTTATTTTTTTGTCATGTTTTTATTTGTAATTATATTTTTTAGGTTAATATTTTTATTATTTTATCTTTATTTTTTTCTTATTTTATTTAAATAAAACTACATATTATAAAAATATTAATAATTAAATTAATAATTTTGAAACGAATGAAATAATTTATAAATGACTTTTGTTTACCATAAAGTAAGTCTTTCAAATATCAAAAGATGACACATGTCTTTAATCACTGGTTGGTCCGAGTGAAGAAAGATTATGATGTTTGAAACAAAAATTTACCACAAAAATTTTAAAAAAACGGTCCTATTTATATTTTATATAAGACGTATTTTCTTAACTCGACCTACTCCGCATTACTGATTTGAACCGCATTACTGATTTGAACCGTGAGAATTGGACTCCATTTTATAAGAAACCTACTTTAGGAGCCTATGTGCATTTTAAAAGCTATTTAGAGAGGTCCCCTTCAACCACTAGCTTGACAAATAATTTAGTATCTCTAATCCTAAGGACAAAGACAAAATATAAATAATAAATGACAGTCTGTCTTTAAGAAACAAAGATAATAGTCGTCTTAAGATAGAAAGACTACTATATAAGAAAAATTAGTTTTTTAAAATGGAAAGTAGGTAGGGTCAAAAATCAAAATAAACAAGAGAAGAAGGCGAAAATAGAAAGCGGGTAGGGTCAGAATAGACAATACCAGAAAAAGTATTGGAAAAAAAGACAAAAAAGGATAGGAGAGTCCAGCACATCAAGTTTTTTATTTTTATATTGTGTACAAAAGGCACCAAATACTTTTCCCGATTATAATCACTCCCTCGCTCTAAAAAAAATTAAATAAATAAAAATGAAAATTGAGACTCTTGATTTTTATATTTAATTTTACTAATATTTAGATGAATATTTGATGATAATTTAGTTAGTTTTTGAAAATAATTATAGAATATAAGAGGTATAGTGTTTTAGTGCAGTTTCTAAACATTATGATACAAAGTAAATAAAAATATATTGTGTTCCTTTCGTTTCTAAATAATTGTCCTTTTTTTTTTGTTATTTCCAAAATTATTTTTCTCTTTCAAAACTTTTTTTTAGAAAAAAACAATTTTAACTACTTTACCCTTACTTGTTTTTACTATTTTATCCTTACTTTTCCTTCCTTCTTAGTTATGGGCCATATGCAGTTGAACTTTAATCTAAAATACATATTTTATCAATATTTATAATTAATTCAAATATTTTTTTTAATCTTTGCATCGAGTTAGTGATGACAATTTTCCTCATGTCCGTTTACCCGCTCAGACCGCCCTCAAAATAATAGGCACACATGTCCATTTGATATCAATTAATTTTGATAGGCATATATAGGTTTAAATGGGTGGCCAATTAGTCATTCACCTCTCACCCATTCTCAACCACTGTGTCTCTCACATATTCTTAGAAAGTGGTTGTGGAGGGAGAGAGATAGGAATGTATCTACATTTGTCAAATTGGGCTAAAGGCCGCAAGTATGCCCACCCTGCCACCTAAAATTGGTGGGTTAGGCCAATGAAGTGAAGGATCGTTTGGGAGCGTTGCCCGCATAGGCTGCGGGCTTGAACGGTGCGGGGCGGGGACGGTTTGCCTGTCAATTAAGAAATAATATGAATAATTGCGAGCCGGTATCATTTTCTAGAATCATAACCGTTCAAGTACCATGTTTTTTTTTCAACCTCATAAGTCCATTCTCGTTATTTTCTTCCTTAAATGCCCATCCTCCTATTATCCTTTCTTCTCCAAAATTCATAGCCATTCCCGATCTCATTTTCCCTTTAAAGCGTTTTCTTCCTAAAATCATATATGTCCATCTATACACTTGTCCATCAGGAAGAGGATTGAGCTAAATATATGTTTCTATCTTCGTTGTAATTTTGTAATCAAAGTGCTTATTCCATTCCATGTTTTTTTATTTCATATGGAGCAGACCCAGAACATTTGTGTTCTATCTCTGCTGTAATTTTGTAATCAAAGTGCTTGGTTTTTACTAGAATCATAGGTGGGTAGAAGCCGAAGAAATCACTTGAAGGCAAATCCAATTTGGATATCATTGCCTATGATGTGGGTGTCGTTGCCTATGATGTGTGTGTCGTTGCCTATGATGTGTGCGTCGTTGCCTCCAATTTGGGCATCATCGCCTATGATGTGTGTGTCATTTCCTCTAATTTGGGTGTCGTTGCCTCCAATTTAGGCGTAAAAAATTATTGAACTAACTAGCTTAGCTTGATCAAGGTTTGAACGCTAAGAAGGCCATAACGGAATTGTGCCCACCAAATCTAAATGAATTTGAAATGCCTGCACATTATCATGTTTATATCGACCTTTCAACCACCTACTAAAGCAATTGAATTTGACTACAAGTATAGAGATTTGGGGAGAATGAATGTTTTATGAGGAAATGAGAAACACATGGGAGGATGGAGCGGCTCCAAGAGGCTGCAAGGGCAGGGGAGCGACTCCGATAGGCCTTTTTGAGACTTTTCTATGCCCGAAATTGTGGAACGACGCCCAAAAAATTTTGACTAACGCCCCAAAATTTTTGAACGACGTCCAAAATTTTTGATCGACGCCCAAATTTTTTTACCGACGCACAAATTGGGACAGTGACTTTGTGTGCATACATTTCCTTCATTAAAGGAATTTTCGTTGTTTTCCTCCAAAAAGTGCATTGTAGCGGTTTAAAAAAATAATGATGGATTTTTGTGGTTATAATTCCACCGCTAAAAAAGCGCCATTTCATCCCAAAAACATGGTGGCGGGCCTAAGAAATGTCAACCCAACCCAAGGTTAATGACACCTCTGAGGCCATTTTTGTGGTTAGATAATTCCCAACCCATTTTGACAGCTCTAAATCTCTAATGGTACTGATCCGATTATCACCCTAATTTATACTTTTCATTTATTACTAATTAGGAGTTAGGACTATTGCTCATTGGGAGTCTTCACATATAAAATTAATAAACTTAAAGATTTTTTCAATCCTTGAAATCTTATCTTCACTTCAACCGCACTCTCCCCTCTCTCTTCAAATCGCCGCTCCCCACTCTCTCTTCACAGACATGAAAGCATCCACATTGTTAATTCTTCTTACACAGCTTCTTAGCTAAGTCCAACTGCCACCTACACACTTTTCTCTTCCTATCCATTTAAGAATATATATTCTCATTATGATGTAGCGGAAGCTCTAGAAAAGTAACTGATATCAAGGTTATTGAGATCTTGCACAACTACTAGCGATGACCTTCCAAATACTACTGAGGTTCGCAAACCTACCACGATCTAGGCATTAATTCATGTTGATTCAATGAATACCAGAATTAGAAAAAATAACTTGTTTATAAAACGACAAAAACTGCCTCTCAAAACAACTCTAAAAGTGTTTAAATATATCTAAAACGCTAAAGACAATAAATAGTTGAAATTACAAAAAAACCCAAAAACTTACAAAATCTTTAGTGACTCGTAACACTGTCTAGGCATATTATACATAACTCGTAAAATAACATAAATATAAAATTACATAAAAACGTTAAAATTGAAAAAATTACATAAAACATAAATACTTCAAAATTACGTCAAAACAATTCAATAATTAAAATTACATAAAAAGGTCAATAATTAAACTCTATCACTAGTCGTGGAGAAAATAAAGAAGGTTGAGGTGGTATATTTATAGGGAAAAGGGAAGAAAATAAAAATAAAAAATGGTTTAAAAAATGAAAACCCAACTGTTGAACATCCCCCCCACAACCCCCATCCCACCCAACGACTACAAATTCAGAACAATTAGATTTAAAAAAAAATTGAAAAATCCAATTTTCAAGCAACTGGGATCCATTAGAAAACTCTCACGCCTCCTCAACACGTGTGGTGCACGCGCCATGTCTGAGGTAGCGATGCACCAAACCGCCCCCCCTGCATGTCTTCTTTTTCCTGGTCGGATTTCCACTTAAATAAGAAGTGTATGCTCTCTCTCTCTCCTAGGTGGATGAATGAAGAAGATGTCTCCCATTGTTGTGATTCCTCTTCTTAGTAAGAAGAACGCTAAGAAGAGTCAAAACCCAACAATGGGGATGCCCTGAGACATCGCACTCCCCCTCTATCTCTTGAGGCCATAATCGTCACTCTCTCCCTAGTCTCTTCATCTACAATTACTGCTCACCACCACATCGGCGTCACCGCTCACCATCCACACCAGACACCAACACTCTCTTTCTTTACCTCACCCTTCGACGCTTGCCTTCTCTCTTTTGAAAATGACATCGAAGACTTGAAATGTGAGTTCGTGGCTTGTCTACCTCAAGTCCTTGGAGAAACTATCTTCCAGATCTACTTACCACGGTTCTATACTCTGAGTTCCGAGTAAAATATCTTCAATACCTAGTCCTCGTGAACCAGGATGAAAAAAAGTAATTTCTTCGTAGCAGTCTTCCTCGCCCAATCTTGCCTAGGAATAAAATTTATAGCTTACACAAGCAATTGTCGAATAGTTTTAATTTTGATCTCTATTTTTATGTTTTATAATCTAATATTTTTATGAGATTGATGATTCATTTCTCTTTAATTCTCTGTTTGGATCTTGGATTTCAATTTTTTGAATTTGTATTTACATTTTAATGTAGATTCAGTATAGTATTGATATTTGTTTGTTGCTCAAATCTTGTGAGTATGCCCGTTTTACCCGCGACCCAATAGAGGTTGGGCTGGACCAAGGTTTCCAAAGATCGTTAATATGATGGGCAAACCCGCCGGCCCCGTTTTATAGCGGGTTTTCTAGGCCCGCGGCAAACCCTCGTCGCGCGCCCGTTTTGACAGCTCTGGATGTGTCATGGGGTAAAGTACGAGGAATTTATCAAGTACAACCTTTGACCCATGCAATATTCTTTTATGGCCTTTGACCAGCCAAAAAAGGGAACAAATCGAACAGACAAAAATACCCTTCGGATTTTAAGGTCGATTAACTCGACCTTAATCGACCTTTTATCGACCCAAAGGTCGAGTTGATCAATCTTGAGCACATTATATTAGTTTTGAAAGTTAAAAGGGTATTATGGACAATTCATCATAGAAGAGGCTATGAAAGAACAATTTTTTGGGAGTTAGATTAGTTTTGAATTTGGTAGGTTTGAAAAGGTTATTAATAAATATACCACATAAAGTACAGAGACTTTTGATGTCTTTTTGGTATTTTTTTTTCCTCCTAAGGGTGTGAGAAGGGATCGAAAGCCATGATTTCAAATTATAATTTAATATACATATTTTGAAAAATAAAGGAGATTAAAAGTAATATAAGTATTATTTTTATTCGCATATAACTAATTTAAATTTATCTTGTCTCTTCATAATAGTGGGGCCCTTCAACAAATAATCGGAAATAGTAAGAATGTTTCCTCTCAATAAACATTATTTAGTTGCTTCATTTTATTAACACTTATGTTGCATAAAATATTATTCTATAAATGAATTTTATAATATTAATTTTTAGATAATAATTGTATTTTAATTGAAAAATGGGTGTCCATGCTCATTTATATCCATATTATCAAGTGGACATTTTTGCTGGTTCATTTGAGTTCATCGCTCATATGGATAGCCATACCCGTTTGTTTGATACTCTACATGGAGTTAAAGAGAACAATAAATTAGGGGTGGGAGAATATTTGTAAAGAATAGTGTATTTGATTAGTTTTGAAATGAGATGGTGGGTTTATCATGAGAGTACATTGGCTATTGTTAAAGACGAAATATATTTTAAATAGACGCAATGATTTATAATCATTCACTATTATGCTTGTCTTTAAGTATAATTATCACTTGCCTTTACAAATTATGTACTTCCTCCGTTCTGAGCAAACAGTTCTCGTTTGAAAGTCAATTTTTTTTAAGAAAATGACACTTTTAGTAGCCAATTAGTAATAAAATGACATTTTTATACCTTGATTTTTGAAAATAGATTCTTTAAGTGATACTTTTTACCCGGAATAGAAGGAATATTTGATTATTTTCAAGTAAGATGGTGGGTAAATTATGAAAGCACAGATCGGCTTTTGTTAAAACGAAATAAATTGTAATTACACAAAATGATTATGATCATTCACTTGCCATTAATGAATGACAAATAATATTACAAGCTCGAGCAACTTATCCATATATGAGCTTTAGTGTTAGAGCCTTTGAATATTAAGTTTATGATAATTTGTAAAATCCAAGTCATTATTTAGATTTTTTTCATCCGATGGGGTAAAGATGCAAGTAGAGTTGATCTGACAACTAGATACTAGAGATTGTACGAATACCGCAACCTCGAGCTCGTAATAACATAACTTGTAAGAATCACTTTTATTAAAAGTGCATAATTGTAATTACCCGAAATGATTTATGATTATTCACTTACCTTTGACGAATTTATGTATTTGGTTCAGGACAAAGGCGTTTTGTGATGGGATTAATACTACAGACTTCTTAACAAGATGTGGGAGACCCTTAGGTGTAGAGTTTTACTATCGCACCGGAGAACTCTTCATTGTAGATGCCTCTTTAGGATTCTTTGTGGTCGGACCTGAGGGAGGCCGCGCAACCCGAATTGCCGCTGGAGCTAATGGAACGCGATTCCGCTTCACCGTTGGTCTTGAGGTTCATCAAGAGACCGGGAATATTTACTTCACTGACGCTAGTACTTCCGGTGGAGTTGAGTAAGTACAAATTCATTCATTTTATCTTCTTGTGCTGAGTAGTGCTAAAGTTTTGAGATGAGAAATTTGGATTCAAAATATAGTTGGCACTTACAACTATTTAACGGTCGTGTTCCATTATTTAGAGCCTGTTTGGATACGCACGCCAAAAATGTAGTTTTCTTAGTTACAATTTATTAATTCTTCATCTTGAATCAATCTTCTCTTTACAGCCAAATCCAATATATAGTAACTATTGGTGATGCGACCGGGAGGGTAATGAAATATGATCAGAAGAAGAGAAAAGTATCGATTTTAGTAAGCGGACTCTCCGGGGCTGCAGGGGTGGCTATTAGTCAAGATGGACGCTATCTCATGCTTACAGAGTTTATCGGTAATAGAATTCGAAGGTATTGGCTAAAGGGTCCGAAAGCAGGTACCTTGGAGATTTTAAGGAACGTCACTATTGGAACTCCTGATAATATACACAGGTCGGAATCAGGAGATTTCTGGGTGGCATTGACAAGTCCGACTGGCCAGCCCCAAGGGATAAGGATCGACGGGGATGCGAATATTTTGGAAACATTGACATTTAGCCCTGGATTTGCACCTACATTTCTAGCAGAAGTTCTACCATACAGAGATGCTTTGTATCTTGGGACTCTTTCCGGACCTAATCTTGGAGTGTACAGGCGTGGATCATCCTGGAGTGCCATTTAAAGGTTTATTTACGTCAGTTTGGTGAAAGGAGTATGTTGTTTGTGTCAATGTATGTTTGTTCTTCTTTGTAAAGAACACGGGCTCGGCACCGTTTCAAAATAAGTTTTGTTTAGCAAAACAAATAACTGTTAAAAAATAAGTGTCGTTTTT
Organism: Codonopsis lanceolata; assembly: GCA_013146195.2. NCBI lineage: Eukaryota > Viridiplantae > Streptophyta > Magnoliopsida > Asterales > Campanulaceae > Codonopsis > Codonopsis lanceolata. The sequence goes on along the minus strand of CM028378.1, from coordinate 92,664,969 downwards.
TTTTAAATTTTATGTTTTGATAGTTAGACTTGCAGATTACACAATTAATCAAGATGTGCTAACTGGCTTTATGTCCAAATATTGTGCACCCTATTTTCTCATCTTAGTACTAGACTCTATTAGTCAGTTGAATAACTCAAGACATGCATGTTACCGCCGAAGTAAACAACGACCGTCTAAGTAAACAACGGATGGTCTGTAATACCACATCCCACGTCGGGTAGATGTGATAATTGTGTTCGATTTATAAGATGGACACACATTAACTCTGGGCACTAATATCATCTATGAATTTTTGAGTAAGCTTGTGGTGGGTCTGATAACCTTAGGTGTTGTGTGCTCTGTTGGTCGGTGTGGCCTACATGTAGCAGACCGAACTTTCGGGCTTAGGGCGTTATAAATGGTATCAAAGCGGGTTCCGATTGAAAATGTGAGAACAAAGTGCTTAGGGCGTTATAAATGGTATCAGAGTGGGTCCCGGTTGAAAATGTGGGAACAAAGTGCTTAGGGCGTTATAAATGGTATCAGAGCGGGTCCCGGTTGAAAATGTGGGAACAAAGTGCTGTGCAAGAGATTTAAGGATTTAAGTGGAGGAGATTATAATACCCCATCCCACATCGGGTAGGTATGAGAATTGTTTTTGATTTATAAGGTAATCACACACTACCTCTGGACACCAATATAATCCATGGATTTTTGGGTCGGTTTGTGATGGGATCGATAACCCGTGTTGCGGCTCAATGAGTCAATGTGCTACACGTAACGGATCGAGCTTTCGGGCTCAAAGCCTTACACACCTTACACCCAAGATGTTATGCCATCCACCCAAGATGTTACTGAGTGGGTTACACGTGCTCAAGACCTTACATGGTCGAAGGATGTTATGCCATAGAGCTTAATTTCAATTAATTTCAACTCCCCGCAAGGACGAAGATCTTATCCGTTGTTTTATATAAACCAACATTTGTGTCCGACTCATGCACGTATCGAGGATTGTTGGGAATTAATTTAGCAAGATTGGTGTTACCAAGTTTCTAAATTGATTACATTCATCGAAAATGGAAAGAAGTTGCAAAACTGAAACCTACATTTCAAGTAGATTAAATAAGTCTATTTATTATATCAAAACCATTTCGAGGGAACGAGATATTATTAATTAACTCAACTAAAGTGTGCAACTTAACTTTCATGATCCATTTTCATTCTTTACATTTTAGCACTTGTTAAACTTACCTTTGTTAAATTACAATATTCTAGATTAGGGAAAGTAAAAGGGAGAAATTTGGGACGGTTCCCTGTGATGAAATTATAACTGAAAAAGTTCATGATATTTGTTTTCAATCGCTAAAGTATACTTTTGGAAATAAAATAACGAATATATCCTTAATAAACAACAAACGCGTAAACAAAGCCGACACTCAAAATTGGGCATCGCAAAGAAAAAGCCCGTGTCACAATGGATTGAAGTCCCACCAAAATTGGACATCGCAAAGCAAAAACCGTGCGTCGCTATGGAATATTGAAGTCCCACCAAAATTGGGCATCGCAGTGAAAAAGCCATGCGTCGCAATGCATTGAAGTCCCACCAAAATTGAGCATCGCAAAGAAAAAAAAGGAGCTTCGCAATGGACAAATTGAAGCTGACCAAATTTTTGCTTCGCAATGTAAAACATTGGGCATCGCAAACTCCGATGCTCGCAGTGAAAGCAATGAGGCACAGTTGTAGATCTGGGAAAAAAAAGAAATAAGAAAATAACGAATGTCTCTCCTTGCATCAACCCATCCATCCCTAATAATATCATTAGTATGAATCATTTGAAAAAAATACTCAGCCACGCATTAAGCACAAAGCTAACTATTATTTCACCTTTTACTGTGTGCTCGTCGCATAAAGTGGCATAAACTAATTTTTGGAGGGAAAAATCCTTTTGAGTTCTAGCTCCTTATAAATTCAGTCAAAAATTTCTCTTCTCCTTCCAGTAGAAACATTGCCTTTTAGCATATCAACTAGCGTTTACACCCGTGCGTTAAACGCATGACATATATTTTTTACAACTAAACTATACAAAAGTAAAATAAAGAAGAAAAACAAAATTAAAGAGAACAATTGTGATTTTGATACTCCTACCAACAAATTAATGAAAGATTGTTTCAGCGGGTGAATATACACGTTATATTCTTTGAAACCATAAAGAGAAGGGACGGGGAGAGAGATAGGGAGACAGTGGGAGATGTGAAGATATTCATAGAGTGGTATATATAGATATATAAATGGAAATGATTTTAACTTGCCAAAGAAATACTTCAGTTTTCATTTTCAAAGTTTAATGTATTTAGAAATATGTGCTGTCAATACCAAGTTTCTTTATATTTGACGGAATCGTGCTATATTTGGATGTGCTAATTGCTTCTGCCTTTATATATGAAGGTAGAAACTGGTAGAAAAATAGGCTCGTTGGTTAAGTCATAGAATAACCTTTCGGATATGAAGAGTTGTCATTTTCAATAAGACAATTGTCATTTTTAATGTGAGAGTTGTCATTTTCAATGTGAGAATTGTCATTTTCAATGGAAGAATTTAGGGGAGGGAGGAGATTCAGAGTCACCCCTTCTTTTTCATTAAAAATATGATTTTGTTTTTCAATTTGCATTGTGATGCCCTATATTTTCACTGCGATGTCCAAATTTGGGCAATGACTTTGTCCTTTGCGCACATTTTCTTTATTAAGATTATCTTCATCATTTTACCTTCAAAAATATATTTTAGCTATTTAAAACAAATATAAGAAACCTAAGCGGTTATAATTCTACAAAAGGGGACCAACCCACAATTAATCCAAATTAAAAGACACCTAGGCCCAGTCCATTACACAAGTCATAATTCGTTTAGAATTTGTTATTTAACAAATCAAAATAATTTGAAGTAATACACTTTCCAACTAACATGTCGTCCATGATTGAACAATGGACTTCAACGACTAAATAGTTTTGATCCAAAACCTAATTACTTTGAATTGATAGGTTATGACTTGTTAGACGTTAGCCAACCACACATGACCTCCTAAGGAAACCAATTATCAAGTTGGCTAAAACAAGCTGCCTCTATATCTATATATACATATAAAAAGAGAGTTGTACACTTTGGAAAGTTTTTGACAAAATAAACTTTTCAAATATGCAACACTTTTGTTTACTTCAAAAGTTATTAATATGACGGATTTTGATACTAGATATTGTTAATATTAGATAAAATTATTCAAAAAAAAAAACCTTTTACATTTTTATTTATCTTTAGTCAATTGAATAATATTAAAAAATCTAGGATATATATATATATATTATAATCAAGCTCAGTCTTTCTGAAAAGTTAATTACTGGTCAGGATTCATTTTTACAAAACATGACTACTGGCCAGAATTAAGTCATTCTAAAAAGTTAACTATTAGCCAAGATATTGATAGATTTTGTGAATCTCAATAACAATATAGGAGATATCTGTATCCTTTTCCTTATTTGCATCATTTTCCTTATATTTTTTGTATTCTTTCCTGTAGAAACTGACAAAGTTTAGGAATAATGGCATAGCCTTTCCATTGAATAAATCACATATTTATAGAGGGATTTACAATTAGGGTTACACTAGAAGTAGGATACAAGAAACATATACAAGGAAGGTAACACAATTAGGAAAGAACTCTACAAGGTAATTACCACTAATTACTCATTACAAATCAACAAGAATAATTAAAAGATATTATTCTCTAACATGCCCCCGCAAGATGGACGTCCGAGAGGAGAGACCAATCTTGTGAAGTAAGTGATGAAACCGTTGGCGAGCAAGAGGCTTGGTCAAAGCATCAGCTAGTTGATCGGCCGAGGAGACATGACAAACTCGCATAAGCCCATCCTGAACTTGTTGCCGAATGAAATGAAAGTCCAGAGCCACATGCTTCATGCGAGTATGAAAGACCGGGTTAGAGCAAAGACTCGTAGCGCCCACATTGTCACAGTAAATGACTGGTTGAGTCGAGGAGGCGAGACCGAGATCGCTAAGAAGAGAGACAATCCACCGACTTCACCCAAAGTGGCGCCCACGCCCAGATTGAGCCTTCGCCGAGGAGCGAGCGACAATGCGTTGTTTCTTGGAGCTCCAGGAGATCGGGTTGCTGCCAAGATAGACAATGTAGGCACTGGTGGATGTGTAGTCATCCTTGTTGCCAGCCCAGTCGGCATCGGTAAAGGCATGGAGAGCAGGAGGAGACTGGCGATGAAGGAGGATGCCCGCATCAATTGTGCCACAGAGATACCGAAGAACTCGTTTGACCGCAATCCAAATGCTCTCTGGTCGGCCTATACATGAATTGGGAGAGTTTGTTGACAGAAGGCAACATCAGGCCGAGTGAGAGACAGATACTGAAGACTGCCGACCATTGCTCGAAATTATGTCGGATCCGAGAGAGCAGTGTCGGTGTGAAGAGTCAAGGTAGGCGAGGTAGCAAGAGGCGTAGCTACTGGGCGAGCATCGGTCATGCCTCGCGAGCAAGGAGATCGCCTATATACCGCCTATTTGGGAGAGCGAAGACCACTTGGGCGGTTAACAACATCAACCCCAAGAAAGTAGTGAAGATCACCAAGGTCCTTGAGAGAAAAGCGAGTAGCGAGCATAGAGATGAAAGTCTGAACCCCAGCGGGCTGGTTTCCAGTGACAATGATGTCATCCACATATACAAGGAGATAGATGATGGTGCCCGCAGTACGAAGGATGAACAGCGATGTGTCAGCCACCGAGTTTTGGAAGCCAGAGGCAAGAAGAAACTGACGCAGCTCATTATACCATGCTCGGGGAGCCTACTTGAGACCATAAATAGCCTTGCGAAGTCGGCACACATGTTGAGGTTTGTCCTTATCGGTAAACCCAGGCGGTTGAGCCATGAATACCTCCTCGACGTTGCCTTGAAGAAAGGCATTGTTCACATCCGATTGACGAAGAGCCCATCCTTGACAAAACGGTGAGAGAACAAGACGAGCGGTGGTCGGTTTAACCACCGGCCGAAAGTCTCGTGGTAGTCAACCCCCGGTCGCCGGTGAAATCCTTGGCTACTAGCGAAGCTTTGTAGCGATCAACGCATTCATCAAGATGTCTCTTGATACGGTAGATCCACTTACGACCAACTATATTGCGAGCATCTTCGGAAGGGACTAGATCCCAAGTCCCATCATGAGCAAGGGCATCAAACTCTTCGGACATGGCCCGACGCCACTTCACATCCTTCGAGAGCATGAGTAACACATGTGGGTTCACATCGCTAGCGAGCCGAAAGACTCATTTTGATCTTCGGTTTGAAGATGTTGTTTTTGGAGCGAGTGACTATGGAGGATGTGCCGGCGTGAGCGGAGCAAGAGGGCACGATGAGTCGAGCGGGCATGGGAACCAATGTAGCGCACAGACTTGCAGCATCGGTGATCTCTGCACTGATGTTGCCGTGGGGGGTCGAGCAACGGATAAAGTGCAATCCGCGAGCAGGGAGCCGTGGCCGAGGAGGATGGAGCACGGGCACGGGACAAGGAGCAAAGTGATATCCTCTGCTGCGATGTGGGAGGTTGGGTGGGCGAGCCGAGATCAACCAAATTCGATCGAGTGGCGGAGACACGACGAGGGTACCGAGCGAGCACGTGTGTATGAGGGACCGAGCAGCGATTCATGAGGGGTAGCCAAGACTCACTATCATAGGTGTCTGCGAAAGGTGGCCGGTGGCCGGGTGGACATGGGAAAGGTGGACTCGACAAAGCGAACATGACGCGATATGTACAGCTTGGTGGTGCTCGATCATAGCGAGATAGGCACTCGAGTGAGCGAGTAACCAAGGAAGACACACGGAGTGGAGCGAGCATCGAGTTTGTGGGCGGAGTAAGGACGAGCCAAGGATAACAGAGACAACCAAAAGCACGGAAGCTTGGCGTAGTTCGAGAGCCAAAAAGTTTATGGTAGGGAGACCGAGCAAGGGTGGGTGTAGGTAGTCGATTTATGAGATAGGTCGCGGTTTGGAAAGCAAACGACCGTAAGGGCGGCGGAAGAGAATCACGAGAGAGAAGGGAGAGACCGCCTCAACAATGTGGCGATGGCGACGCCCGAGAACCCATTGTGTTCGGGGTGAGGGGCGAGGTAAGAGATGCCATGAGATGCCAGTAGGCGGCCAAGCCGTAGTCCCTGCAAGCCCCATATACTCGCCACCATTGTCCGAGTAAAGGGTGACTATGGTTGTTTTAAAATAATTTTCCACTAAGGCTTTGAATTTGGGAAAGATGGTGGCAACCTCAGATTTGAGTCTGAGCGGGTAAAGCCAGATGTAATGGGTATAGTGATCAACAAAGATCACATAGTATTTGAACCCACCGATAGAGGGAAGGGGGGAGGTCCAAACATCAGTATAAATAGTTTGAAGAGGGAGAGTAGACACAATAGTATTTTGATGAAAAGGAATTTTATGACTTTTATTAGAAAGACAATCATTACAATGAATAGGAGTGCGAGCAAAGGTCTAATGCTAAACCTAGGCTAGATAATATCTCGACTTTGGATGGGGCCGACGGATGGCCAAGACGATGATGCCGCCCGATGAGAGACTTTGGAGCCGACACAAGCGTAGGGGCGGGCGGGAGATCAGGTCGGCCATTCATACACACCGCCCTTAGACTGTCCGGCCAACAAGTATTCTCCTCGCCGCCAGATCCTTCACATGAAAAGAAGTTGGTAAGAACTCAATAGAGGGTTTATTAGAGATGCAAAATTGAGATATGGATATAAGATTCTTTTTCATGTCGTGAACAAATAGAACATTATGAAGGGAAAAGTGTGTGAGGGTGTATGAAGGGAGGAGAAACCGTTTGGAGATAGTTAACCCAAGTACCATCACCAATGACCATGTCATCCATGCCCGTAGTTGGAGTGTAGCGAGAGATTGCCGAGGTCGCTAGTGACATGATGAGAGGCACCACTATCGAGTAGCCAGCTCGGAGTCCCCGTGTCTGTCGTGGTTGCAAGGTGAGCCCGTGGTTGCCACTTGGAGCCACTTGCCGAGTTGGGAGTAGCGGGCATAGAGGTGATGGCGATCGCTGAAAGTTTGGGCGAAGTAACCGAGTGGCCCCTGGCGGACATGCTTGACATTTGCCCGGATACGGTCGTTGTGGCCGAGGAGCGATGCCGAGGGTTGGGAAGGTGGCCGAGGTCAGCGAGGGCGGCCGATACCGAAGCTTGCGAGGAGGATTGCCGAGCTGTCGAGTTATTGCTCCTTGGTGCAGCAGGGTTGGCCGAAGTAGGGTGCGAGAAGGACGAAGGTGAGATCGCTTCAAAGAAGCTCGCGATTGATGAGTTTTTCATGAAGCTCATCAAACGATATGGGAGTATCCCGTCCTTCAACCACATCCAAGATGTGGCGGTAGTCATCATCCAAACCACCGAGGATGGTCTCAATGAGATCCTCATGGTCAAGAGGTTTACCCAGAGCAGCTAGTTCATCAGCTCGACTTTTGACAGACTGCATGTAGTCGGTGATCGACTGAGTTCCCTTGGTTGCTCGCTTGAGGTAATCTTTGATCTGTTTAATGTGACCGCGAATTGGGCGAGCATATGTATGAGCTAGGATGTCCCAGGCTTCACGAGCAGTGGCGACCTGTTGGATCAGAGGAACCAGGGGAGCAAACAGGAAGCCAACAAGAGCCCCAAAGAGGAGTTTGTCTTGGCGAATCCAAGGCTGGTAGTGAGGGTTTGGGGTGGGAACGTCCTTGGATGTTTGGGCATCCTTGGTGAGGACAGTGGGAGGCGGGCATGTGTGTGAACCGTCTACAAACTTGTAGAGGTCATAGCCAATGAGGGTGGCCTCAACTTGGAGTTTCCAAGCTATGTAATTGGTAGAGGTGAGTTTAGTGATGTTGTGGTGGGAGATATTGATGAGGTCGAAGGTTTGGGTGGGATCAAGAGGGTTTTTGACGGTGAGAGAGTGATTTCCGTTAGCCATTGTAGGGGATGTTTAGGGCGGCGGCTAGAGGAAGGGGAAGAAGGTTTTAGGAGCAGTGCTCTGATACCATGTAGAAACTGACAAAGTTTAGGAATAATGGCATAGCCTTTACATTGAATAAATCACATATTTATAGGGGGATTTACAATTAGGGTTACACTAGGAGTAGGATACAAGAAACCTATACAAGGAAGGTAACATAATTAGGAAATAACTCTACAAGGTAATTACCACTAATTACTCATTACAAATCAACAAGAATAATTAAAAGATATTATTCTCTAACATTTCCCTCTTCATTATATAACCTTTCCCTCAAGGGCAAAGCTGGTTGTCTCCCTCAAGTTTATTAAAATCTAGCTAGCAAGGTACCGCCCCTATTTCCCTAAAAAAAAATTACAAAATTATCTTTTAATTTTTTCCCACTGTTGGATGATCATATTGTTTTAATTGATTACCAAGAGGTGTTCATTTTAAATTATTTATTTTGAATATTGACACCGTCCCATACTAGCGTCGTGCCATAGGCATATATATATATATATATATATATATATATATATATATATATATATATATAAGAGGTGCACAATTTGGAAATTTCCCGCCAAAATGAACTTTCCAAAAATATCAACACTTTTGTTTAGTCAAGAGTCATTAATATCACAGTTTTTGATACTAGATATTGTTATTATTAGATAAAATTATTCAAAAACCTTTCACATTTATATTTATCTTTAGTCAATTGAATAATGTTAAAAAATCTAGGATGAATTGTGAATAAATACAATATAAAAACAATTACAAGATTGTCGTTATAATAGTAAATGTTTGCTATCATTTACTGTTACAACATAATATGAAATTACTGTAAGGGTAAATTAGGCATCACCTAATTTATTTTGTTTTCACTCTCTTGGTCAAAGTAGGAATTAATTGTTGTTAAAGATTTATTAGGTGATAGGATTTAATTAGGATTCTCTTATTAGATTTAGGTGATACACTTTTGGTAACTAAATCTTTGCATAAATATTTAGTTATTAAATGTATCATATTAGGAAACATAATCTTGCTTGATTTTCAGCTAAATCTCTTTCCTAGTAGGAGTTGTTGCCGTGCGTGTGTTTGCGGATTCATTGGCGGTTTGCTTCGATTGCCTATATGAAGTCTTTGGATGTCGGCGCTTGTGACGCCGAGGGAGTCTAGAATCAGATCCTATTCAGAAAGCAGTAGGTGTAAGAGAGAAACAAATCAGAAGGCTTGTGTTCCGAGCTTGAGAGAAGAGATTAACATCCCATACACAAAGTCCATTCTGCAGAGAATAATTCTCATACCTGCTGCTGCTGCTGGTGTTTAAAAACTTCAGGAATACAGCCTTGTGTTTCCTGAAGTTTTGTTTTGTGCTTCCAGTTGGTGTGTTGTTTGGAAGCTGTTCTTGTTTGAGTCTTTCTTCCCACGTTTGTTCTAGTAGTTTATGTGGTTTTTTCGGTTCTCCAAGATTCTATATCTTGTGAGAATTTTGTGTTAACTATTAAGGATTAAAAACAGTGTTGATTTTAATAAATTGTGTTGCCTTGAGGCTTGATCTACAAGTTTGATACTTGTAGATTGCTTTTGTGTTATTTTCTGTCTTCCAAAGTCTGTTTGGTTTAAAATCTGAAAACAAAACTTCCGCTGCTATTTTCTGTGATATACTTGCTGTTCACATTGTCATTGTCATTGTTGCAACATTCACTGCAACATTGACAATAACATCGTTCCACATTGAGACTCCGTGGCATCACGTTCTTTCAATTACTAATACATAAATACAATATCAAAACAATAATAATAATTAGCTAGCAAATTATTTCATCTCGAACAAATTCGATGATGACTTCTAATATAAATATGAAAAATTTTCTTTGATGAAGATAGTAAATATGCTTATATAAAACTAACAAAATTAGAAGATATTTTTGATTGGCTCGAAGGGATAAGAAAAGAAAGTGGTGGTGGTGCATGTAACTACGAACTTCCTGAATATGTGAGGACATTGGTTCAAGCTGATTTAAGTAATGTTGATATTCGTCTACTTATGTTACATCATGCACAAATAATGAAGATATGAGAGCATTTGCCCAAAGTATTACAAATTAAATAGCTGGTAATTTACAATAAATCACCTAGAAAAAGTAAGAGATGCTGATCAAGGCTACATGACACACATGCACACATTCTCAAAAACCCACACATACGAACACAAGAACAAATTACATGTTAAATCGTCGATATAAAAAATATATTTAGAAATATACACAGATTTTGGTACCTTTTTGTATATTTCATTTGATTTGATGTTAAACGAAGAAAAAAAAATCAATTTATCGACATATGATTTTATTTTTTGAAACTGGTACATATTATAAAAATGGGGATTCAATTATTTATGATTTTTGTGTGTCACATATTTAAACACAAAATGAGGATCTCATGCATGATGTGACTTTGACCGTCGTACCGTGGCTTATTGCAGGCGTAACCTCCGCCTGAGGAATTCTATCGATTGCTTTTACGGCATTCCTCGTGCCATTTGTGTCAGTTCTATCCTTCTTCTTCTCTTTTATTGCGATCTATCTTGCAAACCATTTATGAGCCCTCATCACCATTCCTGCATGCGTCCTTGGCTCCCTCATGTCCATCTCTTATTTCAGAGCACCTTTTCTACCAGTCGGGCTGGTCTTAAGGCACAAAGTCACCTTTTGCTCGGAAAGGCCAAGAACTTGGTCGAGTATTTTGATTAACCTTTCCCAATAACTGGAGGTTGACTCATTATCCCCTTGCTTGTGTTAAACAAGCCAACCCTAGTTTTGGCAATGGTTCATGCTGAAAGAACGAAATAGCTAGGATTCTCAAAAGAAGCCAATGCAGTTTCTAATGTAGCTTGTGAAGAAGCTACAATGGAAGTTACAATGGTCAGAAAAATTAAAAAACAACGGAAGACTTTAATAATAAAGCACGAATTAAACAAAAAAGTTTACCAAATAATTTACAAGCCTATACTTGTAGATCTAGCCTCATGGCCAAAAAGATTTTACAAAAAAGGATGAATTGTTTTACAAAAACTATGTGAAATCACTAAACAAAATACTCTCACAAGAAAACAAGTCTTGGAGAGAAAAACCCCCACAGAAAACAGTTATAACAAACGTGGGAAGAAACAAAACAGCTTCCTAAAATCAGCTAGGAAGACAAAAAGCAGACTCTCAATGTAGTTCTGAATGTTATAACATTCGAAGCTACATTCAAATTACACATACATCTGGCTTCGAAATTTTGAAAAATCTCTCGCCTCGAATTCTCTCTATGTGCGTGTGTTTTGCCTCTGCCCCAAGTCCTCTATTTATATGTGAAGGGGACCTACAAAAAATGAAGCAAACTACAACCAGGAAAAGGATTAGAGTTAGGAACTAAATACACTTACCATAAATCCTAGATTTTATTACCATATGGAGAATGATTCTAGAGACATGGTCTTAGGAAGGATCTTTGACTAGATTTTGCTTCTAAAATAACTCCTAAACTTTAGGACCAAGAAAACAAAAAATCTTTAGGAATATTTTGTTTCCAAAAATGCAACCAAAAAATCTTTGGAATATTTTGTTTCCAAAAATGACTCCTAAACTTAAGGACCAAGAAAGGAGAAACAAAACCAAAATAGGTCATGCCTATTTTACCCTTACAATCTCCCCCTTTGTTGAGCCTTTCTGGTCAAATCAAATGACAAGTGTTTTAAACGACACCAATCAAACCATCTAACCTGCATTGGTTAGAAAATCACATCTCCCCCTGAATTTGTGCAAGGTATAAAATCAGAAATCATTACTAAGCACAAATCATAATATACCAATGATGCAATCACATGCATACAAAACAAACAATTTATGAGATTCATCACCATCACCAGAAACACTTGATCTCTCTCCCCCTATTTGATCGGAAAAGGAAGAGAGATAAACCATCTTATATGAATTCTCAAAAAATCTAAGATTTTGAAAAACACAATTAAGTGTTCACCATGATTTAATCACACCACTAGTAATAATTGAGCACATCATATCCAGCTTCAAAACCTCTTAGTTTCACACAAAAATTAGACAACCACTAAATATTTTTCAACATTGAGATTTTTGGAAATTGATTTGCACAGTTCATTTTAGGACAAAATTTCACCAAGCTGATATCTTTACCAACAATGCATGTCCTAAAATTTTATGCCTAAAAACATGATTACTAAAAGCTAGGCAAAATAAAAATAAAAAAAATAATAATAAATAAATAAATGCAATCACACAAAAGTGATAAAGACCAGATCAAAGGATGTAGTTCCTAATGTAGTTGCATTGGAAGATGCATTTGCCAAAATTGTGATTTATGATCAATATTGCATTTTTTTTCTCAACCAGATTTCTCTCCTAAGATCATAAATTTTTCACAATAAAAATCCATAGGTACTTTATTTCCCTAGGAATATAGCTCTACTTTATTTTAAGCTATAAAAACATGCCACTTGGAACCTTTCACACTATTTACCAAGGGAAGCCATTTTGCACATAATCAACCCATGAAATCCAAAGATTCATAGTCCCAAGAGAGAATGCCAACAAACCTTGTTCATAGGTATCTCTTTTCCGTTAGGTAGCTTTCACACTTTTTCTTTCAAGGGTATTCAATTTTCTCAAGATCACCACATGAGAACCTAGGTTCCATAGTACCAAGATAAATTGCTACATCCATTGATTTTAAAGGTAGTTCTTTCCTTTGTGGACTTCAAACATGCTCAAGAACTGGGAGAGAGAGAGAGAATCATCACAATTGATATTGAATGCAATTCCCAAGCAACAACAAAAGGCACAAACATGTGAGACAATGATCTAGAGTGTCCTCTAAAGACAAAATGCAATTATGCCTAATTTTTTTTAACTAAGTGTAAAATCATATGGCACACAAAACACAAGAAATTTCCAAAGATCGGAAAATCTCTCAAAATCAAGACACTTGGCAAATATATCAGCAAGATGATTTTCAGTCCCAACATGTTCAATGCAAACAATTTACATATTCAACCAAGTCTCTAATAAAGTGGTGACTTATATCAATGTGTTTTGTTCGAGAATGATGAACTGGATTTTTGTGCTAAACAAATTGCATAGGTGTTATCAAAATATAAGGTTAACACATCAATGTGTAGCCCATAATCTTTGATCATTTGGAGCATCCATAAAAGTTTTAAGGCTTCTTTCAAAAATATTTTGATAAGCATGCTAATTTGTGAGAATCAACCTTACCTCTTCTCCTTGTGTATATGCCATCATGAATATTACCTATCACTTAAGAGATTGGATGGTTTTTCTGTATGCGGCTGGGAATGTCATAACTTCGATCAATTAGCCTTGATTCAGTTTCAGTTTGTTCAGGTTCAGTTTCAGCATCTGGGGAGTTTCTGACCAATGTAGCTTCTAATGTAGCTTTTGATGTAGCTGCATCCTGAGCTACATTGGGAACTACATCCCGAATCTCATTCTCTGAACTTCCAGCACTTGCAGGTTTTGTAACTTCTGGGACAGGAGCAGTGTCTATAGTTGCAGGTTCTGAAGATTGTGCAGGAGATTCATGATCTCCAAAGTCAGGTAGACCTGAAACATCATCCTTAATGGTTTTGTGGCCAAGATTAGTTATAATGGGATCAGATTCATCATTGGACCACTTAGCACCAGGACATATATCAAAGGGCTCACAATATTTAGATTTATCTTTCTTGTTACTGCCTTTGGGAACCCACATCTTTTTAAAGGTTTTTGGTTGTTGTTTCTGTGAATGTACCTTCTGATGTAGCTTCGAATGTGACTTCCAATGTTGCTGCATTGGATGCTGCATCTGATTTCGAACGAAAAAGGCTTGGCTTACCTCTTCCTCATAGATAGCTTTTTTAAGAAAATAGAATGGCTGAATATGACCAGGCTTGTGACAAAAATGACACACAAACTTTCTCTTTCTTGTTTTGGGTTTTTCAAAGAAGTTTGGATTTTGAAAATTTTGTGTGGGATGTTTTGGTTCAGTAGGCATACCTTCACCTTCTTTCACAAACGTCTTGGGCCTGAATCCAATACCAGACTTACCAGAATTACCAGAATTCAACATATAATCCATTTTGTGTTGGCTTGAATTCCATTTTTCCAAGGTTTCATTGGCTTTGATGAGTTTTTCTTTCAGATCTTCAATCTCCACATCCTTCTTGGTCAGCATACATTCTAGCTTTGTGATACACCCCTTTTAATCTTCATTTACCTTTTTTAGCATATCATTTGTCTTTCTAAGCAATGTAACTTGATGAACCCTCTTTTCCCAATCATTGTACAACTCCTTATAAGCATCCATCAGTTCTGATTCTAATTCTGCACCATCTTCAGAGACAGAAGAGTTAAAGCAACGAAAGTCATTGTACAAACCCTTCTTTCTCAAAGTATTAGGACGAACAAAATTCTCATATTGAGAATCCATCATGGCTACAACCAGAATCTTCTCTTAGTGTCGTCAAGAGGAGACTCTGATTCCAATTGAAAGAACAAAATAGCTAGGATTCTCAAGAGAAGCCAATGCAGTTTCCAATGTAGCTTGTGAAGAAGCTACAATGGAAGTCACAATGGTCAGAAAAATTAAAAAACAGCGGAAGACTTTAATAATAAAGCACGAATTAAACACAAAAGTTTACCAAACAATTTACAAGCCTATGCTTGTAGATCTAGCCTCATGGCAAAAAAGATTTCACTGAAAATGATGAATTGTTTTACAAAAACTATATGAAATCACCAAAAAAAATACTCTCACAAGACAACAAGTCTTGGAGAGCAAAAACCCAATAGAAAACAGTTATAACAAACGTGGGAAGAAACAAAACATCTTCCTAAAATCAACTAGGAAGACAAAACAGCTTCAGCTCTCAATGTAGTTCCGAATGTTATAACATTCGAAGCTACATTCAAATTCTGCACACTTCTGGAATCTGAAACTGCTTCTAAAACTTTGAAAAATCTGCTCTCAGCTTTCTGAATTCTCTCTATGTGCGTGTGTTTTGCCTCTGCCCCAAGTCCTCTATTTATATGTGAAGGAGACCTACAAAAAAGGAAGCAAACTCCAACAAGGAAAAAGATTAGAGTTAGGAACTAAATGCACTTATCATAAATCCTAGATTTTATTACCATATGGAGAATGATTCTAGAGACATGGTCTTAGGAAGGATCTTTGACTAGATTTGGCTTCTAAAATAACTCCTAAACTTTAGGACCGAGAAAACAAAAAATCTTTAGGAATATTTTGTTTCCAAAAATGCAACCAAAAATCCTTCGGAATATTTTGTTTCCAAAAATAACTCCTAAACTTAAGGACCAAGAAAGGAGAAACAAAACCAAAATAGGTCATGCCTATTTTACCCTTACACATGCGGTTCCAAAGTTTGCCAAAAACTTCTTCCTCAAGTCTGCCCAATTAGTGATTGAACTGCGAGTAAACTTTCTAAACCAGTCCAATGCCCTCCTCCGTAAGGTGCCCATGAATGCGTGAATTTTCAGCGCCTTATTATTTGTCACCAACCCAATCTAGGATTCAAAAGACATAAACCAGTCATTTGCCTTTGTTTTCGCCACATATTTGTCAATGTTTGGGATGAGACACTTTTGGAGGGCATTAACAATCGAAGGAGCAAACAGGGTGCCAGCTGTACCCTGAAAATTGTCATCAGGTGTCCAACCATGCTCCCAAGCTTCCTTGCGCTACTTCATATCCCGAAACTCCTTCAACATGTCCTCCACTACGGGCACGATATTGGCAGCCTTAGGTTGTGGCCGTGGGGCCTGAACAAGTTGGACTTGTGGGGATCCCAGAACCCTAAGGGGCTGAGGAACCACCACAGCTTGGGCCACCTGTATTCGAGGAGCTTTTGGCACCCCCATAACCACGTTGGGTTGAGGGGCTTTCGAAAGTGGCGGGTTTCCCTGACTATTATATTGATGGTCTTGAGGATGGCTATCGATGCCTGCGAGCATGCAAGCCTCTAGGTGACGGGGATCGGTATCCACGAGCATGCCACTTACCCGGTGATGGAGAACGATGTCTGCGAACATTTGACCTGCGGGGTGCCGGCGATCACTTACGACGATGCGATTGCGCCAAGTCCTCCCGTTGAAGAGCCTACCGGTGGCGAGAATCCAAAGTGGCACTGCCCTCACGCTTTCTCTGGCGGTCCTGAGCCTGTTGTCCCACGGTATCTCCTGCTTTGGGCCTGTGGCGAGAATGGATACTCGGACTACCCGATGGCTGGCTCTGCTTTTTGGGTGTCTTTGCTCATATCATTGCTCTTGGTTCCTGCGATCTGAATGGAATTATTACAGGTTCCTTATGATGATCCCTAGCCTGGGAAAACTAACACTAACACCTTGGCTAGAAGCAGGTGTTAACGGGAACGATTCCAGCTCCGTCGGTAGGGGGGCTTGCCCATAGCTAGCAACTGCTGGTTGAGTTGGTGTATATGTTCAAAGTACAAGGCTCATTGACGTAAAGCCTCCGCGCGCAAATCATCGGCGAGCCGGCCTGCCTCTAACGTGACAGCAAGAGCGTCTTGACCACGCCTCTGATTGAGTTGATCACAGAGCTCAGCCCTAACCTTCAGGCCTACATAGTTATTAGCACCATGGTCCCCATCCCCTGTACTTGGGGTTGCTGCATGAACACATATTGTTTCCATTCCCCACGCCATTAGAACCTTCAATAAAATAGTTTGAAAGATGAAGAAAATTTGTTGTCCAGCAACGAAACCAACTGATGTATCCAATATGTGATACACTAAGGTTGCTAGGCTTTTAGTAGGATATCTGGGTTTATGTAATCCAAGCTTCAAACCTATCGAAACAATCTGAAATACTAAGGATTAAGGCAGGGGATTTCCCTGCAAAGGTCGCGTTTGGGACATGGGGGTGAATTTTATGCCACTAACCCCACGTTTAGACGACCGTTACAACTACTACTGAGTAGCTTAAGTTAGCTTGCTATGGAGAGCATCCTGCTCGCTAGGTACTTGGCCCCCAGCAAATGATAAGGGACTGCCTGCTAGTCTTGCTCGCATGGGATCCCGAGCGCGTATCTCTACTCGCTACATCACATGGTCGTTTTATCTCTCATGTTGGGACGTGTAATTGTTCTTGTGGCAATGGGGTCTCGCTCATGTCACGTGATCGTTATCAGGGCTGTTTGGGCCTGGCAGCTCACCGTCGATCCAGATTTTTAAAAGCAATTGAATTAAAATAAATCCCTATTCAACAACCATATTAAAGACTAGTACTGATATTAGAATCATATTCTATAAACATTTTAGATTTAGATTAAAAAAAAATTTAATCCGTGAAGAAAAGTCTACTCATGTCATGACCCAACAACCGTTGGAATCTTCTCCTTTAAACTTTCTCTCTTATCCAAAATTTGGCGCTATGGCTATAAATGAATGAACCATTAATAGTACACCACCACCTAACCAAGAACACTAGAACTGAAAGAAAAGCAAAAGGGATGTGGGGAGTTTGAGTTTTACGAAGTCAAACCATGGAGAGCTCCAAATTTGTTCTTCTGAACCTGGTACTTGCTATTTTTGTCATCGCTGTATCTTGTTTTTCAAGTGGGGTCCGATGTCAAGGATCGATTGAGAATATTCCGGTGCCGTCGATTGGACCTCACAATATCGCCTTCGATATATTTGGGAATGGTCCTTATACCGGTGTTAGTGACGGAAGGATCCTCCGTTATGTTCCGTCAAACCAAACGTTCGTCGACTTCGCCTATACCGCCCCCAATAGGTATCTTTCTCCACTTAACGTTCTAGTGTGTGTGTGTTTTCTTTGTGGTATATATTGTGAACTTGTAAAATATACATGTAGACAAGTTTTCTATAATACCATCTTATCTTACACATAATTTGTAAAACGGAGTCTTGTTTCTCACGCATATGGTGTGTTAGATCATGATTATCTATTTTAAAGAAAATATTTTAATTTTCTACGCTTTCACCAATAATGGGTATTTTTTAAATAAAAATAAAAAAGTAGGTCTCTTGTAAGATCGTCTTACGGATTTTATTTATAAGACGAAACTTTATTCTCTCACAGTTCAACCTACTAATACACGGTGAATCAGGACCCGTGTTATAAAAATATACGTAAGACCGGCTTACACAAGTTTTTTTCGCCAAAATAAAAAATTGAAATATGTATTGTTTTTAAAACTTATTAAAATCATACTCCTTCCGTTTCGGACAAATAGTTCACTATTCTATTTTAAGATTTTTACTTAAAGAGTTCACTTTAAAAAATTAAACCATAAAAGTGTCATTTTATTATAAATAAATTACTAAAACAGTATTTTTTTTAAAAAAATTAACATTGAAATGGGAACACTTTATCCGAAAAAGAGACAGTACTTAGTAATATTATGACAATTATTTTGAGATGAACGAAAAAAACGAAGGACGATAGTTTAGGGACGGATGTAGTAATAAATGACAGAATAGACATATAGAAAAATAATGGAGAGTGGGTAGGGTCAAAAATCAAAATAAACAAGAGAAAAAGGCCAAAAAAGAAAGTGGTTAGGGTCAGAATAGACATATACGCGAAAAAGTATTGGGAAAAAGTCAAAAAAAAGATCGGAGAGTTCTGCGCCTCAAGCTTTTTAAACAATTTTACTTTTTTCTTTTTTTTATCTGTTTCAAAATAATTATAATCTTTTAAAAATATCTTTTTTTAAAAGATTTTTATCACTTTATTTTTATTTATTTTTATCTATTTTAAATATTAGCACATATACAATGATATTAAAAAAACTATACATTACACTAATGTTTGTAATCCAATCGATTATTTTTCAGAGCGAGAGCATGATTATGAAAAAACATGATGTGATTATAACAATAATTTTATCACTTTACTACTCCCTCCATCCCTAAATAATCGTCCTGGTTGACCCGACGCACAGTTTAAGAAAAAATAATTGACTTGATTATTTATATTAGTTTAATCTGTAGTTTCCTTTATAAAAAAAGCCTTAAGTCAAAGTTATGCATAATTTTGAGCTTTTTGGTTTTTTAAAAGATGAAGACAACTATTTATTAATAAATATTTGATTATCCCCATTTCATCATTTTATGAAATATACATAAAAATATGAATACTAATTTTGAAGTTTTTTTTTTAACAAAAAAATATAACAACTCATTTTTTCAACATGTAGGCCCATAATTCACCACAACAAACTTAAAGCCCTTGTGTATGTGGCTCATAATTAAAGTAGGGTGAAAAAGTAAGGGTAAAGTGGTAAAAGTGATGTTCTATAAACGTAAGTTTCAAACTGAATAATTATTTTGGGACGGACTAAAAAGGAAAGAAAGACGATAATTTAGGGACGAAATTACTTTAATTATGACTACATGCTCAAGGATATTAAAATAAACAACACATTATACTAATATTTATAATATAGTTAATTATTTTTTTTTAAATGGTATACCTGGTCGAAGAGAGCGATTATTTAAAATCGGAAGGAGTACCACTTATTAAACGAAACAAACTATTTTCAGTCTCAAGTATTTAAAGTCACGTTAGTATATTATTACCAAGTATTTAAAGTCGGAAAACACTCTTCTTAGTATTTTCATTATTTGGCCGAATTTAAAAAAAAAGAGTTCATATGGAGTTTGAGACCATTTTTTATAATTTACATAAAAAGATTTAAATGGATTGAATACAAATTTTTAAATTTTTTATATTTGTCATTTATCAAACTTAACTTGTATATTTGTAAAATGAGTTGACAAAATATACAAACTTATGAGTTGCTATAATTATTTATTAAAAAACTTCAAAATTAGTATTCATATTTTTATGATAAAAAAATGATAAAAGATCAAATAATAAAATATTTATTAATGAAAGTTTAGTCTTCATCTTTTTAAAAAACCAAAAAGCTTAATATTTTTGGCCTTTGGCTTTTTTATCTACTTATTGACTATTAAAAACCACTCACTCCAAGTAAGTTGCAACAAAGTTGTTACAAAATACAAAATACAATGATTTATAATCATTCAAATTTTAATGTTTCTCACAATTATGTTTCTCTTAAGTATAATTATTACTTGCCTTTAACAAATTATGTATTTGATTAATTTCAAGTGAGATGGGTAAATTATGAAAGCACAGCTCGGTTTTGTTAAAACGAAATAATTGTAATTACATGAAATGATTATGATCATTCAATTGCCCTTAATCGAATGACAAATGATATTATAAGCTCGAGCTCGTAAAATCATAAGCCGTAGGCCCGTAGTAATCACTTTTATTAAAACGGGATAAATTTTAATTACACGAAATGATTTATGATTATTCAGGACAACGGCGTTTTGTGACGGTGTTAATACTACAGACTTCTTAACAACATGCGGGAGACCCTTAGGTATGGAGTTTTACAATCGCACCGGACAACTCTTCATTGTAGATGCCTCTTTAGGATTCTTTGTGGTCGGACCTAACGGAGGCCTCGCGACTCAAATTGCCGCTGGCGCTAATGGAACGCAATTCCGCTTCACCGTTGGTCTCGAGGTTCATCAAGACACCGGAAATATTTACTTCACTGATGCTAGTACTTCCGGTGGAGTCGAGTAAGTATGATTAAATTCATTCACCTTATCTTGTTGTGTAAAATTCGTCTTCTTGAATCAATCATCTCTTTACAGCCAAATCCCATATATAGTAACTATTGGTGATGCGACCGGGAGGGTAATGAAATATGATCAGGAGACTAGAGAAGTATCGATTTTAGTAAGCGGACTCTCCGGGGCTGCAGGGGTGGCTATTAGTCAAGATGGAAGCTATCTCTTACTTACGGAGTTTATCGGTAATAGAATTCGAAGGTATTGGCTACAGGGTCCGAGAGCAGGTACCTTAGAGATTTTAATGAACATCACTATTGGAACTCCTGATAATATACACAGGTCGGAATCAGGAGATTTCTGGGTGGCATTGACAAGTCCGACCGGTGAACCCCAAGGGCTAAGGATTGACGGGGATGCCAATATTTTGGAAATATTAACTTTTAGCCCTGGATTTGCACCTACATTTCTAGCAGAAGTTCTACCGTACAGAGATGCTTTGTATCTTGGGACTCTTGCCGGACCTTATCTTGGAGTGTACAGGCGTGGATCATCCTGGAGTGCCATTTAAAGGTTCATTTACGTCAGTTTGGTGAAAGGAGGATGTTGTTTGTGTCAATGTATGTTTGTTCTTCTTTGTAAAGAACACGGGCTCGGCACCGTTTCAAAATAAGTTTTGTTTAGCAAAACAAATAATTGTTCTAAAATAAGTGTCGTTTTTTTAAAAAAATTTATTTATGTTTTGATAGTTAGACTTTTAGATTACACAATTAATCAAGATATGCTAACTGGTTTTATGTCCAAATATTGGGCATCCTATTTTCTCATCTTAGTACTAGACTACTACTCAGTTGAATAACTCAAGAGATGCATGTCACTGCCGATGTAAACAACGGGATGGTCGAAGGATGTTACACCAAAGATTTCAACTTGCTCCCGCGGATTGTTGGACGACGAAGACCTAAGTCGGTTGTTTTGTATAAACCAACATTTGTGTCCGACTCACGTACTGAGAATTGTTGGAAATTGATTAGCCAAATTGGTGCTTGTCCATGTTTCTTGATTGCATTTATCGAAAATGGAAATAAGTTATAAAAATGGAATCTACGTTTCGAGAAGATTATACAATTATATTTAGTGCAATCAATTTCGGGTGAATAAGATATTATTAATGCATAAACCGTGCAACTTAACTTTATTAAATTGAATAGTTATGGGACATAGAATGTCATACATATCCTACATTGATAACATAAGTAGCTTTAAGACATTTTATTAGTAGGTCCAATTTAGGAGCAAGCAATTAAATGCTCTCCTACAAGAGGTGCAATTACCTAGTGGTGTATTATGTGTATTTTCTCACTTGTTGCGTGCTAGGTTACGGCTAAAGCAAACCGATACGAGATTGGTGCGTAGCACCATCTAGCCCGAGTGTACACGCTCAGGTCGCATTGGGCGGTTACTATGCACCTGCCATGAGTTGTAACTAACCAAAGGACACAACTCTTCAAAATATATTAATAGACCCCCTCGATTTGGGATTCAGTTACACCATCATCCATTGCGTTCTACTGTTAGAAAGAATGGTCATATTGCTGACACCACAACTGTCCAATTAAAGATCCCCTCGATTTGATAGTCAATTACACCAGCATCCATAGCGTTCTACTGTTAGAGAAAATGGTCATATAATTACATAACTCGTTTCCGAAGTCTTGGAAGTTTTGAAACACCGATTGAGTTCGTCGGATTTATTATTAGGTAATGCTACAAACGAAAAATCGAAGTCGTTGCATATATTACAGACATTGTCAAGCAACCGTTAGCACTTATACGGGCATATTTGTCTTACGGAGATTGTGTCCAACACAACCATCGACTTTGACTTTTAAATTTAACTTTTCTACTTCATTTTTATTTATGTTCATTGATTTTTGAGAAAAGCACAAGCAAGTTTACCAATAATCGTAACACAAATTATCGTTGACATTTTTTCTTGGAAGTGGCTACAATTACCTCAACCACACCAACCGTCATTGCTTCTACTATACTAGTGTCGTTCTAGCTCCTGCCCATGCTATCTCCCATCCTACATATGGCAAAAATGGGCCAAGTTCACATGTATGAATTTTAAGAGGTGGTAATAGTAAGTGCTTTTCTATCTCACCACTCTCGGTCTCTCCAGGTTCTTGAAAGAGGACCCACAAACAACTGCAGAAGATGAAACTGATGCTCAAAAGCTTAATGCTTTGGATGCTTGGAACCATAGCGACTTTCTGTGCAGGAACTATATTTTGAATGGTTTAGAGGATTCACTTTACAATGTGTATTGTAAAGTGAAGACTTTCAAAGAGTTGTGGAACTCTTTGGAAAAGAAGTACGATATATAAGATGTTGGGCCAAAGAAATTATTTGTCGAGAAATTCATTGACTTTAAGATGGTTGACGTCGAGATAGTGACTATCCAATTGTCCGAGATTGTGATCATACTACATGACTTAAGTGCATGTTTGATTTCACTTATGTGAAAGTGTTTATAACTTATGACTTCTCATAAGTTATTTTAAAAGTGTTTGATTTCATTTTTTTTATAATAAGTTATAAGTAGAGTACAATCACATTGAAGTACATTTTATCTTATAAGTCATAAGTACAAACTTTAGTGCTGATGACTTATCTTTCAAAAACACGGATAAATAGTAAACTTTAATGAATATATCAAATTCCAAAATTACCCTTGTTTTAATTGAAATAGAGTAATAATAATAATAATAATAGAGTAAAATTAATATTAATAAAATAATAATAAAGGTAACATTAATAATAATAAAATCAATAATAATAATAAGTAATAATATTAATATTAATATTAATATAATAAAAATAAATACTATTAATATTAATATAAATATAATAATAATAATTATTATTATTAAATTACTATTAATGTTACTAAACTAATAAAAAAGTAATAATAAAATTAATAATAAGAATAAAAATAATATTAATTTTAAAAAATGATAATAATAATACTGTAAATCACATTTTGTGATGAATGTTTGAATTTATCACTTTTTCAACTTACTAATCAAACACTTACACCATGACACTAACTTATGAAAGTTAATCAGTACTTTCAAAAAATTAAATCAAATAATACATGTTATTAGTCATCAGTAATAAGTTATAAGCAATAAGTTATCAGTTATAAAAATAAGTTATCAAGACATATCAATAAGTCAAATCAAACAGACCCTGATTAGAAGTTGAATGGATGGTATTGATTGAATCATTTCAAGTGATGTTGTTACTGAAAAATTGATGTCACTATAGAAAGATTTCAAAAATTACCTCAAGTATAAGCGAAAAGAGAAGAAACTTGAAGACTTGATCATACGACTTGAAATTAAGGAAAACAACCGAAAAGCGGAAGCAAAGTCCAACAAGGTCGAGATGGAGGCAGAAATCCATCTTTAAGTACCGACAAAAAAGGAAACGCGTTGCAAATACTAAATCGGGAAATGTCAAGAAGTTAAAAGGGACTTTCGACGACTGCACCAAACCAAACCAAACCAAACCAAACCATATGATTAGGAATTGTTGTCTTCCGAAGAAGGACAATCAGAGGGTCAACCATAATCAAGCCAATGTGACAGAGGTGGTCGTTGATATACTCGACCTGCTATTGTTTTTGAAGTCAACATAAAAAGGTTGATAACCCCAATAAATGTTGGATAGACACTAGAGCTATTTCTCTTAGCATCTTCATCTTTATGGACTCCGTTTGTTTCATGAAAAATGAAAAATAATTTCATTTTCAGATGTTTGGTAAATTTTTTGAAAATATGTCGGAAAACATTTTAAAGTGTTTGACAAACACAAGAAAAATGTTACAGAAATCAATAAATAAATATATACAAAAAGTATATTCTAATATTAATACACATTGAATATAAAATGGTGTTAAACTTTAAGTAATTTTCTTTTAATAATTCTTTATTTATCATTAATGGTATCAAATCAATATGGTCCATCTTTTTTCAATCTCACAAATACAAATTTAAAAAATTGATAATTGATATGAAAAAAATGTTTTAAAAAATAAAATTGATAATGTTTGGGAAGTTCTTAAATAATATAGCGAATACTAATTTTAGGACTTAGTGGGTATTCATTAAATATATAAATATGTGTAATTGTGAAACGGTGGGGATGAGTGCTTGAACATTCGAAAAATGACTTACAAGAAATAAATTCGTAAGTCATTTTTCAGAAAAGAACGCTTTATTTTCCATCAATTCAGAAAGAATTTTACGTTGTCTACATTGTCTCAAGCCTATTAAACATCGAAAAATAAGGAAAATGTTTTCAAAAAAAAAATCATGAAACAAACGGAGTAAATAAATGATATACGGAGCAAATAAATAATTTGAGGAGCTAGCACATTCAAGTTCATAGTAAAACAATTATTTAGTCAATATTTCATATCCACAAAATAAGTACTAATAAATGATAGATAGTGATATACCCGGCCCAAACCGGGTCACGAGCAAGGCACGAGTTAGCGTCACGTGCTAATCACGGGCACAATACCTCTGGGGCCCACGGCATAGCGAGCAAAGATAAGACAGACCAGCGAGCACCGAACAGCATAACCCACGCTCAAACATGGGCGGGCAAAGGTCTTGCCTGTCCGACCAGGGGCCATGATCGGGACTCTTCCATGCTTCGCAAAGGAATCAGACTTGCTTTGCCTGGTCGGGCACCGGCCTTGCCTGCCCGACCAGGGGCCGATCCTCAGATTGACAAGTTCAGGGATCAGTACAAGCAGAACAACCGGGTAGAGCCTTGCTCGCTCGAGCATACACCAAGCTGGGGACACTGATAACTTGCTTCCTAAGGCAAGTCAAAGGTTTCCATGTTTAGGCAGAATTCTTAACTTATCAACTCCTACAACTGCGCGGTCAACCGCCTGTTTCGCCTAAAATCAAGGGATTTCCTCCTTGATTATCTCGGCAGTTATGGAAACTGAATCCTAGACGGATTCAATCACCTTGAGGGCCTATAAATACCCCTCCATAATCCACAAACAAGGTACACACACTTTCTTGAGCCTCGTTACTCTGTCAATTTACTTCTTGACAATCACTCGATACTTACTCTCACGCCGGAGGGGTTTCGCGAGGCCTTGCCTTGCACTTCTGGTGTTCTTGTGATCTTAACAGCTCAAGGAGGTCGATTACATAAGCCCGATATCCTACCCATCTCAAGGGACGGCCCAAGGCGTGCATTTTGCCACATCGCTTGGTTCCGTTGCTTAGGAAACAAAGTTTCATCACTTCCCTCTACATTTTTTCCGGTAAAATCTTTCACTATTCTTCTATTGCAATGGCTGGAAAGGGTAGCAAACACCATGCCACCGCAAGCAATCAACAGTGGCGGCCACCAAGGCTGAAACAACCCTCCCCGGCGCCGGATGCAAACCAGAACCAAAAGGTGGGCTGCGGGGGCGGCTCGAGGCAATGAGGTGCCATTCGTGGAGGGGCAAATTTCCCAACATGCCGGCCCAGCAGCCGCAAGCCAACGTGATGCCAGGCTGGTTATTAATGAGAGACGGGATGCTCGTTCTCAAGATCTCAGGATGCAGCTTAATCGCCAGCGGGAGAACAGTCAAGGTAGCCATGTTAATCAGCCCGGACAACACCTTGATCAACAAGCGGCTGCTCTACAAGTACTGAGCAGTATTACAAGAAGATGTATGCTCAATCAAGAATCGCCACCTTGGCCATGCCCTGCTGGGCCAGACGTGGCAATGCATGCACTTAGCAACCGGCACTCGCTGGAGATGGCCTCGCCTCCCAACAATTGCCGCGCCTAGCGAGCGCGTGCCATCGTAGCCGCCCACATACCGTCTGAAAGGGCGGAGGCGATAAAGCAGGCTGACGACCAGGCTGAGAGCAGATATAGTCGCCAGCATCATTCCCACCGGCGCCACCATCGCCATGAGCACTATGCCCGAGAGGAGAGTCATGGCCGCCGTAGAGATCGGGAATGCGTAGAAGCTGAAGCACAGCGGCCAAAGTATAAAGCCCGTATCACTCAGGAGGTTGGGTCCTCCTGCGCGCCCACATTTTGCCCGCATGTGCGTGGCGATGCCTCGGACCAGCCCATTCTTGAAGGCGCCGACGGAAGACGAGAAGCGGTGTCCGAGAAGATGGAGGCCATGAAAAGGGACATGGCGAAACAAATGGCAAGCCTAGCCGTGGCCAAGCCCTTATGGCGCTACTTGCCGCCGGAGGCGCCCTTTCACTCGAGATTGAAAATGCGCCACCCGCACAAGGGATCATCTTCCCACAGTTTGACAAATATTTTGGGAAGACGCGGGCAAGCGATTGGCTCCGATCATTCGAGGCACAAATTCGGATGGTCACAGATATTGAAGCCTTGAAAATGCGGGCATTCGAGGGAGCCCTCCAGGGAAAGGCGCAAGCCTGGTTGGGCAGAGTTCCCCGAGGAACCATTGGGAGCTGGGCAGTGCTCCGAGAAAAGTTTTTGGAAGAATTCGGAAATGCAGGCCCCACCCCGAAGAATCGTTTCGACCTTGCTAAGATTAAGCAAGGAGATACCGAATCCTACAGCAGTTATCTGAAAAGGTTCGAGGAGATGCTCGAACAGGTGACCGCGACCAGTGACCGGAGATAACGTGCTATCTCAACAACATGATGAGGGGGCCACTGAAGACTATGCTAGCAATGAACACGGGGCCTCTAAGCGCGTAGTTGGCGAACTCTCATCTGCTTTTGCTTCGGAGCGCGTCAAGCGGATAAAGTCAAAGCAAAGACAAGGCTCATGGCAGCTCGGCCTCGCCAGCTGACCAGAGCCCGGAGGGCCACCACCGCTCGAGCAAGGATAGGAGAAAATCATCCACCCCCGGGCAAAGGTTGTTCAGAGAATCTCAGTTTACCCCGTTAAACACGACGCGGGAAGATATCATGCTCCAGGTGGGAGATGCCCTGCCTATCCCCTATCCTCTTGATCCCGAGCTCGAGTATACTCGAGACAACACAAAGTACTGTGAATACCACCATGGCACTGGCCACACCACTGAGGGCTGTAAGGTGTTGAAAAGAGAGATTCAAAAGCTGATCAATGCGGGCAAGTTAGACCGCTTCAAGAAAGACCAGGGCGAAGGAAACAATGCCAACAATAATCAAGGGAGACCCCCAAGAGGAAGAGGCGGCCAGGCCCCTCAAATTCGGGGGGTGATAAACATGATTCAGGAGGAGCTCCCGTCCAACACACAGCTTGGGAAACACATATATTCCTTGTCTAGGGCGGTCAATGCTCGGAATACAATGGGGGGAGCGAGCATATGTTTTTCTCAGCCGAGCTAGCGAGCACTCCATTGGCATCCGAGCGACCTAAGGTCATTTCTCGCCTCGTCAACAATCGGGTGTTCACGAGTTTTGCCGATACGGGAGCGTGCAGGGACATCATGTACTATTCCTGCTTCAAGGGATTGGAGTTCCCAGATACCATGTTAAAGCCGTATTTGGGAAAGCTTGAAGGCTTTACCAATCACCAGGTGGGGGTTAAAGGCACGATCGAGCTGGAGGTATTCATGGGTGATGGGGCCCAAACACGGATTGAGATGATCACATTCTTGGTGATCGACCTAAAATCGGCATACAACTGCATTTTAGGTGCTCCGGCGATGGCCAAATTCCAGATGGTCACCTCCATTCCCCACCAGAAAGCCAAGTTCTATACAGAAAATGGAGTGGGGATCCTCAACAGAGAAGCCCCGGCAATGTGGGAGTATGTCCGGGAGGTTCGGAAGAAAAAAAAACCGACATTGTGGACATTCCCGATCGGGCCTCAACCGACAGGACCTTCCCGATCGGGCTGCAATGGTTTCCGCCGGGCCTACCCCAGCATCCACTTCCATCAATAATATCGAGCTCGGAGAGACAGATAAAGCGGCTGAGCCCATGGAAATAGAGTCCCCCGAGCAAGCTCAGGTCGAAACTTCCGAACAGGATCCGGCCCCAGGCCCTTCTAGACGCAAGGAGAAGCGCCCTAAATCACAGGATATTGAGCTGGACACTTTGCAAGTCCGGGACGAGCCTGATATTCAACCGGAGGGCGAGCTGGAAGAGGTCATCATCAATCCAACATACCCCGAGCAAAAATTAAAATCGGAAGGCCATGCCTCCCGGCTCGGGCAAGATTGATTGAGCCGTGAAGAACAACCTAGATGTGTTCGCGTGGACTGAAGACATGAGGGCATCGGTGAGACATTGCCCGCCACGACCTCAATGTCGACCCTACCTTTCGCCTGGCCCAACAATGCCAAGACAAGATTTCGCCTCGAGAAAAATGAGGCGATCAAAGCGTAGGTCGAGAAACTCCTCAAGGCGTACATCATCGAGGAGATTCAAGATCCGACCTGGCTAGCTAATGTGGTGATGGTAAAAAGGCAAATGATAAGTGGCGAATGTGCGTGACTTCACCTTAAATAAAGCCCTCGAAAGATCGCTATCCATTGCCCCGCATCGATATGCTTGTCGATTCTATAGCCGGGTTCGAGATGCTCGCTTCCTCGACGCTGCATCTGGATACCACCAGTCAAAATGAACGAAAGTGATAAAGCGAAGACCTCCGAGCCGGGCGGCCTCTATTGTTACAAAATGATGCCCTTCGGCTCAAAATGCAGAGCCACTTACCAGCATGGTCAATAAGGTGTTCGGCTCTCAAATAGGCAGAAATATGGAGGCTTATATAGATGACATGGTCATCAAAACCAAGGGCCGCGACCATACCCTTGACTTGGCCGAGACATTTGCCAACTTGCGCAAACACAACATGAAGCTGAACCCGAGTAAGTGCGCTTTCGGTCCGAGCGAGGAAGTTTCAGGATTCATGGTCAACCAACGCATAGAAGCCAACCCGAGAAGATACAAGCCCCGCTCAACATGGAATCCTATCGCATCAAGCACATCCGGCTAAGCGGCGTAATCATTGCCTTAGGACGCTTCATTTCTGGTCAAAAAGTGCCTCCCTTTCTTCAAGGTTCTCAAGGCGGCAACAAGGGATTTGAGTGGAATGCGATCGTGCAAGGCGGCGGCTCGGGGGAAAAGGAGTATCTTGGCAAACCACCTCTCCAGCCCCATGCCCGGTGAGCCTTTATTTGTGTATTAGCGCCACTGACAGCCGTGTGGCCAGCTGTTTAGTTAGGAGGAACTAGATATCCAAAAACCATGTACTATGTATCTAAGGCCCTCACCCCGCTGTTGAGGGTCGTTATTTTAATGTTGAAAAATTAGCCTACTCTCTTGTCATAGCCGCCCGAAAATTAAGGGCTTATTTTTCTCGCACACATAATCATAGTATACACGGATGCACCATCACAAGAAGTCCTCGCACAAACCCGATACATCAGCGGATTGCTCAACCGGTCGATCGAGCTCACCGAAGTTCCACATAGACTACTTGCCCAGGCGAGCAATCAAAGCGCAAGCATTGGCCGACTTCTTGGTTGAAACAAGCTTCATCCAGCACGAGGATCCTGAAACCAAGCAGCCGGCAGAACCCGAGCAAAAGCAATTGCCTCAACCCCGACCTGCCTACTGTTGGGATCTCTACGTGGATGGGGCAGTGAGCAAAGTCGGGAGCGGAGTCGGCATCCTTCTCGTAGCTCCCGATGAAAATGATTCGAAGTTAGCTCTCCGGCTCAAATTTCTCGCATCCAACAACGTGGCCGAGTATGAAGCAATGATTGCAGGGCTCGAGCTCGCAATGCATATGGGTGTAGAAGTCGCCACAGTTGTACTCGGATTCACGTTAGTCGTGAACCAAGTCCGTGGGGAATACATGGTGCACCACCCACCCCTCGGTTAAGCATCGCGAGCTCGTCAAGGAAATCTTGAAAAATTTCAAGTTACGGGAAATGATCGTGATTGACCGAGCGCACAACATGCGAAAGCAGTACTACTTGTCCAAGATCGCCGAGGACAATCTTGCTTTGCTAAATCCCTCCGTAATGATCGAAAGCATATGGAAACTCCCGCCATCGATAGACCTATAATTATGGACATCGAGCCACGTAAGTTGGATTGATGACTATAAGGATTACATCGAGCAGGGAGTTTTGCCCGCAGACAAGGTCAAGGCCACAAGCCAACCTGCTTTGCATTTCGGTACTCGAGTCGTTGGGGAATCTTATACAAGCGATCTAGGGTCGACCTATGCTTCGCTAGCGCACTCTGCGTACCCCGGAGCTACCGAGGGTGTTTTGTACGGTACATGAGGGGAATGTGGCGCCACCCGCACAAGAGCTCTAGTAAAGGGTCTCCGCGAGCAGATACTACCGATTACCCTTCGAAGGACGCGAAAAGTATGCTGCGAACGTGACAAGTGCCGAGATACGCTGACGTACCAAGGCTTCCATCCACTATGCAAACCCCGCCGCTATGTGCCTCTGCCCTTCGACATGGAATCGACCGATTGGCCCATTCCTCACTGCACAATACAAGTATAAATACGTGTAGTCACTATAGATTACTTCATTTAAGGGATTGAGGCAAAGCCTTTCGCCAAAATTTCTGAGGCGATCATCAAGTTTGTATACGACTCAAGTATGGTGCATTTGGCCTCCCTCAGCAATCATATCCGACCATGGGACTCGGTTCTCGGACAAGTTCACGGCGAGAATGTGCTTTGGGCGTGAAGCAAGCAATCGTCGTTGCTTACCCTCGAGGCAACGGCCAAGCGAGGCTGCAAACAAACAAGTTACGCAGCTCTCAGCGGAATTTAGAAGAGCGGCGGGGAAGTGGGCGAGAAAAATTACAATCGGCTCGTGGGCGGTTAGAACTGCGTTAGGGGACCAGCAGGAAACTCGTTCGCTTACCTATGGGTCGGAGGCTATGATCCAGGTGGAAATGGCTTGCCAAGCTCACCAGTCTCACATTACGGCCAAAAACAATCGGCTTGCCGGGCCGTAGACTTAGACTGTTTGGAAGAAAGGAGGCTGGATGCACGACTTAGAATGGTCAATTATGCAGAGGCAAAAGCTCATCATGATAAAGAGTTCGGCGGAGCCTTCTCGGTTGGGGATCTAGTACTCGGAAAATTGAGGTGACCGGTCATCGGTGAGTGGGGAAAACTGTCCCAAATTGGGAGGGTCCTTTCAGAGTTCTTGGAATAATAAGGGAGGGCACTTACACACTCCAGGACTCAGGAAGGGAAAAGATGAGGCGTCCTTGGCATGCAGAACCACCTCAGTATTATCCCTAGGTCAAAAAGAAACAAA
>CM028378.1:92576234-92632819 GCA_013146195.2 Codonopsis lanceolata | reverse complement strand
ACCCTCAACTTCAAGTGACCTTCCAAGCCTCCAAAAACGGGCTTGTCAGTTCTACCTACAGGTTCCACGACCATGACGTAAGTTGTAAGCTTGCCAACTAGAAAACTTTCCAAGTCTCCTTCAAAAGAAAGTCTGCTTTTATCAACAAACGCACTTTCAACTTCGATATGGATCTCTTTCGGGACCTATCACAACGCCCAAGATTTCTCGAGACAAGCACACACTCAGAAGTAGTCGATGACTACCTAGATTCACTCGATTCAAACTACGACTTAAAGATTGAAACGTATGATCTAGTCAATCGCATCTTTTCAAGACTTCAAACTCAAAAGCTTGAAGACATTTGGTAACATAAGATCGACAATGGCACTGAATTCAAGAACAACTGTAGAAAAATACCGCTGAGACCACTGGATCGGCACAACTTCTCTCTCCGTCACGGCATTCTCAACAAAATGGTGTACCGAATCCAAGAACGTAACACCGATTGAAGCAAAGAAGAACAATGCCGCGTAAGCTAAACTTCCGAAGTATTTTCAAGTGTAGCCAACATCAGCATGTTTTACCTGCAATAGATCCCCGGTAAACAAGTTTCATAATAAAACTCCATATGAAATACGGAGAGGAAGATCCCCAAACATAGGATTTCAAAATCTTCTCCGTAAATGTTTTACTTTATAATGGAAAAGAATATAGATGAAAATTTGATGCAAAATCGACGAAGGAATTTTTTCTGGGTATTCCAAACATTCAAAAACATTTCGTGATTTTCAAGAAATCTAATTTAAAAATCTTAGAATCGTGATGTTTCTTTTTGATGAATATGACTTGTTAGAGCCTGTGTCTCGAACGTTGTTAATGATTCTGATAATGATGAGACATGTACCAACTAAGATCAACTTCCACTCCTCATCGAAAACGGCAATCGCAACCCTCAAGTACCGCTAACCCTCCACCGTAGACGATAACTCGCTTCTGCATCGATAACAACTCTTCTCGTTGACCCCGAACCCATCTCTTCTCGCTTTACCCCAAACACCTTTACAGCATCACTCATCCTTCTTGTTCACCGAAAATGAAGGTTTCAAGATCCTATCTCTTCTCGAACTAGATTTTGGTGAATCTCCTTCTCAACCTACCCCGGACTTCTTAAGGGAAGAACCCACCGTGTTGATCTTCCTCCAACTAATAGAAGCAAGAGATCACCATATTCTTAAATCATTGGTAATCTCAACACAGAGTTCGTGACGAGAAATAAAGTTCGAGAAGAAACTATGTTTGCTTATGCATTTGTATCTAACTCGAACCAAAGAAGATTGATGAAGCTATCAAGATCATAATCGGATCAAGCTACGCAAGAAGAGCCGAACCGCTTTGAAAGATGTAAAGTGGAGCTTAGTTCAAAGACCGACCGATCATCCACCATCTACACTAAGTGGTTTTCTAAATAAAGAGACAAGATGGAAATGTCACCAAACAAAGCTAGACCTGGCCGCATTGCTACCGAGAGGAAAGAAGGAATTGACTTTGATGAAACTCTCTGTTGCTAGACTAGAAGCAATCGACTTTTTCTAGCTTATGCCTCGCTCATGGACTTCAAAGTGTATCGATGGATGTAAATAGTGCTTCTTTCTCAATGGTGATCTTCTGCTAGGTATACGTGGAATGCCTCCAAGATTTATTATTTCGCATTAAATCGGATCACGCTCACCGACTCAAGAAAGCTCTCTATTTACTTAAAGCAAGCTCCTAGTAGCTTGGTATGAAACTCTATCCAAGTTCTTGATAGAACAAGGATTCGTGAGAGGAAGAATAGACACTACTTTATTCATTCTCACACAAAGGCCATTCTCTTCGTACAAATCTACGTGATCGACATCATCTTTGGGACTAACCAAAGCCTGTGTAGAGATTCGAGAAGCCGATGCGCAGCAAGTTCAGATGAGCATGATGGGTGAACTTACCTATTTTCTAGGATCTAGATACAATGTGACTTCATGGAATCTTCATCACCAAACCAAATATGCAAAGGAACTAATCAAGAAGTTCATCTTGATTCAAATTAAAGGATTCGAAACTCCAATGCTACCGATTGCCATCTTGACAAAGATGAAAAGGGAAAGCAAGAGAACATGACCAAGTACCGAGGAATCATAGGTCTCTTCTTACCTTACCGCTAGTAGACCGACATTATGTTTGGTCTGCTGTGTCAGCTAGATTCGCGTATCCAAAGGAGTCACATTTGCTTGCCGCCAAACGTATCATCGATATGTTTAAAACAACAAATCTAGGCATCCGGTATTCCAAAACTAACAACTTCAATCTAGTTGGATACTGACGCAGACATGCACCGCAAAGTGAGCGTAAGAAGATTCACCGACTTGTCAATTTCTTGGAAACGACTTATCTCATGGTCTTGTAAGAAACAAGGATCGCTTGCAAACTCAACCACGTATGTATACATTGCCGTTGAAATTGCTCTCAACTCCTATGGATGAAGCAACTAGTGGACTACAACATCAAGATCAGAACCGCCCAATCATGTGTGACAACACATTATTTCAATCTCCAAAATCCAAAATGATGCACTCCAAGACAAAGCACATTGATATTCATTATTACTTCCTCAAAGATCATGTGGAAAGGTAACATCGCTTGGAATATGTTCCAACCGAGCATCAATTGCACATCCTCACAAAACCACGGATGCCACCTCGAAGTTTGCTTATTTAAGGAGAAATCTTGGTATGATTGATCCTACCGCTTAATTTTAATATTTTGTTAATATTTCTTTCATACCTAGAGTAAACTTGTTTTAAGACTAATCGGAAGGCGTAAGTTCTCCTTTACCGGAAGACTTAAAGGTTAGTACTCTTATTTCTTAGTCTATTTTTGCTAAAGAGGTTTCTAAAGCAATAAAGGGGGTCAAGATAAAATTTGGTACTTAAGAAAATATCTTAAGTTCCCGCTTTCCAAACTAAAATTTTCTCGCCTTTAAATAGCCACTTGAACCGTCATTTGCAAAACTTCTGAAAACCCTTTGACAAAATATTTTCTCTATTCTCTCTCCTGCGAAACTACTTTCTCTCGCAATTTCAAATCCTTCTTGTTTCTTCTTCTCGTCATCAACAATGAGTACGGCTCCTCTCTCCTACTACTCGAAACTTACTACGTGTAATGCGTTAAGCATTTCATTTTCAACCTAAAATTGTTTGGAATTCAAGCGGTCATTTTCGAGTTTATCTGATGATTCGCCATTGTTGTTCTTACAAACTTGAATACTAACAAATGGTTTATGAACATTCATCTATACCTTCTACAAAGACGCTTGAACCAACTACCGGCGCCCAAACCTTACCTCCGTCAACCCTTCACCATACCTTCTACTTAGGCCTTGACCAACTCTTGGCCTTGAGCCTTACGTCCAACCCTTCATCTATTCTATCAACCCTTCACCACCTCCTGAGGAGTCTATCCCTCGAGGAGCCTGAAATCTCGGGAGAGCCGGCCAGAACCCCACTCCTCCTCCACCTTCCCCTTCAACTATTCTTTTTGACCCACCCATCTACCCCTTCCTCACCACCCCAATCCCAACCAACTTCTTCAACCACACCACGACCAACTCAAATCCCTTCCACCCACCATTTAGCCCCGCTGTTTAAGTTCCTTTTTGAAATTTAGTCACAAGAGTAGCGGACTTATTCTCTCTACCCATCAACCTCCTCAGACCTTCTCAACCTCTGAAAACCAAAACCCTCTTCTACCCCTTCCTTACGGTTTCTCGTTTTCTAGGCCCACTCTTACCGAATCATCTCATATCGGTGACAACTCGGACACCGACATTGAGATTGATTCCCCTCCAACACCACCTCCCCCTCCACCCATTACCATATCTTCATCCACCAACACCATACCAACCCAAGACTCATCTTCTTCCGCCTCCATCACTTCTCCACTTCAGCAAACCATACGGCCTGCAGACTCTACCTTTGCCGGCACCATTCACATTGGCCAAGCAACCACTTCCCATCACCGCCAATGATGAAATTTTGTCCCTGCTTGGATGCCATCTACCAAACGAGGCTAAAGAGCTTACAAGATATCTACCGCTACCGCCGAAATAGCCACTGGCAGCCTTCCAAAAGCCAACTAACGGATCGCCGCAACTCTTCGACAATTCCAAGAGGATGTCGGACTCGATTTGGACAGATACGACACGACTTTTCTGAGATGTCAAGATCAACATCAAGCCTCAGCGAGACGAGGTGTGTCCGTATCCGCTCCTCACTTTTCTACGAGTTATTCCATGCCATCACTCTCCATCTCGGCCACTCGGTCCGTCTCCTCCGTTCTTGAACTCAACAACCTTGCTCGAAACTCGCTCACGACGTCATGAATGCCACCTATGATCGTGATCCGCCATCACGAGGAGTAAAACGAGTCTATCAACGTAATGCCGATGGAAGAGAACGAATGCCTCGGAAGAATCGACTACCGCTCGCTCCACCGACCTCGACGATGCAGATGACGAATACGAGCGAAGAATGCAAGAGCTAGAGCGAGAGCTAAGAGCGAAGAGGAGAGACAAAGGCAGCGGAAAAGACCTTGGTAGTTTATGATCTTTTCTTCCCTTTCCTTTGTATTTATTTATTTTTGAAAACTCTGTTAAATGTAAACATCTTGTTTATAAATACAGATGATTACTTGTCTTTCAAAAAGGTTATCTTGTTTAAATTCTTATTGCTTTATTTTATTATCTGATTAGAATTTAAACAATCAGTTTAAATTTATTTGAAATGCTGCTAATCTGTGTGTTGTTCTATGATTTTCTTATTCTTGTTTGCCCTTAGATTAGTCTCTTACATTTGAGGTGTTATTCTGTTTGATAGAGGCATGTCTTCCGTTACTTAATATATAAAATATCTCAGACATGTTATTTTCTATCAAATAGTCTGTGTTAAAACCCTCATTTGTAGTAATGATGACCAGATATAAATAGGAGGAGATTGTTGATTCTTATGTTATATTTATATCTGATCAGTACATTACATTAGTTTTATACTTGATGGCTAATCTTGCGTATCGATTAGCGTGTCAATGTGTATAGAACTTTGCCTTGTATAGTTTTTGTAGGACTTTTTCGTGTTCACGGAAGACCTCTCCATATGCTTAAAACGGAAGACACTCTCTCACATTGGTAGACCTCGTGTCCACCTAATCTGCTATGACGTGTCCTATCCAGCAAAGATTGACTGGATTAATTCAAACTTATCTCAATATGTTATTTGAATTAAATCCAAGACATTCCCTGACATATCAAGCCGCCGAAAGCAACCTTTTCTGAAAAGCAGGAAGACTTTTAGTCTGAGCGAACAAAGTGGCAGAAAAGCGATCGTCCCCTACTTTCTCGCTACAACTCTCAGATCTGACACCAAAATTTCCCACCTTTTTCAAGATCTTAGAAATCATTACCTGCTCTAGATATCTGTGAAGACAAAAGTCCTTGACTGACAGCCCCATACATTTAATGCATTAATGAAAAGAGTTGTTGAAGTCTTCGTCTTCTCCAACGGATCTTTTGAAGTGCACATGCTATAAATGCTGCCATTGAAGACTGGAACAAAAGACAACTGTACAAAATCAATCGAACACTTAAGGATTGCTCTGAAACTTCATAACTCCAAGTCTTTCAGCTCATTGCATTCAATAGATCCTTAACAGATCTAGAAGTCCTCGTCCAACAACAAAAGCTCATCAACACTTATTGTTTTAATCTTCTTGTTGTTAACTTCCATTAACTATATTTACTTGCAATTAAATATCATGTATTCTGATATTTAATTCCCTAGACAAACACAAGTCAATATTTTGTACACGATCCATTAGGGATATTCTTTGTAATTGATCTAAGTGGAAAACATAGTGCACAATTTAAATCCAAGGTTATCGCCTTGGTGGTGGACGTAAGCACTCATTATAGTGTGAACCATCCCAAAATACTTGTGTTATTCCTTACTGTTTGTCTGATACTTGAACTGCTTAGTTTCATTGTTTATATTATCCATTTACAGCAGAACTTAAGTAAACTGTAAAAGGTCTACCGGTAGTTCTTATCGGCAGACCTGGAACAACTTTCTTGAAGGTCTTCCGCTACTTGATTCTTTTCTATAGATTGCAAGTAACTTTCAAGAATTTACTTAAAAGTTTATAAGTGTTTAATAAGCTATTCAACCCCCCCCCTTCTAGCTTATTATTGTGCTCATTGGGACCCACAATCGTCACTCAATTATGATTTGTAAACATAGATCTCGACAGTCGGTTTCTTAGATCAGCCTTGGAGGATTCAAGGAACTTCAAACTTAGGAAATGATCAATGGAGTTGCAAACCAAGCGCATTGATTGTGTCATTAAATTATGATATTTTACTTTAATTTTTAATTTTGATTTTATCTCAAGAGATGAAATTGAGACTGTTTTATTTTCTCAACCTAGCCTAAGAATGATTGTACTTGGGTAGTTGGGTTTGTTTTGAAAGAGGGATTACTGAGTTTGATTTTTATTTCAAAGATCAACAATCGCAGATATGTGAAAACCCTAACCCCAAGAATTGGTGGACCAACCCGCCCCGCTGCAGCCCGCTACCCGTGCGGGCTTAACCCATTAGACCCGCCTTTTGGTGGACTCCTATTTTATCAACTCAGCCCACCTATTTTAGGTGACGAGACAGACTGGCCCAATGGATTTGACCAATTTTAACGGCTCTACATACTAGAGCTGACAAAAACGCGTCCGAATCAATGGGCCGGCCTTACCCACCCAACACTATGTTCAGCTGGACTTTAGTTTTTATAGGCCCGATGAAAGCTTGGCGTTGCAAAGCTTTGGTGTGGACTAGAAAAATAGGTGAAAATAGTCAAAATTGACCCATTCAATAGGATGACCCATGGGCTAGCCCGACTAGCCTAGTGTTTTGGGTGGGCTTGGGCTTTAGTTTTGATAGTCTGATAAAATTTCGTGCTGGTGTTAGTCCCAAAGGGAACAATACTAGGCTAGAAGAAGGGGTTTAATAACCTAGTTACACTTTAAAACTTTTCGATAAGGTTCCCTTTTGTAAAAGCTAACAACCTATAGAAAAGGTAGTAGCAGCAGAAGAGTTGCAAGGAATACAGACTAATTAAGTCTGTTGGTAAGCACTACCAGTAGACTTGACTGTTCTCTAAGTTTGATGCTAGAAGGAAGTAAGATAAAGAACATATAATAATATCAAATAGTAATAAAGGGAAGAATGAACACATTGATTTTGAAATAGTTCGTACTATAAAGAGTGCTACGTCCACCACCAAAGTAGTCAACCTTGAATTTGAAAGTGCACTATGTGTTCCCTAGTTCTATTATAGAAATCTCTAATGGATTGTGCACAAAATATTTGACTTGTGTTTGGTGGTTGGTAGTGAATATCTAGGAAACAGAATATTCACTGTACTAAAGAACAGTTTTGGAAAACAACAAATAAGAAGATAATTATAAATAACAATGATTGAGCAGTCTTCTTGTTGTTGTTGAACACTTCGTTGATCAATTTGTGATCTCTTGAATGCACTGAGAATAATAGCTTATAAGTTTTTGAGTAGTTTCAAAGCATTGAATTCTTTAGTCTTTAATAGAGGTATTTATATGAGAGCATCCTTGAGATCGTTGAGGAAGAAGAAGAGATCAACAACTTGATTAGGTTGGAAGCATTAAATGCAAGGAGGTGTTAGGTTGGATTTTTCTTTTTCGAGGACTGGTCAAGTATGGAGAGGAGAAGGTAATGAATAAGCATGTGGAAGATGACAGTGGTTGCGGACCTGTAAGAGTTGGTACATTCTGTACTTTCCTCAGAGAGTGTAGTGTCAGACTGAGTATCTGCTCTGTCTCTAATTTAGTAATCATCAAAAGGGAAAAAGTCTTCATCGCTTCTTAAAAAATGGGAGGGCTTTTCTTCAATGTAAGAAGTCAACTCTGGAAGAGTTTATTCAAACAGATATTCTAAAAATATCTCGAATTAATAACCTTTACGAATATGATGAAATGGATATCTTGATTTCCTTTTAATCTTCAGACACGTCATACAATAGTTCGTAGGCAGACAAGGACTGCTGGTGAAGGCTACTGGTGAAGCCTTTACCGAAGCCTTCTAGTGATGACTGCCGAAAGCTATGAAGTCTTAATAACTATTCTAAAGGCAACATTCTATACACAGTTACCACGCTAACTGGTACGCAGCTTATTTAGCCACTAAGTATAGAACCTAATGCAATGTATAAGCAAATGCAAATCTAAAATACAATGAGAATCAACAGCTGGCCCAACCCAGCCAATTTTAATGTTTGGCTTTGTTGGGCTTGGTGCGGGCTAACCCAGTCAATTGAAACATTTAATGTAGACTTTGACTAGAAATGCTAGAAGTCTGCAAAAGAGCTTTGCTATGATTTTACGAAACTAATTTCTAGTTGAAGTTTATGTCCTAATTAAGTAACCCTTGTTGATGTGGAATGCAAGCTACTTAGAATTAGACTCGAAGGTTTTTATCGAAGATTAAATAATGTCAATAAGCAACTCTAAGATATACAAATGAATACTCCTAACAGGGGGTATTTTATTGGTCTCGGTCTGGCCGATTTTAATGTTGGGCTTGGTGCGGGTCGACCTAGCCCATTGCCACCTCTAATGTAGTCTTTGACCACACATGCTAGAAGTCTGCAAAAGAGCTTTGCTATGGTTTTACCAAACTAAAGTCTATGTCCTAATTAAGTAACTCTTGTTGATGTAGCATGCAAGCTATTTAGAATGATCTTTGCTATGGTTTTACCAAACTAAGCTCTAGTTGAAGTCTATGTCCTAATTAAGTAACCCTTATTCATGTAGCACAAGCTATTTAGAATTAGACTCAGAGGGTTTTTATCTAATATTAAGTAATGTGAATAAGAAACTCTGAGATATACAAATGAATTTTTAGCATAGGGTATTTTAATTTGGTCCCAAAAATGCATTCATGTCACAAGAATTGATTTTGGTGGGATTTGAGAAATCCAGCCCCCATGGGTTTCTTAAATTCCTTTACTCGGGGGATTTTGATATTTCGAGGGCCTAAGTATGAAGTTTGGTGAACAAGAATTAGTGAGTCCATTAAAGTCAATTCCAAACCAAACGCCACCTTTAGTTCTTAAGATTAAAGGCATTTATGCTCAAATATTTTCATCTTTAGAAAATTAAGTTTTATATATAAACATTTGTTTGAGACGGAGAAATTACATGGCAAGTCTAGGGCTGAAAGCCGAAACCCAACTTTAGGTCCGACCTTGAGCCCAAGCTCAAGGGCCAACCATAGACCTACATATTTTTGTATTGAACTTGATCTAGCTCAACTTACACACAATTTCAAGTCGACCCGACTTGACCCTTTTGACGTCGCTACCCCTACATGCAATGGAATATGATAGAAGTTGGAAGGGGGTTAATTATCAAGAACATCTAAAATAGAACCATGAAATAAAATTTGAAGAAAAAAAGGAAGGGCCTGGCTAACTACACACTACAATATACTCTCTACACCCTATCAAAAATAATTGCAAAAATATCATCGTGTAAAATGACAATATAGCCCACATGAACGGTACGAAAACCCTCGACCCCACACGCTTAAGTGTGTGTGGCAACTCTCAGTCGCACATCCCTTCATTTATGCAATAAACCAGAGCTGCGCATCCCTTCATTTGTGCAATAAACCAGGGCTGCACGTCACTCATGTTATGCGATTAGCCATGTCTGCACAATCGGACTGAGAAAGACAACCGGAACTGGCAAGGGTGTGAGGGAAGGGCAAGCCATGAGTGAAGTAGTTTGAGCCTGACCGCAAGATTGAGAGGCAGAAAGGAATGATGTGAGTACTAGGAAAGAAGATAAGCTTGAGGG
The DNA here is from genome assembly GCA_013146195.2 of Codonopsis lanceolata. Taxonomy (NCBI): domain Eukaryota; kingdom Viridiplantae; phylum Streptophyta; class Magnoliopsida; order Asterales; family Campanulaceae; genus Codonopsis; species Codonopsis lanceolata. The sequence goes on along the minus strand of CM028378.1, from coordinate 92,622,865 downwards.
GGCGAGAGAAGAAATGAGAGAGAAAGAAATCGATAGAGGAGGAAGGAGTCGCAGCAAGTTCAATAGGCGGATGTGGAAGTCTGTGAAAGCTGGGGAAGCAAGAGAAAGAACGTGAAAACATGGTAAGTAGAACGAGGGAGAGATAAATGTAGAGAGGAAGAAGGGTTACATGGGTTAAGGGTAGAATAGGCAATTTAGGTAGAGCGTATATAGTAAGGTGAGGAATTTGATTAATTGGACGAGGTGTAGATAGAACTAGTATTCTTGCCTGTGCCGATGGTACGGCGCCAGTTTAAGAATTTATCAATAAATGAAGCAGATAATATGGAAATGAATTAATATTTACTTATAATTTGTTTAAGTTAATTATGATAACAATTAAAAAGAAAAAAATATTTCAAATTACAAAACTTACAATTTTTTTTAAAAATTATTTGTATACGAAATTGCGGGCAAAAAAAAATTAAATTGATTAAGTTAATTACAAAAATAATTAAAAATAAAAAAATATAAATATAAATATATTTACTTATAATTAGTCTAAGTTAATTATGATAACAATTAAAAAGAAAAAAAACAAATATTTAAAATTACAAAACTTACGATTTTTTTTTAAAATTATTTGTATACAAAATTGCAGGTCGGAAAAAAATTAAATTGATTAAGTTAATTACAATAACAATTAATAAGAAAAAAAATATAAATATATTTACTTATAAATTGTCTAAGTTAATTATGATAACAGTTAAAAAGAAAAAAAATCAAATATTTCAAATTACAAAACTTACGATTTTTTTTAAAATTATTTGTATACGAAATTGTGGGCCGAAAAAAATTAAATTGATTAAGTTAATTACGATAACAATTAAAAAGAAAAAAATTAAAATATAAATATTTAAAACTTAGACATAAATTAAATTGTGATTCAGTTTCAAAAAATAAATTGATTAAGTTAATTATGATAACATTTTAAAAGTAAAAAAAAAACAAATATTTCAAATTACAAAACTTACGAATTTTTTTTAAAAAATTATTTTTATACTAAATTGCGGGTTGAATTTTTTTTTTGAATAAGTTAATTACGATAACAATTAAAAATAAAAAATAAAAAAAATTCAAAACTTACTAATGGACTAAAACTAAATTGATTCAGTTATGCACGTTAACAGAGAAAAAAACTGGATAAATGAAATGTATAATATGGAAATGAATTAACTGTAAAACAATAACGGTAAAACTGTAAAATAATAACGATAAAATGAATTATCATTTATAACTACCTTTTTTTCTCTCTAACCCCACAAAATAAGTCTTTACAATTATAATATAATTTGGATTAAAGTTAAAATTATAAAAAGTAAATAGAAATAGTTTTATAATTGGATTATAATTACACATGAATTAAAGTAAAACAATAAATCTCCATTACTTATGTCAAGTCAATTACACATATACGAACTCTATTTTATTAAAGATCGGGGTTTAGATAGTGGACGACGGTGTAAGCCAAGCCCAAAAAAAGATTCCAAAATATCGGAACCCTAGCTGCTCTATAGTGTTGTATTACATCGTCACACGCTACCGTTTTGGCGGTGTGTACCTCCAAATCCCTCATCCCCGTTACCAGCACACGCCACTTCCCCCTAATTTTTTTTTCTCTCTCCCTCTCTCTCTCGGCGGTCCGATCTTACTGTGCTGCGATTTCCGACTAAAATCGGAGATAGATGGCGGACAGGTTGACGCGTATCGCCATCGTGAGCTCCGACCGGTGTAAGCCGAAGAAGTGTCGTCAGGAGTGCAAAAAAAGCTGTCCTGTTGTCAAAACTGGTACTCTCTTTTTAAAATTCAATTTCTTTTAATTTTTGTTTTTGAGTTGATTTTGGTATATCTTTGTATTAGGCTATTAGCATTAGATCCATGCTAATTTCATTGGTTTTTACGTTTGATTACTGGGGAGAGTTTATTATGCAGTTGAATTTTATGTATTGGATATTAATTTGTGACAAATTTTGAATTTTGAATCCAACTCAATTTTCCTAATGTGCGACGGTATTGAGTTTACAGGTGTAGGGGTAGGGGCAGAGAATCTTAAAAAATGATTTTTACTTTGCTTTTATTTCTTGCTAATAAGCTTCAAATTGTGTTTGAATCTGGCTAATTTGTCGAATTGGGCTAGATTGAGCCTCTAATTGATCCAATCTTAAGTCAAGTAGTTTGATTTCTTATCAAGCCAAGCTCAATTCCTTTCATCCTCAAAAAGAACCTTTTCAAGGAAGGTCGTGCCGAAATAGAACCACTCGTTTTGCATTCTAGTCAAACTCGACTCTATTAGAGTCTCAAGTAGCTTGACTCTTTTTACAGCCCTAGAGACTACTCTCTGAAGATATCAGAGTGTGAATGAAGGTCTACAATGCTTTCCTCTCCCCTTTTTTATAAAGCCGGCAAGTTCTTGTATTTGTTAGGATGATGTACTAGTACAGCTGACAGTGTTTCCAAGTTTGGGATGCTATCTTTGATTCATTTAAACCTATGGTTCATTCAGACTAGTTTTTGGGGTATGAGAAATTAATAATGGTCATTCAAACACAAATGGGCTTGCCTCATTGCACGCATGCTGGGCAATCAGTAGTTTTACTCGGGCTTTGTAGTGCTTTTAACTTACATTATTTCTCTTGTTTTCTCGCTCCTTTTTTTTTTGATAAGGGATTTTTTTGCTCTGTACATGCTTTACATCTTACAGGCGCATATTTACCTTGCATCTAGTCGTGCACTTTTCTTATATTATTACCTGCTTTTCTATAAACTTGAATTACATAGTTGACCTTGGTACCAACTAGGATTTGCCATGGGTTTTTGTTGGATATAGCCAATTGCAAAACTTAATTGAGCAACAAGGTTTATGGGTGCCTAAGTTAGAAATATGGGTGGGGAAACAATTAGGTTTTGATGAGAGCGTGTGTAGGATTCATTTCAGAGGCGTTTGGGTAATAAACAACTTTGAAAAGGTTGGTAAGCTTCACGTTGATTCTTAAAGATCAACCATATCTTCTTTTCGATTGTCAATATTTGTAGGTATTTTTTAATATGTTGTTTTTGGTTCTCTCTTCTAGGATTTAAACAAAAAAATCGGTAATATTACTGCTCATTAAGTGTGCTCGACTGATAGATAATGCAGATTAGACCTAGATTTCTTTATCAAGCAGCTAATTGGTCAGTGGAGTGGAATCTTATCTCAAATTTTACCTAACTAAAATTATGAGATACCCTTTAATCAACTTATATGGATTAACTTATTGACCAATATTTGACACGAATTGGACTTGACCTCAATTATTCCTTATAAGAGAACTAGGTAGTAATACATGCAGAGATTTCTCTGCCCTCCTTAGTTTTATATGCTCCACTTTGTTCATCACATACATATTACCATCCATTTTAGCTTGTTTGTATTTTAATCCATCACATTCATGAAAGTGTGAACCACTTGTTGCTGCACTGCCTGCCTGATTGTGACTATGCTTTGGAATTCGATGCTTAGTCTGTTCTCTATTACTTGGGTGATACTGAGATCAGTTAAAGATCTCCTTTTGAGCTGGTCTTTGTACAAGCGGAGAAGAAGGAATAGTTTTTGGCATGCGGTATTTGGTGGACTATATGGAGGGAAAGGAATAGTAGGGTATTTGAGGATGAGGAGAGGATGGTGGACAAGTTGAAGAATAGTTTTTTATCCAATATTCATAACATTTCTTGTATCGATTTTGTTAATAGTCTTTCTATAGATTAGTCCGATTGTGTATGCTTATAATTGTTCAAAGGACGCGTCTCCTGATTAGACGCTTTGGTATATAATACTTATCAAAAAAATGTGGAGAATCAGGGGCTCTGATTTGTATCCGAGTAAGCATGAAAGTTTCTTAATCTCTTAGAGTTGAACTGGTCTGTACTTGACAATGAGAATACTACTGTTTTAGTAATTTTATTTGTTCGTAACCGGTGCTTTAAAGCACGGGGCATGTTGTTTATAAGTCACATTTCAAATTAAAAAGATTTTAAAAGGTTAGGGGAATTTATTTTGCTAACATTATTCAGATTTAAGCTTGACAATCATAAATTCTAAACATTTAACTAAACTAATTTAGATTAGGAAGAACATATTTTTAAGGTGTTAATTTTTGAATTAGTTAGTACAAGAATATGTTTAATTGGTTATGGATCTTTAAATTAATTACGCAAATTCAATTTACATTGAAAAGATTGAAAAAGACATCGATTATCGTTTTTCTGTATACACAGTATTTTGATTTGAATGCTTGATGTTTGAGATGTTTTGCACTGTATACACATTCTTTGGTTTACTTTTAAGGTGATAATGGTCAATACCTGTGTAGTTAACTGTGGTCCTCATATATGATATTTTTCCTTGTTTGCAGGTAAATTATGCATTGAGGTCACTTCTGCAGCCAAGATTGCTTTCATCTCTGAGGAGCTGTGCATAGGGTGTGGTATATGTGTTAAGGTTTGTAGTCCATGTAACATCCTCATGCCAAGTACTTTTACACTAGCTTACAGAACATGCCACCCGCCAGCTGACATTTAAACTTTTTCTAATGCAGAAATGCCCATTTGAAGCAATTCAGATCATCAATTTACCTAAAGATTTGGACAAGGATACAACTCACCGTTATGGCCCTAACACCTTCAAATTACATAGGTCCGTGTACTTTACTTCCGTTAGACTGTTGTTTTCATATGAGAGATTATAATTGAGAAACTATTTTGTATGACAGGTTGCCTGTCCCGAGGCCAGGGCAAGTTCTTGGTTTGGTTGGAACAAATGGTATTGGGAAGTCAACTGCCCTTAAAGTTTTGTCTGGAAAGTTGAAACCCAATTTGGGGAATTTTAATGTAATTTGTTGGTACCATTTCATTGCTTTCATATTTTCTTGCAAACATATCTGTACCCATTTCTTAAAAAAATTAGTTTTGTTATTTCAGAAGCCTCCAGATTGGCAGGAAATCTTGACATACTTTCGAGGGTCTGAGTTGCAAAACTATTTTACGCGTATTCTAGAAGATAATTTGAAGGTAAATTTTAATTCAGTGTACATTCTTTTACCTTTAAATGTCGATATTGTGTGTTGGTTAGAACCCCTCCCCCCTTTTTTTGCTGCAACTAGCGTTTGTTTGTTAAGTAATTATGCAAAGTTGAGCCTTCTAGTTCATACTGCCTCTGTTGTCATATCAGTGTCAGTTTCGAGTTAACTTTGTTCTGGAATGAGTTATCTTAGTTAAAAATTGATCCATTAAGCATAAAAGTCATATGACATTGCTTTGTTAGTTTATGTGCTTATACCAAAATTTACCCATTTTACAACAGATGTAGTGGATTCCTTTCCTTCTTGATCTTGGTGATGTTATTATGGGGCAATAGTTCATTCTATAGAGAAACTTTACTTATCTTTCCCTTAATTACCCCATGCTTGTTTAGTGTGTATCTTTATTTATAGTTAATAGTTAATAGTACTAAATGGGAACAGTTCCAACATCTTGTATATTGTTTAAAATGGGAACAGTTCCAACATCTTGTATATGGTTTAAAAAAGGTGATTGGTACGGTCATCTCTGAGTCCCAACATGCCTTTGTGGTGGTGCGTCAGATTTTGGATGTGGTTTTGATAGTTAATGAGATTGTGGACGATAGATTGCAGTGTGGAGACCCACGTCTGTAATGCAAACTTGATTTAGAGAAAGCTTATGATCACGTGGAATGAGGTTATCTAATGTATTTGTTGGGAAGAATGGGCTTTGGAGAGACGTGGAGGAAGTGGATTTATTTTGCATTTCTTCTGTGAAATTCTCGGTTTTGGTTAACAGGGAACCAACTGGTTTTTTCTCTAGCTCGTGAGGCCTTCGGCAAGAAGATCCCTTATCTCCTTTCCTCTTTTATCGTAGTTATTATGGAGGCTTTGAGTCGTGTCATTGACAAGTCTGTTGCGGGTGGTTTTATCCAAGGCTTTAGGGTGGGTGAAGCTAACATGGGAGAGCTTATGGTGTCCCACTTGTTGTTTGCAGATGATACTTCATGACGTTTCAGGTATAGAGATCGGTGAGACTCATCCTGATTTTCTACCTTCAGGGAAAAAGTCCTATCCTTCCTTTTGGCTGGTTGGGCATCTAGAGAGGAATCCTTATCATTATTTACTCTGTTTGTGTGTGTGTTAAAAGAATAAGCTTCATTTAGTTCATAGAAAAATTTAGAAAACGAGTGCAAAACCTTGCCATAAAATCTTCGCATCCCTGCCACCCCTAAAACCCATGTATCTTCCTTTTCTCTTTACATGAAAGATGTTCTCATCATAATAAAATCTAATACATGATTGATACGCAAAGGCTCTAGCATGTAATTAACCATGTCGTAGCATCTACTAAACACCAAATGCAAATGCATGCAGCTCGCTATAACCTGCTGATTGGCAGTTTGATATCCGTACAATTACCATCTGAAGAGGTCCCTACTTACCTGTAGGCAACAACCGTTAAATCATGTTTGTTCCGATTAAAATTATTTGTGTTCAGATTCTGCTAGAAAAGCTGCTCATCGAGTCCTGATTATTTTTTCTTTATTCTTACTGTTCATCTAGACCCAGTATTTATGTTACCTATATACCTATATTTGCATTTGTGATCATCACACTTTAAACAGTTTTTACCCCCTCATTATTCATTATCTCTTCCATTTATAGGCTATCATCAAGCCCCAGTATGTTGATCATATTCCAAAAGCAGTGCAAGGGAATGTTGGGCAAGTGCTTGACCAAAAAGATGAGAGAGATGTGAAAGCTGAACTTTGCCATGACCTTGAGCTTAATCAAGTTATTGATCGTAATGTTGGGGACCTATCTGGTGGTGAGCTTCAGAGGTTTGCTATTGCTGTTGTTGCCATACAGAATGCGGAGATTTACATGTTTGACGAGCCCTCAAGTTACCTTGATGTGAAACAGAGGCTTAAAGCTGCCCAAGTAATCCGATCATTGCTCAGGCCTAATAGGTTTATTCTGTTACCAATTTACCATCTATGTTTGTATTGGTTCTTTGACCACCTGCCTGAGTCTTGAAAGAGGCACACTTCCACTTATGATGCTCTCTTTTTCCAGCTATGTAATTGTTGTCGAGCATGATCTAAGCGTGCTAGATTACCTATCAGACTTCATTTGCTGCCTATATGGGAAGCCTGGTGCGTATGGTGTTGTAACGCTTCCTTTCTCTGTTAGAGAAGGAATTAATATCTTTTTGGCTGGATTTGTACCCACGGAAAATCTACGGTTTCGAGATGAATCTCTTACTTTCAAGGTAAATTTATAATATTTAATCTGCTCCTTTTCAGTGTGTCTGCTTCAGTTGCAATATCATTAACCCTATTTTGTTGTCTCTCTCCCTGCATTCAAAAAAAGGTTGCTGAGACACCACAGGAAAGTGCCGAGGAAATTGAAACATATGCACGATATAGGTACCCTACTATGTCTAAAACCCAGGGCGGTTTCAGACTTAGGGTGTCTGAGGGTGAATTTACAGACTCTCAAATCATTGTGATGCTTGGTGAGAATGGGACAGGGAAGACCACATTCATCCGTATGCTGGTATGGCATTTCTTTTGTTTTTCATACGGGAATAAATTTGTTCTATTTATTACTATATCAGCATGTCAAACTTGCTTTAATTGTCAAAACGCTGCAGGCTGGTTTATTGAAGCCTGATACAGTGGAAGAATCTGATGTGGAGATACCTGAGTTTAATGTATCTTACAAGCCCCAGAAGATCAGTCCAAAATTTCAAAATACTGTCAGGCACTTGTTACATCAAAAGATCCGTGATTCTTATATGCATCCTCAATTTGTCTCGGATGTTATGAAGCCCCTTCTTATTGAACAACTAATGGATCAAGAAGTTGTGAATCTCTCTGGTGGAGAATTGCAAAGAGTTGCGTTATGCCTATGCCTCGGAAAGGTAATTTCTCTTTGATTGCTTTTGTGTCGTTGATTGCTTAAGTAGTTGGACAAGCGTATTACCATTGAAGAATCTCTAGGTGGGTTTTCTAGTTTTTCGGTCCTATGCCTTTAATTCCATGATACATAGTTATTACAACTCAACTTCCCGTATGCATGAATATCTTGAGATCTGCCACATAGATTTACATTTTTGCTATTCAATTTCAGTCCATGGTCCACCACTTGATTAACTGCTGAATGAGACTTACTCCTTCCCTTATTATTAGTGTCCTCGTCAACATTGGTCTTCCTCTACCTTAGCATTGATATTGATGCTGTTATAATCACATTTCTTACCTCGTGTGTTTATTGGTCAGTGTTGTATGTACTCGAGCAGTTTTCGTTCACGTTATTTCCAAATGGGACTACTTCAAGGACTCACAATTTTCTTTCATGATATCTCCTATTGGGGCTACTTTATGGGTTCACGAAGTTTCACCGCATTAGTTGCTCAGTTTTCCTAGGCTCATTTTATAAATTTCTTATAGCTGCTCATTGTCATAAAGCACTACTATAGTGTTTGTTATGTAATTATGTTGGTCATAGATTCAACTTTGAGCTTGAACATGTGAGATGGTTCATCTCCCACTATATGTTCTAGGGCAAATTGCACCATTGGTCCCTGTACTAGAAATCTCACGGTTCACAGTGAGCAAAAATGTCATTTTACGAAATTGAAGAACCATAAAAGGCTAAACCAAAAGTGAGAGAGGGAGAGGAATAGTGAAAACCGTTGAACCCAGATTATCCCCCAAGCCTCGAACCCCCAACCATGCAGCCGCCATTTGAAAAGAGCTTCCCCTCCCATGTGTTCAATGAGTCATATAATCATGTTGCTTATCCAGTATTTTGATCAAATAAAAACTTCAAGTTTTTATAATTGCGTAAAGATTCAGCAACCGTAAAATAAGTTTTCATCATCTGTAATCATGTGTGAATTCCTACGAGTAGAATGAAATAATGAAAATTCTAATGCATCTTCAGAGATGCCTCTCCGAGAATACTTACTGTACTGAAATTGCCAATATAAGTTTGTAAGTTGGTGTTTTGCATGATCTGACTTGCCTTTGGGTACATTTCAGCCAGCGGACATCTACCTGATAGATGAACCAAGTGCATATCTCGACTCGGAGCAGCGTATTGTTGCTTCAAAAGTTATTAAGAGATTTATACTTCATGCGAAGAAGACTGCATTTGTGGTTGAGCATGACTTCATAATGGCAACCTATCTGGCCGACAGGGTCATTGTCTACGAAGGGAAGCCGTCAATAGATTGTACTGCAAATGCGCCTCAGTCATTGTTGACCGGAATGAATCTTTTCTTATCTGTAAGTTTCGCCATCATCTGCTTCATTTTTTACTTTATATTCTATTCTGCTCGCTGCAGAGGCAAGGAGGTATAAATTGACTTCTTATAATGCACAGATTAGTTTTGGGAATCTCTGCTTCTTACTTCTTAGTATATAGCAGATCAAGAGTTATAGTCTTCTCTATAAAAATTGCATTGGCATTTCCACTAGAGCATTCTAGTTCTCAAGTCTCAACTATGGGCATGAAAACATGTATACTATTTGCTTATGGAATCTGTTCTCACGATTCCTGCAATTTTTTTGCCCTAGTTAGCTTTAATGATTTCAACCTTTGTTGGGTGTGTGCAGCATCTCGACATCACATTTAGGCGGGACCCACAAAATTTTCGGCCCAGAATCAACAAGCTTGACTCCACCAAGGACAGGGAGCAGAAGCATGCTGGATCCTACTATTACCTTGATGATTAATTTTTACTATCAAGAGGTTACCAATTGATGACCTTGTCAGTGGCAACTCTACATGGATATGGGGGCCTTCCTCATCAGGTTCAGTTATCCAATACAGAAGGGTGTCTCTGAGCTGGTCATGTTGCTTTGTTCTTTCTATTGATAAGAGGGCCTTTGGCCTTGGCTTACCGGTTGCCATGTTGTCCGTCTAATTTAGTTTAATTAGTGATTGTGCTGGTAATATATTTTCCATATAATGCTTTTTGTTTACAAAAAATTGGCTATGTTGGGTGAGTTTTGACGTCCAACCAACCCTGTTGTTCTCTAGTTGTACGAGTATGATTTTTTGTAAGGGATATTTATACTTGGGAGCATCGAGTTGGGAACACTGAGGGAGTGTTTTGAGCTAAACTTTCACATGGTATTCTCTGGTCTATCTGATAACTTAGTATTGACTTCTCGTGTACTCCTTGACGTCTCTCGTAATACCTCTCACTACTTTTCCAAACTTTTATTTATTTATCCTGAACCATAGTTTTAAGCTCTACTGCATCACTCCTTCCGGCAGCAACATACATATTTGACGGCCAACATTTTTTAGTTCCAAACCAAGCAGAATATCTGTCGCTTCCCTTCCCATCTCAAGATCTGCACGATAGTTACATGCACTCAGCATTGCCCCCCACACGCCTGCTTCAGGTTGTGTAGGTATCTTCTTAATAAGCTCGTAGGCGTGACTTAGCCATTCGGATCGATCCAACATATCGACCATGCTCACATGATGCTCAGTAACAGGCTGTATTCATCAAACATCTGGTCATAATACCACAGGCCTGAATGACTGGAAGCTGATAAAAGGTTTATAAACGTGGTTTTGGTTGAATTAGCTCCAATGTGGATCATTTCCTCGAACACTTCAACAGCTTTTTGACCACTACTACGAAAATCATAAGCAGGTATCCTGGAATTCCAAGTTGCAGCAGACTTTTCCGGTGATTCCTGAAATATCCACAACTGCTGCACATATCCACGAGACAGCAGTTATAAAGGAATTCTCCTAGAAACCAGAACTGAAAACATATGTGAAAGTTATACACTACAAGTTTGTTATCTATAAGGAACCATGAGTTATCTCGTAAGAACTTTAACCTTGAGCGAAGCGGAATATTTTCTTTTTGAGCTACGATCTTCGTATGTCACGAACGTTGATCCTGCAAGTCTCTCTTATCAGATTGATATCACGTAGCACGAATATCAACCTTTGGTTCATACTGCAAATTAAAGCCTCTCGATGGTTAAGCTAGAGAGAGTATTTGGTGAGATACAATATAGGAGAGAGAGAGAGAACGACAGCAACTAAGAAGACGTATTCTTCTTAGGCATGTGTTTTTGGTTAGGGTTTTATCCCTTTAGTTGCATTATTTTTATTATTGTACAAGAAATCTTATTTCTTGTAGGTGAAGTTAAGTCAATCCCGAACCCCTTCGGATTAGGAAACTCATTAATCTTTAATAATATAATTATGGTTCATGTGAGCGGAAGTAAATAATCTGGCCACAAGCTCAATTGCTAACATCTCACACTCGCACACATGAGCTCATCTCTCTTACCACATCGTATCATCAAAACCCGTTAAACATTGCCTCTTCATACTGGAAGTGAAGTATGCGACATGACGAGAAAGATAAGGGGTGGAGCGCTATACCAAATCACCATTTGACCAACATAGAACGCCCTTGTTATAAAACAAAACTCGTGTATACCCTAGACCGTATATATACATCAATTTAAGCATCCTCAATCCCTCGAGAGCGGTGCTTAAACTTCAATATATTTGTGTATCAAGATCAATCTCTTGAACTATATGTTCAATATGATTGCCATGACATTGAGACACAAAAATAGAGATGTATATCATACTCTCTTCCTTAGATACTCATACCAATTGCTCTTGATTAACTGCTTTCCCAGTAATGCTCCGTAGAGCTGTATGTGCATAGCCCGTTGGCCGGCATGCTAAAGTAGTTAGCATCGTCAACGTTCAAGTTCATGATATAGTTCTAAGTTATTAGAACTCACACAGTGATGAAGCATGGATCATTCAATCACTTTCTTTGGTCGCATTATAGTCACATACAATATGATGTGTATGTTATGACGGAACTCCCACGCGAAGTAGGCATGTCATGCTCAAACGTCGTACGAACCTTAGTCTAGCCACCCTTCTGGCGTCTAACCTGAGTACTCAAAAGCAGTCACTCTTCTAGTGTCTCTTTTAAGATCTCACTTTCAGGCTTTTTCTTGGGATATAAAGTCGACCTTCATAAAAGGTCTCATCTTGGTCGTATGCCAATGCGATAAATGTAGTGTCATTTGTGCACCCCCTTTCGTAGGTGCCAAAAACTTTTACTATCTCAACTTGCTCGCCCATCTAGCGACAAGATGAATTACCTGTGTGAGAGGGCCAATTCGATATCCAAGACATCTTTTTAATCAAAATATATATGCTACGCAATTTCATATTAAGCCATCCAATTAACATATAAAAAGAATTATATAAAACCGCAATTTATTCAAACGATAATGGAAATAATCAATGTCAAAAAAAGTGTTCTCAGAATAAATATCAAATCCTACGAAGACCTAGACCCAACATATGATCCTGAAAGATCTCTATAGCTAGAGGCTTAGTCATAGGATCAGCCAACATGCTTTTAGTAGGAATATATTCTAGAACAACTTTATTTTCTACAACCATGTCTCGAGTGAAATGATACTTGATATTGATGTGTTTCGTCTTCCCATGATACTGATACTTGGGATCTTTAGTGTAACCTAGAGCTGCCATTGATATCACAAGCAATGACTACAGGACGATCCACATGCGTCGTAACATCAAGATGTTGAAGAAAACTCCTCAACCACACAGCTTCTTGAACTGCAACCGAGCAAGCAACATACTCTGACTACATCATAGATAGGGTGGTGCTAGTCTATCGTTTGCTACTTCAAGAGATAGCTTTACCACTAAAAAGGAAAACGTGGCCCAAAGTAGATTTATAACTATCTAGATCTCCAATCAAATCCGCGTCAGTGAAACCTTTCAAGCTCAAATTCTCACCTTGATAACATATGGTTAAATTTGTGGTTCCCACCAAGTAACGTAGAGCCCTTTTCACTGCCATCTAGTGTTCAGGTCCAGGATTACTTTGGAATTGACTCAACATCCCAACTGCAAAGCATAGGTCAGGCCGAGTACACACCATAGCATACATCAAGCTCCCTATCGCATTCACATGTGGAGTCGTAGACATTCTTTTCTTCTCTACTTCATTCCTAGGGCATTAGTTTGTACTAAGGACACATCATTTTTCCATTAGAGTGACAACGGGTTTTGAGTTAGTCATGCCAAATCGTTTGATGACTTTATTTATGTAAGTCTCTTGAGACAAACCGAGAAATCTATTCGAACGATTCCTAATGACTTTTACTCCAAGCACATAACTTGCTTCACCCAAGTCTATCATATCGAAAAGCGTAGACATCCACTCTTTAGTGACATTTATCGTCTCTGTGACGACCCGACCCAGACCCCGAGATGGAATCACAAGTCAAGTCGTCCAAATAGGACAACAATACATGCAAAGACTCAGTTATAGAAAACGACGTGACGCAACATTTTAGTTGAAGCGCGACTCGGCACCAAAAGGCCGGAAATTTTTAAAACTTTTTAAACCTGATATAACAGTTAAGACAATTATACCAAATCATCGGCGACTTTACTGCCGGAACCCAACACTACACAGTTCATGCAAATATACCTCGACGGCTATAACATGCCGGAGAAACAACATAAACAAATAAGAGGTAAAGTAATGCTCAGCGGAAGATTTAAAACAGGTGAACAAACTACATCTATACAAGGCTCGGCGTACATGCGCCGGCACTCAAAATAGGATACAAGTATAGACATAAAATACAACAAAACCAAATTCCCAAAGCAAGGTCTAAATGACTTGCTAATCCCAACGTCCTTACAAAAGAGAACAAAATAAGGACATCTAATAACCACAATCTCGTCGCGTGAGATCACGGACAAGCACGAACCCTGCTACGCCTCAACGAGCGGTACAAGCGGCTCGGATCTAAAGCAAGAAAAGGGAGGGGTAAGTCATAAAGACTTTGTGAGTTAACAATTATGCATGTCATGGCATCATGCAAAGATACATATCAAGATATCATTTTTAATATCAAGTCAATCAAAGCGTTCATTTAACAAACACTTAAAACACATATCCATGGTAGCACATTGTTTCACATAAGTGCTATGAAGGTAAACCACATACAAGGAGGATATGATATGAAACTGATGCCGCTACGTAGCTCCTGCAATACACAGCGTTAACATTCGTGCCAATGATACCCGTGATGAGTGTATCAAAGTACCGAGCTCTCTACTCGGTTACCAAGCTCTCTACTTGGTAATTAGACTTGCCAATTGTTAATTGATATTGGTAATAGTTGACTTACTCTATTTAGCATAGGCCAGATCCCATGATTGGTGGATCACGTTTTCTTAGCCTTAGAAATAGTATTGACTGATCTTTGATTGATCATTGTATATGTATAAATAGGTTGAACATTATTCATTGGATATATACAAAACTACAGAAATTCATTCTCTCAATTCTGTCAAGTTCTCTCCTTTGAATATTTAACTTGGTATCAGAGCCTAACGATTCTTGCAGTTAGGGTTCATCTAGATCGACTTCGCCATTCAAAAACGGCTGTCTTCATCTTCGTCATTCTTGCAGTTGATTGTTCCGACCCCATCTTTCGTTTTTTCACTCAGCCCCAGAAGTTTTCGCTGCTTATTATCATGGGTGATGCAAGTGAATCACAAGTTCAAAAGGTTGAGGTATCTGTTCGAAGTTCGGAAGGAGGCTCTTTTGGAGGTACGAAGCTCAATGGTACTAATTTTCGTACTTGGAAGAAAATCATGTCCGTTTATCTCCGTGGAATACATAAGATGGGGCATGTAACGGGAACAATCAAGGCTCCAAGTACAAACGATGTTGAGGCGTTTTCCAAATGGGAGGATGATGATGGGTACGTGATGTCGGCATTGTTCAAGGCTATGACCGATGACGTGTTACAATTGGTAGAGGAATGTGAAACTGCCGAAGCTATATGGCTGACGTTAGGGGACCTCTACACCAATGAATCTGACTTCATACAAGTTCATGAGTTGATGTGTAAAGCTGCTGGAATGCAGCAGAATGGACAACCAGTATCAGTTTTTTTTACTAGATTGAAGAACACATGGGCAGAGATTGATCAGAAGCGTCCCTGTAAGATCAAGAATCCCGAGGATATTGCGTGGTACCAAAGAGAAAAGGATCTTGAGCGGGTTCATGCCTTTTTAGGAGGACTCGATGCCAAACATAACCATGCCAAAGGGGAATTGCTCAGAATGTCAGAACCTCCTAGTTTGAGTACAGCTTTTGCGTACATCCGCAAAGATGAATCTCAACAAGATAGTTTCAAACAGATGCAAGTAGAGGTATCCAGCTTAGCCATTCAGACCAAGCCACCTACACCTTATCTTCAACAGCAAGGTCCAAATCCGCTTCATCAGCAACATCCTTCGCCAAGCTCTAATCGTCCAAAATGCACTTATTGCAATGATCTTGGTCATGTTCGAGAAACGTGTTGGAAGCTGCATCCACATCTTAAACCTCAAAAACAGAATTTTCGTAATAAAGGGAAAGTAGCTGCTGTACAATTGGTTCCAGAACCAGATTTCTATGGACTAACTGGACAGGACCATCACACATCAGGAGAAGTTGTTCCCACCGCATCTATAGTTGGTCGAGGTAAAATGGGTATTGCTTTAAAGGTTTCACACTTTGTTAGTTCTGATACTTGGATTATTGATTCTGGTGCATCTGATCATATGACTTATGATAAATCTTATTTTACTGAGTTGTCTCCCCCACCAGTGTCTTATGTCACTAATGCAAATGGTGAAGCTTTTCCTGTGTTAGGCACAGGGACAATTCGTATTACCCCAACTTTAGAACTTCATCATGTGTTATATGTTCCTGCCTTATCTCATCACCTATTATCTGTTCCCCAATTGAATACTGAATCTCAATGTTCTGTAACTTTTTATCCCATGTATGTCCTATTTCAGGATCTTCTAACCAGGGAAGTAATTGGAAGGGGGTATCTCGAGGCGCATTGTTTCATCTGGATCAGATGTATGCGGGGGAGAAGCCAGGAGCACCATCTCGCGCCGCTTTGATTTCGAATTCTGAGAAATTAAGTGAAGTATGGTT
Organism: Codonopsis lanceolata; assembly: GCA_013146195.2. Classification (NCBI taxonomy): domain Eukaryota; kingdom Viridiplantae; phylum Streptophyta; class Magnoliopsida; order Asterales; family Campanulaceae; genus Codonopsis; species Codonopsis lanceolata. Next base: position 92,606,722 of record CM028378.1, on the reverse strand, counting down.
ATGGCATCGCCGTTTAGGACATCCATCTTTTAGTGTTATGAAAAAATCTATGCCTACTTTGTTTATTGGTATTGATGCGTCGGATTTACATTGTGAAACTTGTGTCTTGGCTAAGAGCCATCGTGCTACTTATTCTCCTAGTACTTCTGATAAAAGTTCTCTTCCTTTTGAGTTAATTCATTCTGATGTTTGGGGACCCTCTAAAGAGTCCACTATTTCTGGTATGCGCTACTTTGTGTTATTCATTGATGATTGTACAAGACTATCATGGGTAGTCCTCCTTAAAACCAAAGATGAAGTCTTTCAAGTTTTTCAAGCTTTCCGCAATCTAATTCACACACAGTATAGTAGTACCATTAAAATCCTTCGATCTGATAATGGGGGAGAATATGTCAATAATGCCTTTAGCGAATTTCTTCAACTGCATGGCATTATTCACCAGACTACGTGCTCACAAACACCAGAACAAAATGGCGTCTCTGAAAGGAAAAATCGTCACTTACTTGATATGGCCCGTGCCCTTCTTTTTAGTGCTCATATGCCCAAGTACCTTTGGGGTGATGCTATCCAAGCTGCTTCTTACCTCATTAATCGTCTTCCCTCCAATGTCCTTCAGGGAAAAATTCCACTTGAGGTTCTTGCCTCTCATGTGTCATTACCCTCAATTCATAACCTTCCCGCTCGTGTCTTCGGTTGTGTCGCCTTTGTCCATGTTCCTAAAAATCAACGGTCCAAGTTAGATGCCCGGGCAATTAAATGTGTATTCGTTGGTTATGGGGGATCTCAGAAAGGGTACAAGTGCTACCATCCACCTACTCGAAAGTATTATGTCACTATGGATGTTACCTTTTTTGAAGACATGAGTTATTTCTCCTCACCTGACTCTACTCTTCAGGGGGAGAATTCATATTTTGAAGAGTTATCTCTTAGTGCGGAGGATGTAGAAGAGGATATACAGGCAGATTCAGTTGAAGTTCCAATTGACATCCACGTCGAGACACAAGAAAGTCAAAGCACATCTGCCCCCTCCACTATTGCTCATACCCCTGATCCACAACTTCCTGGTGATGAAGATCACTTATCTGAGGTATGCCCACCCACTAGTATTGATAGTAATGAGTCTAATGTTGGACAATATGTGTTACCTAGCCGGTCAACCCGTGGTCAACCAATCAAAAGATATGAACCCACTCTTCATGCAAAATCAAAGTATCCCGTTGCAAATTACATTTCCACTAATAGATTGTCTAAATCATATGAATCATTTGTGAATCAAATATCCACTGTATCAGTTCCTAACAAAGTGCAGGATGCCTTGGTTGATCCTAAGTGGAGGAAAGCGATGGAGGAAGAGATGGAGGCATTGCATAAAAATAATACATGGCAACTTGTTTCCCAACCACAAGGCAAGAAGGCCGTAGGTTGTCGTTGGGTGTTTACCGTAAAGCATAATGCAGATGGTTCTGTAAATCGATATAAAGCCCGCCTTGTAGCCCATGGGTTTACTCAAACATATGGGATAGACTATGATGAGACCTTTGCTCCAGTCGCAAAGATGAATACTATTCGGGTTCTATTATCACTTGCGGCAAGTTTTGATTGGCCTCTTCGACAGTTTGATGTCAAGAATGCATTTCTTCATGGAGAATTAGGCGAGGAAGTTTACATGGCTCTCCCACCAGGGTATGTAGCAACTTCGCCAGGTAATTTTGTGTGTAAATTGGAGAAATCCTTGTATGGGCTTAAACAGTCACCACGTGCATGGTTTGGAAGGTTCTCACAGTTTATGAAAAAGGTGGGTTATAAACAGAGTAACTCAGATCATACATTGTTCCTCAAACACCAAAAAGGGAAAGTGACAGCTCTCATTATTTACGTTGATGATATGGTGATCACAGGTGATGATACTATTGAGATTGATAAATTGCGTAAGCAATTAGCATCTGAGTTTGAGATGAAGAACCTAGGTGAACTTAAGTATTTCTTAGGGATTGAGGTAGCAAGGGGGAGTGAAGGAATCTATTTGTGTCAAAGAAAGTATATTCTTGACCTACTGGCAGAAGCTGGCATGTTAGATTGTAAACCTGCTGACACTCCTATTGAACAAAATCATGGATTAGCAGAATATGCTGACCAAATACCGACGGACCGGGCTCGCTATCAGAGATTGGTTGGGCGTTTAATCTATTTGGCTCATACTGCACTTTGGCTTATGGCTTATGCCGTTAGCGTTGTGAGTCAGTTCATGCATAATCCAAGTGAGAGACACATGGATGCCGTAATCAGAATTTTGAGATACTTGAAGTCCTCCCCATGAAGAGGAGTGATGTTTTCTAAACACAGGAATTGTCTCGAAATTCGTGGTTTCACCTGATGCGGATTGGGCCGAGTATTATCGATAGAAGATCAACGTCAGGGTATTTTACCTTTGTAGGAGGTAATCTTGTTACGTGGAAGAGCAAGAAGCAGAAAGTTGTGGCTAGATCAAGTGCCGAGGCTGAGTACAGAGGGATGTCTCATGGAGTATGTGAATTGTTGTGGTTGAGAAATTTGATGTGTGATTTAGGTTTCGAACCTAAAAACGCTATGCGCCTATACTGTGACAACCGGCGCTATTAATATATCACAAAATCCAGTCCAACATGATCGTACTAAGCATGTGGAGGTTGACCGTCATTTCATAAAAGAAAAGCTAGATACCAACCTTATTAGCTTTCCCTTCGTTTCCACCGAAGAACAGCTTGCCGATATCCTCACAAAAGGGGTTTCCAGAAAAGCATTTTACGACTCACTGAGCAAGTTGGGCATGGTTGATATCTATGCCCCAACTTGAGGGGGAGTGTTAATTGATATTGGTAATAGTTGACTTACTCTATTTAGCATAGGCCAGATCCCATGATTGGTGGATCACGTTTTCTTAGCCTTAGAAATAGTATTGACTGATCTTTGATTGATCATTGTATATGTATAAATAGGTTGAACATTATTCATTGGATATATACAAAACTACAGAAATTCATTCTCTCAATTCTGTCAAGTTCTCTCCTTTGAATATTTAACTCCAATGTGCTCTCTTGGTTACAGCAAAGGGGCTACTTCCCCACTGTGGCCAACAGTGGAGGCGTGTGTGATAAAAAACCCGGTATAACAATCCATCACTATCACGAGTCCCATAACTCGTGACGGCGATGCATTGTCACACCAACGACTCAATCAAATATGCCAGCTGGACTAATGCAATGCCAAGTAGATGTTTACTCGTCATGAGATCTCAAATAAGGAACAAGTAGTTGTTTACTCACTTAAGGAATCACACAAGAATTCGACAAGAGCGAATTCAACATGTCAAATAGATTCATTATTCTACAACATGCTCTCAATCATGCATTTACTTCACACGATCACATAAATCACATAAGAATTCGATTGAGTCTTATAAGCACACATATCAAATATGCCCTTCAATCCATCCCAAAGTCACGTAAGCTAATTCATTAGTCTAACGCACTAAATTCATCATGTCAAATAGATATATCATTCTATAACATGCTCTCGATCATGCATTTACTTAACATAATCACACAAACCACATAAGAACTCGATTGAGTCTTACAAGCACACATACATCAAGGCATACTCATCAATCCATCTCAAAGTATCGTAAGCTAATTCATTAGTCTAACGAACTACAATCGTCGTAGGGATTGATTGTGGAGTCGTTATTGTTCATAACTCCCTAAATTCAACTCCGGTGAGTTTTACTACAATTAAACCAAGAAGAGTATTGATACTATATGTATCACATTGCCTTCTCCTAAGTTCTCCGTTCATTTAGAACTTGATAACTAAGCCGTTCATGTTCTCGAACTAGCCTAAAACACAATCTCGAGTTTCAAACCCTAGTTTCGGCGATTTTGTTAAACCTTGAATTGAACCGAATTCTTTCACAAGAGTTATTCCCAAGCTTAATACAAACAACATTCATGCTTTAATAAATGTCAAAATCATAACTTCATAGAGATTTCATAAAATCATACTCACATTTTATATGTTGAATTGAAGGTTGTGTCTTCACAAAAGATGTTCACAATCAACATTAAAACAACTATAATGAAGGGGTCATGCTATTTTGTTTAACATGAAAATCTCAGGGAATTGTCACTCACCTTAGTCCTATGATTAATGGAGGAAAGGTTGATTAGAGCAAGGATTCTTGTAGAGATGATCAAGAGCTTCGATTTGGCGGTCTCGGTTCGACAATCGGACCACCGGATCTCCGGGAAATGGTCCTTCAACCTAGGGTCTCCTCCATGGACGAATTTGGAGCTCAAGCTTCTGGTTCTCTGGTTTTGTTAGACAAAAATGGCTGGAAGGCTGAATATTTGTGTTTATATACTTCCCACTATGTCCCTAATCCAAGTGAAAGGCTTTAAGAGACTTCTAATTGGCCAAGGCATGCTAGCCTTTGATAAGCCATGATCCAAGGGTCTAAAAGGGTGTTAGACAAGTCAACAAAGGTGGCCTGAAGTCATCAAGGTCGGCCAAGGGGCAAGGGTTCAAGAGTCATTAGCCAAATCCACTCAAAACTCACAAATGCAGAAAACTGGACAACAGACAGTCAATCTTGTAAAATCGATCATAAATAGCTCACACCTCTAAATGAGTTGATTATTGATTTTTATGAAACTAGACTCTTTAAAATATAGTTTAGCCTTTTAAATTACTCAATTTTGACTTATATTCATCAAAATATGGCTACTACAAGTTCAAGTACAGAAGCTGATTTCCTGAAAACAGAATTCTGGCACAGCCGTAAGTCAAGACCTAAATGAGGTACTTATACACCTTGGAAAAATACCATATTTTACAGAGAGTATACTAACATATGTAGGTAGAACATACTAAATTTTTAGAAAATTCTCTTTAGTATATTGGTACCAGAAGTTTCCCGAAGTTCGCCCAAAAACCGGACTGAATCTGTGAAGTAATAAGTTGATCATCTTATTTCCAAATGCAACCAATCTATGAACATGTATAAGACTTGTTTAAACATGGTTATGTCTTGTATTCAAGGCCTAGAACTCAACCGAACTTCTCTCGGGACGAAATGAAGGCAATACAAGCAATGATGTTAAACCACAAAACACAACCGAAGCAACGAAGCTTCTAAACTCCCAACCAAGCATGAAACAACTAAGATGAACATTGTAAATCTTGTATGCAAGGTATTAAGACTCTCATGAGACTTATTAAGGTGCTAACACGTTAATACGAACACCCGAAACAACAACAACAAGGCATGCAACGCATGGAAGACCATTACTCTATTATGATCTTAACCAATTCAATGCCAACACGATATGAATGAAATGAAGTCTCAAATATGTAAAGACATATTATAAACATGTTATAATGATGACAAACATGAAATGGGGTTTGGGTTCTCACAGTCTCCATATCATTCCCAGCTAGTAGGATACCATCAACATATAATGGCAGAATCAAGATCTTTTTCTTGGATCGTTTAGCAAACATATAGTGGTCTTCCTCAATCATCATAAAGCCAATTGAGGTTAACGCTTGATGGAAGTGAATATACCACTGTCTTGATGACTGTTTGAGACCATAGATAGAACGTTTGAGGCGGCACACTTTGCGCTCTTGTCCCTTGACTTCAAAACCCGCTGGTTGAGGCATATAGGTCTCTTCATCTAGTTCTCCGTTGAGAAAATCAATTTTAACATCCATATGATAAATTTCTAGATCCATGTACGCTACTATCACTAGGATTAGGTGAACATAAGAAAATCTCACCACTGGGGAGAATGTCTCCTCATATTCTAAACCATCTCTTTGGGTAAAGCCTTTCGCCACAAGACGTGTCTTATATTTGTCAATGGATCCATTCACATTCGCTTGACTTTGAAAACCCATTTGTTTCCAATAGTCTTACGACCTTGCGGAAGATCAACTAACTCCCAAACCTGATTCTTTTTCATAGATGAAATTTCATCTTCCATTGCAGTCATCCATTCATTGTTTGTAGGTAAAGAAAAAGCTTATTTGAACGATGTAGGCTCATTAGAGTTGTAATAAATAGTTAGGAAAGATTCTTCTTTGATTGCAAATTAACGACGAGGTATATTTCCACGTTTATTTCTTCGCTCTAGTATCAGACTCCCACTAGGATCCGTACTCCCACTCGGATGAAGATCCCTTGACTCTCATTGGCGACTACCATAGGCTCAACCTCATGTTGTACCGTAGGATTAGGTTAAGCCAATTCCCTACCTTTGCCAAAAGATGTCATATGTTCTTTTTCCATCTCAAAAAGTTCAAAGTCTTTCCTAACTTCACCTATCTGAAGGAAATCATTCTCAATGAAATCAACATTGCGCGACTCTGTTTCAGTTATTCCTACGTTAGGTTTTCTACCATACATAACATAATCCATTGAGGTATCCGAATGCCTTATGAAAACACACTTGTTTCCTCTAGGGCCTAGTTTTCCAAACTTATTGGAGGTACTCTAGGCATAACCTGCACAACCCTAAGGATGAAGATGCCCCAATTTAGGCTTCTCACCTTTCCACATTTCATAGGGGGTTGTGGGAACTGACTTAGAAGAAAATCGATTAAGTATGTAGGCAGCAGTCATTAGCGCATCCCCCCAAAACAAAATTGGGATGGCCTGTGCCATCCTCGATCTAACCATTTCCAACACTGTTAGATTCCTTTGTTCTGCAACACCATTTTGTTGTGGAGTTCTAGGAATTGTCAACTGTCGGCGTATTCATTTTTTCTCACACAGTTCTTTAAATTGATCAGATAAATATTCACGGCCCGGTCAGTTCTAAAAGTTTTTAAGCTTTTATCCCTTTGATTCTCAACCTTTGCGAGAAAACGCTAAAAACATTTAAGAGATTAATCACGGTGAGAAATAAGGTAAACATAACCATAGCGTGTATAGTCATCAATGAAAGTAAGAAAATAGGAAGCTCCATGACATGCCCTTACATTCAGTGGTCCACAAATATCTGAATGAACTAACTCTAATGGATGTGTGACCCTTTTTGCCTTACCAAAAGGCTTTCGAAAAGCTTTTTTCTGCTAAACAAGATTCACACAACGGTAGGCTGATTTTGGTGAGGGACCCCAATAGGCCTTCTCTAGTCAATCTAGTCATCCTATCTTTTCCTATATGTCCAAGTCTAGCACGCCATAACTCATAATCAGAATCATCATAAACTATACAAGAACAAGGATTAACAGAAGAATTATGAGAATCCAACAAATCTAATTTAAAGAAATTATCTGATCACCAAAACAAATATCCAAGTGATCATTACTAAAATTAAAAGAATATCCATGTCCTAGCAATTGTACTACTGATAATAGATTATGTCGAATTCCAAGTGCATAAAGAATTTCAAGAAGAGTCAATGTGAGTCCATTCCGCAAATGAAGTTGGTATGAGCCAACCCCTTTGACTTCTACAGACAAACTGTTTCTCATAAAAATTCTTCTTGTACCCGCAAGAACTTTTCGATAATCTACAAATCCTCCTCGATCCCTCGTCACATGTTTTGTGGAGCCCGAGTCTACAATCCACACATGGAGAGATTCGGCTAATAAAACATGAGAGCAAACACAACTTTGCAAGGAGATAGGATTAAGAGATACCTTCTTCGGCTCAAGATTACAAGTCCGAGCTAAATGACCTAAGGTATCATCACAATTGTAGCACTAATTCTTAGCCATATTCTTTTTGCCCCCTAAGGCGTTTAGCGATTTTACCTAGTTTTGGTTGATTCTGAGCTTGCATTCCTTTAACTTGTTTCTTGCGTTGTTTGATTGGCTTGCGTGGACACTCAAAGGAAATCAGAGCAAGGTCACAAGTTGCAACACTAATTGTGCGACTCGCATCATAAAACTTACCCACAAGCTCATCATTGCGATTTTTGGCTAGGGTAGAAATACCCATCTTTGGTTTAGTCATCATGGTATCTAAGTTCTCAAGAACGTCATGCTCGTGTAGCAAAATCTTGATTTTACTTTGCCAAACACAATAGTTTTAGCAACACAATTTATTTCCCTTATTAAGGTTAGCGATTACATTTTTAGAAGTCATTTCACTACAATTTGATGCAAGAAAAAAGACATAAGCATATATATCGATTCACTTTTGTTCCAAAAAATCAATTACTAAATATAATCACATCATACACGTAAGGAGGGAAAATCCGCTAGGCTCGTAATCACTACCAAAGTATGACCAACGTAAAAATATTCATAAATTGATAAATTAAACAAAAGAAATAAGATAAAACAAATCCATCCAAGCACATAACATGTACAAAATTATTTTTACTATTGAAAATAAAAATATTGGGTCTCGTATAGTCCAAATTGTAATTTTAGAGCCCAAAACGACAATTAATTATGCTTAAAATGACTAAAAATAGATTAAAATTCACAAAGAATTTTCAAAAAATTACTAAACAGTCCCAAACAATCCCAGAATGACAAAACAGCCCCTGGAAATTATTTTTGAATTTTTAATAAATAAAAAAAAACACGATTTTATACACTGAAAAAAAACACTTCCAGACTGAATTGATTAAAACAGAGGACACCATTAGACTTAGAAGGTCCAAGTTGATCTAGATGTGTCGGAGGTGAAAAAATCCAACAGTCGGAGGACACCCCACGCGCCACTTCCGCGACTAGGACTCAATCGACGCTACCCAAGCGCTGACTATATACTGAGTCAGCCCTAGGGCTGAGGTGATAGGTGACGTGGTGCTGATTATACTGCTAACATGGTAGATGATGTCATCATATCGCTTTAAGAAAAAGTGGGTCCCACTGTGCTGACGTGATAGATGACATCATCATCTGGCTTCAAGAAAAGTGGGTCCTACTGTGCTGACGTGGCAACCATGTTAGCTAGTCAAATGTTTGACCATTGGCCAATCAACAGTTGACTATTGACTGTCAAGTCACCTTCACGCGTCAAGCCAGAGTGTGTGCTCCACACACCGCCTCCCCGATCTCCGATGAGGTCACAAACGGTGGCGTTGGGTTCATCTCGTCGACCTAAAGGAGTGCCACAAAAGGCACTTGTTTTGAGGCCGAGATTTGGGGTCGTGGGATGCCTCTTTTCAAACCTAGAACATTGGTTCGCGAATGTGATCCACGAGCCAACTTCTCGAGGCCGTAGAACGTTCATTTTAAGTCCAAATTAAGCATACAATATGTCTTTGGAAAGCCCTCACGGAGTACTACAAGTACATGCTATAAAACCATGGTTTTACAGAAAATAAACAAGTCAAAGCAACATGCAATGTTTTGGAAAAATCAATTTTCAACAAAACTAGGGTTTGCGATATTTTGAAAACTACACAACAGATTTCAATGAAAATTTAGTATGTTGTTCACCTCATCATAGGGACCTCAGACATATAAAATTTTCTAAAAAAGAAAATCATTTTCAACATGAAATAATAAAACCCATTTGGTTCGTTATCGGGTAATAAGTTTAAACAAACCCAAAAACAAAAGCAAGCAATTCATGGCATAACGAAACGAGCAATCAAACATTTAGACTCTTATACCAATGAATGTTATATACTACACGTTCATTATCTACAAGGAATCATGAGTTACCTCATGCGAACTTGAACCTTAATCGAAGTGGAAGACTTTCTGCTTGAGCTACGATCTTCGTATGTCACGAACATTGATCCTGCAAGTCTCTCTCATCGGATTGATCTCACATAGCACGAATATCAACCTCTGGTTCACACCGCAAATCCAAGTCTCTTGATGGTTAGGCTAGAGGGAGTATTTAGTGAGATAGAGTATAGGAAAGAGAGAGAACAACCAACAACTAAGAAGACGTCTTCTTCTTAGGCGTGTGTTTCTGGTTAGTGTTTTATCCCTTTAGTTGCCTTATTTATATTAGTGTACAAGAAATCTTATTTCTTGTAGGTTAAGTTAAGTCAATCCCGAACCCCTTCAGATTAGAAAACTAATTAACCTTTAATAATATAATTACGGTCCATGTGAGCGGAAGTAAATAATTGGGTCACGAGCCCAATTGCTAACAAGAGTTATATAATCAAACCGGTATCCCTCCTTGAGAATTTTCACAAATAAATCCATGGTATCGCCAAAGTTCCTATTCTCAATGGACGCAATCATCATTGAATTCCAAACAATCACATCTTTGTAGATAATCTCACGAAAAAGAGCTACCAAAAAACTATAACACCGTGCTCGTGAGTAGGCAATAATGAGAGAAGTTGAAACTAGTAAATGAGCTAGTGCGCCTACTTTCTGATATGTATACTTGGAGAGGTTATCCTAAGTTAGGGGCAAGGCAAATGATGCATGAGCTGTTTTGGGCCTTAAGAAACAATTGGGCCATCTTGGTGACTTGTGCGTGGAAAGATTGTTCGAAGGGGGTTGCCAATCTAAGGAAGGATGTCGAGTTTAGCATTATATACTATTTGGAGGCTAATGAGCATGGGGAGCAAGGAAAGTGGGCTGTGCAAGGGAGTCGATTGCATGCAAAAGAAGTACAAGGAGGGGGCATGATTTTGGGCTGCTTGGCAAAGAGGGAAGTCACGATTGGTAGGACACATCGGGCATGGTGGTTCAAAGAAGCTACTTGCATTACAAGCTACGGTTGGAAGAAAGAGAACAAGGGGGCAGTCGCATACTCCAAGAGGGCTGCCGCATTCAATCCTTAGGATGGAAGGATTCATCATTTAATTTAGGTTTTAATTATTTCCTTGTATTGTAATAAAATCCATCAAGGATTAAGGTTTGCTTAGGTAATTTTCTTTTCCAATTGTAATTGCAATCCCCTAAGGATCTAGGATTTCATTTTATGTTTTCTTTAGGAGATAGGATTTCATTGTCAGTATAAATAGGGTTTACTTTCATTGTATTTTTAGATTATTGTTTTTGAGAAAAGTAATAAAAAACAGGCAAAGTAATTAATTTGTTCAAACTATCGTGTCTTATTTTCTTAAAGATTAGGAAGTAATTCACAAAGGGGTCTTTACGTAGATGAGTGAAGCCTAGCCAGTGAATCTTCCATTCTTACCTAATCTACCATCTATCCCCGTTGTTTCAGTTTTGCTTTTGTTTTCCTAGTTGATTCCGCCAACTGGTGGAAGAGACTCGAAAATTGTGTATCAAGTGGTATCAGAGCAAAGGATTTTATGAATTCTATTTCGTGAAACGATCATGGCGAATGAAGAAGCATGTCTTCTTGGAATCACCCTTGAATAAGCGGCTAATTATCGTAGGGATCGTGAGATACGTGAGCTATGGCAATTGATCGAAGAACTCTGGGTAGGGTTGTAATCTCAAAGGGAATAGGCATTGGAAGAGGCCAATTCAGATGAGGAAGAAGAACCTCTCAGGTCATAATTTCAGCCAAGGCGTGGGAAGGATGATGATGATCGCGTGGGTCAAAGCTTGATATTCCGAAATCCGAAGGCTCCATGGATCCAGAAAAGTATCTTGATTGGGTTCGAAGAGCGGAAAGAGTATTTGACTACAAAGACTATAGCGACAAAAAAAGGTTCAAAGTCTCTATCCTTAAACTCACTAAATATGCATTTATACCATACTTCACCAACTTAAGCAAGGGGAGTATTGAGACAAAAGAGATGTGAAGGGAAATAAAAGATTGAGTCTTGGGACAAATTCATAAAGTACCTTGATCGTAGGTTTTTGCCTAGTACTTACCTCTAAGATAACTTTACCATACTTCACCAACTTAAGCAAAGGGATTCGTCCGTGAACAAGTTCATAGAAGAATTTGAAAATATTTCTATTGTTTGTGATGCATAAGAGAGGGTTGAGAAAAAGATAGCTAGATTCATGAGTGGTCTTGATTCTAAAGTTACTAACATGGTAGAACTTCAACCATGTTTCACCTTTGAAGAAATTTGTAAGTTGACTATCAAGTATGAGAGGAAATTGAAGAAGAAGAAAGTTAGTAGGGTTTCGGCTTCTAAAGGGGGAACAAATTAAAAAAAAATGTTCTCCTATCGAATCATCTTCTTCTCCAATCTAATCATCTTCTTTTACAATCGAATCATCATCTTCTTCTATCGAATCATCATCTTCTTTTATTGAATCTTTTTTTTTCTATCGAATCTTCTTCACGTTCTTCTATCGAATCTCCTTCTACTTATTTCGAATCATTTTCTTCTTCTTCAATCGAATCATCATCTTCTCCTATCGAATCACCTTCTACTCCAATAGAAGAATCTTCTTCTTATATCGAATCATCTTCTTTTATCAAATCTTCTTTTTTTTTTCTTATATAGAATCTTCTATCAAATCTCCTTCCACTTCTTTCGAATCTTCTTCTTCTATCGAATTATTTTCTTATTCGATCGAATCAGCTTCTTATTCTAACAAATAATCTTCTTCTCCAATCGAATTATCATCTTCTTCCATCGAATCATCATCATCTTCTATCAAATCATCTTCTTCTTTTATAGAATCTTGTTTTTTTCTTCTATTGAATCTTCTTCATGTTCTTCTATCGAATCTCCTTCTACTTCTTTCGAATCTTCTTCTTCTTCTTCTCCTCTTATCGAATCATCATCTTCTCCTATCGAATCATCATCTTCTTCAATTGAATCATCATCTTCTTCTATCGAATTATCTTCTTATTCTATCAAATCAGCTTCTTATTCTATCAAATCATCTTTTTCTTCAATAAAATCATCTTCTACTTCAATCGAATCATCATCTTCTTCTATCGATTCAACATCTTCTTCTATCGAATCATCATCTTCTTTTATCGAATCTTCTTCATGTTCTTCTATCGAATCTCCTTCTACTTCTTTCGAATCTTCGTTTTCTTCTTCTACTACTTCTTCTTCTTATTCTTTTTCTCTTATCGAATCATCAACTTCTCCTATCGAATCATCTTCTTTTACAATCGAATCATCATCATCTTCTATCGAATCATCATCTTCTTTTATCTAATCTTCATTTTTTTCTTCTATCAAATCTTCTTCACGTTCTTCTATCGAATCTTCTTCTACTTCTTTTGAATCTTCTTCTTCTTCTTCAATCAAATCATCTTCTTCTTCTATTGAATCATCATCTTCTCCTATCAAATCATCTTCTACTCCAATCGAATAATCTTATTCTTTAATCAAAGAATCATCTTCTTCTATTGAATCATCTTCTTTTATCAAATCTTCTTCTTTTTCTTCTATAGAATCTTCTATCAAATCTTATTCTACTTCTTTTGAATCTTTTTCTTCAATAAAATCATCTTTTTCTTCTATCAAATTATCTTCTAATTCTATCGAATCAACTTCTTATTCTATCAAATCATCTTCTTCTCCAATAGAATCATCATCTTCTTCATGTTCTTCTATAGAATCTCCTTCTACTTCTTTCTAATTTTCTTATTCTTCTTTTCTTATCGAATCATCATCTTCTCATATCGAATCATCTTCTTCTCCAATCGAATCGTCATCTTCTTCAATTGAATCATCATCTTCTTATATCGAATCATCTTCTTATTCTATCAAATCAGCTTCTTATTCTATCAAATCATCTTCTTCAATAAATCATCTTCTTCTTCAATCGAATCATCATCATCTTCTATCGAATCAACATCTTCTTCAAACGAATCATCATCATCATCATCTTTTTCTTCTTCTTCTGCGTCGTCTTCTTCTTCTTATTCTTCTTCTCTTATAGAATCATCAACTTCTCCTATCGAATCATCTTCTTCTCCAATCGAATCATCTTCTTTTACAATCGAATCATCATCTTTTTCTATCGAGTCGTCTTCTTCTTCTATCGAATCTTTTTTTTTCTTTTATCGAATCTTATTCATGTTCTTCTATCGAATCACCTTCTACTTCCTTTGAAACTTCTTCTTCTTCAATTGAATCATCTTCTCTTCTATCGAATCATCTTGTTCTCCAATCGAATAATCTTCTTCTTCAATCAAAGAATCATCTTCTTCTATCGAATCATCTTCTTTTATTAAATAATCATCTTCTTCTATCGAATTATCTTCTTATTCTATCGAATTAGCTTCTTATTCTATCAAATCATCTTCTTCTCCAATCGAATCATCATCATCTTCTATCGAATCATCATCATCTTCTTCTATCGAATCTTTTTTTTCTTCTATAGAATCTTATTCATGTTCTTCTATCGAATCTCCTTATACTTCTTTTGAATTTTCTTCTTCTTCTCTTATCGAATCGTCATCTTCTCCTATCAAATCATCTTCTTCTCCAATCGAATCATCTTCTTCTCTAATCGAATCATCATCTTCTTTAATCAAATCATCATCTTCTTCTATCGAATTATCTTCTTATTCTATCAAATCATCTTTTTCTACAATCGAATCAACATCTTCTATCGAATCATCATCTTCTTTTATCGAATCTTCTTCATGTTCTTCTATCGAAACTCCTCCTTCTTCTTCTTCTTCTTTTTTTCTCCTCTTATTGAATCATCAGCTTCTCCTATCGAATCATCTTCTTCTCCAATCGAATCATCTTCTTTTACAATCGAATCATCATCATTTTCTACCGAATCGTCTTCTTCTTTTATCGAATCTTCTTTTTTTTCTTCTATCTAATCTTCTTCATGTTCTTCTATCGAATCTCCTTCTACTTCTTTCGAATCTTCTTCTTCTTCTTCAATCGAATCAACATCTTCTCCTATCGAATCATCTTCTTCTTCAATTCAAGAATCATTTTCTTCTATCGAATCATCTTCTTTTATCAAATTTTCTTCTTTTTCTTCAATAGAATCTTCTATCAAATCTCCTTCTACTTCTTTCAAATCTTCTTCTTCAATCGAATTATCATTTTCTTCTATCGAATTATCTTCTTATTCTATCGAATCAACTTCTTTTTCTATCAAATCATCATCTTCTCCAATCGAATCTTCTTCTTCTTCTATCGAATCATCATCTTCTTTTATCGAATCTTCTTCATGTTCTTCTATCGAATCTCATTCTACTTCTTTCAAATCTTCTTCTTCTTCTCTTATCGAATCATCATCTTCTTCTATCGAATCATCATCTTCTCCTATCGAATCATCTTTTTCTCCAACCGAATCATCATCTTCTTCTTTTATCGAATCTTTTTTTTTTCTTCTATCGAATCTTCTTCATGTTCTTCTATCGAATCTCTTTCGAATCTTCTTCTTCTTATCGAATCATCATCGTTATCTTTTTCTATCAAATCATCATATTCTCCAATCGAATCATCATCATCTTCTATCAAATCATCTTGTTCTCCAATCGAATAATCTTCTTCTTCAATCAAAGAATCATCTTCTTCTTCTATCGAATCTTTTTCTTCAAATCTTCTTATATATATATATATATATATATATATATATATCCACTAGTTTAGTTTTGGTTCCCTTGCTCAGTTGTTGGTCCACGATTGTATTTATCGAGAAAATAATCAAAGCAACATGTGGCATGTTTATGTGATGCGCAGTGAATTCATGACTATTGTTTTATTTTCACATCTAGTAAATCACTAGTTCGATGCACAAAATCTATACTGATAGAAAAATGTATTGTTTACTGAGTTTGGTAAATTAAACAAATAATTACAATGTAAAAATTAACAAATAATTTATTTAAGAGGTGGTCTCCTGTAAGACGGTCTTACGGATCCTTATCTGTGAGACGGAGCCCCATTTAGAAATTCGCGGGTTAATAACAAAATATGTTAATAAAAGTCATAATCATGAGTTTGGCAAGATGGATGGAAGTGCTGCTTGAAGACTTGGTTGACTAGAGGTCAGCGGTTCTTCAGCTATATAATTTGGTTTTAATTCTTCTTAATGAGAATTATAAATTTGCGGGTCATAATAAATTAATAATACGTTATATAAAGTCATAAAAACCATTATGATGAGATGATTTACAACAAATCTCATAGATTGTTGGAATTTGCCTTTAAGTTTCAAAACCTCTTAGGATTGTTTTTAAGTTTTATTACCAGAGATGTGTCATTTTGACATTGTTTACATTTACGATCAATCAGAGTGTTACTTTTTGTCTTGGCGTGTGTCACTTTTTTTAAAAAAAAATTTTATTACCAGAGATGTGTCATTTTGACATTGTTTACATTTACGATCAATCAGAGTGTTACTTTTAGGCTTGACGTGTGTCACTTTGAGAACAAAAGTGTGTCACTTTTGGATAATTGTTGTCTTAGGTCTGATTAAGTTTTACTTAGTTACTTTAAATCAGAGTGTCACTTTTAAACATAGAATGTGTCACTTTTAAGTTTTACGTGTGTCACTTTTGACAAAAAAAATCACTTTTCATCTTTAATTTTTTATTCATAAGTGTCACGTTTAGTATGTCACTTTAATGTATTAATTGTGTCACTTTTAGGCATTAGATATGTCACTTTTGGTAAAACAACTCATTTTTATAATCATACAATTTGTATCAATAAGAGTGTCACTTTTAGGCTTGGAGTGTGTTACTATTAGGACTAAAGTGTGTCACTTTTGAGCTAGTGATTTTAACAGCAATAACCAATTGAACACTACTGAAACATATCTTCTCATTCATAGAAATGTATATAATCCCAAGTGTCAATCGTTAAAAACACAAAACCATAACTTTTTCAAGGTAAAATATATGTTTCTTACTCAAATTTACAAAATTTACTGCACATATGTCTAAAATAACCGAGCATTAGGAGTCTTGTAACCAAATTCCTTGGCTTGATGGAAATCATAAAAATCAGTAGTTTTTTTCTTGCCCTTTTCAATACTTCCCTTATTTTTTTTCTCTTTCCCTTCGTAACAGAGCGAGCATGATCTAGGCATGTAGAAGATGAACTTGAAACACGAGATGATTCATTTTGGTCCGGTAAATTATTTAAGGAAGAGTGTCACTTTTTAGTATTAAGAGTGTCACTTTTTAGTATTAAATGTGTCACTTTTTGTATTAAGAGTGTCACTTTTTAGTATTAAGAGTGTCACTTTTTAATATTAAATTTATCACTTTTTAGTATTAAGAGTGTTACTTTGTATTTTAATAAAAATTATAATAAATTTTCATTTATAGTATCACTTTTAATATTAAAATGTGTCATTTTTTGTGTTTTTAATATGTCACGTTTGGTTTTAAATGTATCATTTAGCATTTCGACAAAGTCCGTTCGAATCTGTCAAGTATACCAAGACAATTGATGCTAACGGATGACTAACGGAGCTAACAAACATTGAAAATGGAGCGGTACCGGAATAAATAGAGGAAATGAACATTAAAAATAAATTTTCTTGCTAAAGGGAGTTGAACTTTGGACCAGCACATGAGTAAGCCTTTAAGATTCACCCTTCACTAACTCATCTAAACAACTTTTATTATTTATATTAACTGGTTTAGTTATACAACTCTATGCCTTTATTTAATACATACAAGCAAAAAAACAAAATATAAAAAAGAAAGTATATAAATTGTTTTTCAAAAACATAAGCACAACTGTTTGTCCTTGGTGGTTCTGATCATCTTTGGAGTGTTGATAGAATATTATCTGTTCACCGTTCCGGGCAAAAAGTACTCGTAAATTTTTAAGGAAAATTTTATATCCCGAAATTGCACCTTTATTAACGGCCACTCTCCTTCGCTCTCGTATCCCCTTCCATTCTCCTTCCGAAACCCACCCCAATTCGAGCTCATGCAGAGTGATAGCTCACCTCTCCTCTTCGTCGCCGATCAATCTCTCTAAACCCTAGCTCACTTCTGGATTGTATCAGCCCCAAAAATTGAAGTTAATGTTGTTCGATTTGTGTTCATCCTTGTCTACTACTCTGGTTTAGGGCTCTTCGATTTTTATCTGTCTTCCTTTGGATTTACAGGTAAACATTGTTCAATTTATAGGTTTTCTGAATCCTTTTCAATTTTGAGTTGTTCAATTATGCACTTTTTGTATTAGGAGTACTTTGATTCTGACATTTGAAATTTTTGAATTTGAAAATTCAAGTGTCATTTGTGTAGACCGCGTGGATTTGCAATTAACAAGGTAAGAGTTTTAAAGCTTTTGTTGTGGATGAGTAGATTTTTTCCTTGAAAGTACTTTTGTTTGATTTTGTTGTGGATGAAATGGACATGATTATCTTTTGTTTATTTGATTTTCTTGATATCTATTGTTAAGCAGCATATTTTTTTAATTGCATGTTGAATTTACAGAATTCATTTGCAGAAGATTGCGACATTTAACTATTGTAGCTAATGTTATAAATTTCACCTCTCTATTTGCAGAAGATTGTGACATTTAGACTTCATTTATTCAAATCAAGCTTATTTTCATGATTATGTTTAGTTCATATTTACCTTTGAGAGCACTCTCATCAAGTTACTGAAATGTGTGGCAAAAGTTGGCCTTTGAATTATACTCTTTGTTTAGTTTGTTTGTCAAGTGTTGAAGTTGCTTTCATTGTCCTTAATATTGTTAAATGCTTGAAGAAGATAGTTACCAACCGAAGGTCGTTTTACTTGTTAGTTGTTACTGTTTAAAACAAAAAAAATGTTAGGCATAGGCAGTGACAACTTTATATGTTGATCTTTTGCTGTTGGTTTTGAACTTTTGTGGTGCCAGAGAATTTGGCGGGTAGATCAAATTGCTAGCACTTGTTTTGCTTATTGTAATAAGTAATTTTATTTACTGGCATGGACTTGTGTAGAAGCCAATCTGATGTGCTTAATTATCAGAAAAGAGGCTTGGTTTCTATAATTAGATAGCTGCAATGTTCATGGTCCAATACTTATTTTTTCTCTGGTTTTGCTATTTTTGCATTATACCTAATACTTGAACCAATTTACTCTCAGATTTTTTACATGGTCCTACTCTTGATCAGTGAAATCTGAATGTTACATGGGAAAAGGACATTTCACTTTATAAAATTCTGAAAAAAAGTTGTTCTCTTATTTGATTATGTGGCAGTTAAGAGAGTCCTGAGATAGTTTGTTGAAACTGCATTGTTATACATGCAACACCATGCTTTAGGGTGTTTTACCTTTACCTTATTGTCTTTGTCAACTCTGTCTTATTTACCTTATATTGTTGTTCAGTTCCATGATTATTGTGGTACTTAATTTTTTTAGCACAAAACTGTTGTGATGGAAGAACAGTTAAGGGATATCCAAGAAATGCAGGACATGACTCTTCCAACCCCTAATCCAAGGAGAAAGCTAACAAATGAGGAACGCATATGTAATCTTTGAGGCACTTTTGATGCAAAGTGAGAAAGGAAAGCTGAAAAGGGGATCGAATGCCCAAGTTGCTACTGTATTTTTAGTATGCACCAGAACAGTTTCACGAATTTGGAAACGTGGAAATGTAAGTGTCCAAGATCTCTTTGAGGTGGATGTATCACGAAAGTTTTCAAGACGAGTTTATCCAACACCTCTGGGTATTGAGCTCAACGACATGTTAAAAGTTGATCTACGCCATCACACAAGCCTTCGCTCATTAGCAATGGCTTTGAGACTGTCCACGACAACTCTTTATCGACGGCTCAAGAAAGGAGAAATTAGATCACACTCAAATCCGATTAAGCCTCAAATAACCACTCAAAACATAGAGGCTAGACTCCATTTTTGTTTATCGATGCTAGAGCCTTCAAGTCTTCAGATCAGTCCAACATTCAAAGATATGTTCGACACTGTCCATATAGATGAAACATGGGTTTTTCTTACCAGAACATCAGAAAGATACTATCTTCATCCATTAGAAAGTAATTTGTATCACACATGAAAAAGTAAGCGATTCATTACGAAGGTTATGTTTCTTGCAGCAGTAGCGAGGCCTCAGTTTGATTGTGATGGAAATTAAGTATTCTCTGGAAAGATAGGGATATTCCCTTTTACATTTCAAAAAGGTGCCCAACAGAGGAGTCGAAACCGTGCAGCTGGTACTCTAGAGACAAAACCCATTTTCCCGGTAACTAAAAAATTTCATACGCTCATGTTTGATAAATAAAGTTTTACCGGCAATACGAGAGAAGTGGCAGCAGTGCAGCCCAGTTAGTACAATTTACATACAACAAGACAATGCCAAACCACATGTAGATCCAATCGGTTTAGAGTTTATTCAGGTTGCAAACAGTGAGGGATTTGATATTGGACTGAAATTTCAACCTCTGATCAGTCCTGATTTGAATGTTCTTGACCTTGGATTTTTTCGATCTATTCAATCATTACAACATCGAGAGGCCCCGAAGAATATTGATGAACTTGTATTGGCTGTGGAGAAATCTTTTGATGAAATGCCATCAACAAATCTGAACAAAATCTCCTTATCACTTCAAGGTTGTATGATTGAGGTGATAAAAAACTATAGAGGAAATCGTTACAAAGAGAAGGCAACCTTCTCTTCTCAACTGCAATGTGAGCTTGGACTAGTAGTGGCAGCATTCCAACATCTACAATCTACAACATGACCCGATACTATGTTTCAGCTTTCAACCACAAGCTACAACTTTCATGTGCCTCTTTAATGCTCGTAGAAACAACAGGAAGTTGCAAAATCCATTCAAGGAAGAGAATTTTAGTTTTAAGTTGAATGTCTACAAATTTTGATAAGTAATGTAGAGAGAATTTACATGCCTCTTGTACAGTTTACTGATTCTATGAAGATTGACCTTTCTGTTCTCATTCTTTTTTGGCTCTCACCCTTTAATGATATTAGAGTTTGTCCCTCAAAATTCTTGTGTTCTGTTTGTGATAACTAGCAGAGATGGAACAATTTTGGTGAATTCCAGTGGAATTTTCAGGCCGTCGGAAAAAATTCTGACAATTGAAGGTAATTTCTAGACAATAAAAATTCCGACAACATTTCAGGTCGCCGGAAAAAAATTCCAGCAACTCGAGGCAATTTCCGGTGAATAAAAATTCCGGCCACCGAAAAAATATTCCGGCAGTCGGAGACAATTTTCAGTATCGCCTTTTTATGTTAATATGAAAATATGAATAAAATTAAAAAAAGTGATTAATATTTTGTTAATACAACCTTTTAGATTTAATATGAATAAAATTAAAAAGAAGGGTATAATTGGAAATTCAAAGAATTTTATAGTTTAATTTTTGAAAATGAACTCTTATAATGAAACATTCATAAATAAAATAATGAATTCTTTGCCCCGAACGGAAGGAGTACATCTTCTTCAATATCTGATAAATTTGTACTCTTTCTTTATTTGAAGTTCATTCTTTGATCCTTAACTATTGTTGATTTGAGTCTTGACATTTTCTTTGTTTCTAGAGACTTGAAATAATTTCTTGTTCCATTCAAATGACAAGACTTACGACTGAGTTCTTTGTAAACTTTTTATTACAACCCGATGCAAACTATATCATCTACTTTAAATAAAAAACCTCTTAATGACTATTTTAAACTTGAGAAGGTTTTCAATAAGATTGTTTTTAGGATCTTAATTCGTAAGACGAAGTTCCACTCTCTCACAACTCAACTCACCAATATATGATGGGTCGAGTAAAGAGAATCCGTATTATAAAATATATTCGTAAGACCGTCTTACACAAATATTTACATTTAAACTTATAACTTATAGAACAAATGAATAGATTGATGATACTCCCTCCGTCCCTAAATAATCGTTCTAGTTGACCCGGCGCATAGTTTAAAAAAAACAATTGACTTGATTATTTATATTGGTTTAATGTGTAGTTTCATTTAAAGTACATGTGTATGTGGCTCATAATTAAAGTATGGTGAAAAAGTAAGGGTAAAGTGGTAAAAGTGATGTTCTGAAAAGGTAAATTTCAAACTGAACAATTATTTTAGGACGGACGAAAAAAGAAAGGAGAAAGATAATTTAGGGACGGATGGAGTAATATAATTCATCCTTGCCTATTATTGACAAAATAACATATTTAACATTATACGACCGCTATAAAATTGATATAGCTCTATCATAAATTCGTAACTCGATCCCTTAGAAAAAAAATTAGTTGTCATAACTCACAACTATTCAATTCATTCATGTAAATTTCAAAATTACACAAATGTGAACAAATAGAAGTTATATTATCCTTCGGTTCCCAAAAAATAATTTTCTCTCTAATTATCTCAAAAAAATAGTCTCATCTCAAAAGAAAAATATTTATAGAGCAAAAAAAAAAGAAAAAGATACAAACATGTAAAACTAAAATTTCAAATATTTTGACTATTCAAAGAATTTTTTTTGTAGGAGGGAGTAAGTCAAAAACAATTAGAAATTACTAAATAGTAAATACTCTTCCGTTCTTT
Source organism: Codonopsis lanceolata (assembly GCA_013146195.2). Taxonomy (NCBI): domain Eukaryota; kingdom Viridiplantae; phylum Streptophyta; class Magnoliopsida; order Asterales; family Campanulaceae; genus Codonopsis; species Codonopsis lanceolata. The sequence goes on along the minus strand of CM028378.1, from coordinate 92,584,397 downwards.
AAAAAAGTTTATCTTTTCTTTTTTGGCTATTGCAAAAAGGTGTTCTTTTTCTAATCTTTTTTTAATATTTCCTTTGTTTTCAAATTATGGGCGTTCTAAAATAATTATCATATTTCAAAACTTTCTCTTTTAGGAAAACATTTTACCGTTACTTTTTCTACCTACTTTAATTGTGGTCACATGTTCAAGGGTAGGCTTGACAATTAGGTGGGTTGGATTGGGTTGAGTTGGGTTGAAATGTGTAATGGGTTGAAACGAGTAAAAACCCGTTAGAACCTAAATATCAAACGGGTCGAAATGGATTTGGTTGGAACATGTCGGGTTAAAAGATGTGCCACGGGTTGACCCGCCTTAACTCACTTTTTCCCCCAAAAAACATGAATTTATAGTATGAAAAATCGCGGGTTGAAATGGGTGATAGATTTTATCCTCTCATTTTATCCTAAAAATATTAATGGATTGGATTAGGTGGGTTAATGGGTAATGGGTTGTAATTGTCAGGTCTATTTAAGGGTATTAAAGAAAACTATATATTTCACTAATATTTATAATACAATCAATTAGTTTTTTTAAATAGTGTATCGGGTTAAAGAGGATAATAATTCGAAAACGGAGAGAGTAGTTACTTTTACTATTTTATTTTAAATTTGATTTTCATTTTAATCAATGATCTCAATTTCACATGAGTATTTTTGAAAAATATACACTATTTTAATATGTATACTATAATCAATTATCTTTTTTTTTTTAATACATGTGTAGGTGCAATGACATAGGAAAGAGTATCTTTCAACTTTTTCTTGACTCCTCATTCTTTTATGGCCAAATTATAAATTTTCCCCTAAAGTATACATAAAATCTTAGATTATTCATTCTCATTCGCCTTAGTCCCTATTGTGAAAATCCTCTAACCCAACATATTTTCATTAAAATTTCGTAGTTAATGATTCAGAAAATTCGTTTACTTTTCGGAGCGTTACCCCTGAACCCCCAAGAAGGGGCGCTGCTCGTTTCATTGTGCAACAATGATGATTTTCGAATCCAAAGTGTGTTGCTGGAGCTGTTGAATGAGACAATGACATTTACGGAATAATATTTCTAAAAGTGATCTTTTGCGGTTGAAAAAAAGAACGGTGGACTTTTGACGTTAAAAACTTTAAAAAATAAACCGGTCATAATTTTACCTTAACATTTTGTCCCTAACATACGTTGGACCTAGTTATCCTAGATAACTATTTGACCTAAGGTACCAAATTGAGATAAACTTATATTAGGCAGTGACCTGAGATCGGATATGTATTTCGGAGGAAAATTTGTAATTCAACTTCTTTTAAACGACAAAGGTGCTAAATAACTAAGACAATATGGACGTCCAAAACGTTGTACACATGAATGCTGGCACCGGCGCATAGCTACGCAAGAAACTCATTTCTTCAGGTCTATCTCTATATAGCCCTTCTCTTACACTAAAATAGGTACACATATATCTATATATTTATATCTGTGTCTGCGCGCGCGTGTGTGTAACGAATTGTGACTTATAAATAGTAGACATGTCCATTCCAGGAAACGGTAATAAGGAAAGCATGGCCTGTTTTAGAGGAAACCATCAAGCAAATGATACTTATCGATCTCGAATTTCCAGAGTGTTTTAAGATAGCAGATTTGGGTTGCTCCACAGGGCCAAACACATTATTGGTCATCTTCAATATTATTGAAACTGTCAGTCTTTTGTGCCAGAAAAATCATCGCAAAGCACCGGAGTTTCAAGTTTGTCTAAATGATCTTCCGAATAATGACTTCAACACAATTTTCAAGTTCTTACCAACATTTTATGCCGAACTTGAGAGGAAGAACGGAGAAAAGTTTGGCCCATGTCTTATATCAGGAGTTCCGGGTTCGTTTTATGGAAGGCTCTTCCCGAAGGAGAGCATGCACCTGGTTCACTCCTCTTATAGCCTACACTATCTCTCGCAGGTAAGCATAGATAGCATCATTATATCTAAGAGAATTCTAAGGAAATAACCTATTTCTTTCAGCATTTTTGTTTTTGATATTCTATCATGGTCGTTTTTACATGTACTATATATAACCATATGCCTAGGTTCCGGAAGGGCTTGAAAACAATAAGGGTGCTGTGTACATGGCAAAGACTAGTCCTGTAAATGTTTTTGATGCATATCTCAAGCAATTTCAAAAGGACTTCTCAACATTTCTAAATTTGCGTTCGGAGGAACTAACACCTAAAGGACATATAGTTTTAACATTTCTCGGTAGAAGCATTGCTGATCCCATCAGCAAAGACGCTTGCTATATCTATGAACTGCTTACAAAGTCCCTTCTTGATCTGGTGACTGAGGTATGATAAAACACATTTCTTTGATGCATCTTGAAATTTTTTGTTGTGGGTTCAAAGGTTTCATCAATCATTGATTGGATTTATCTTTTACAACTATTTTGTAGAAAAACCTAATCATGCAGTATATTTGAAATAGGGTATGATTCGAGAAGAAGTCGTGGATTCATTCAATTTGCCTTTTTACCATCCCTACAAGGAAGAAGTAATGGAAATCATTCATCAGGAGGGATCCTTTACCGTTGATAGAGTATATACTTTTCAAATGAACAGGGATGCCAAGGACGACGAAGATAATAAACACTCTGTATTTGACAAAATTGTCAGTGGAATAAACGTTTCCAAAGTCATAAGAGCAGTGACAGAACCTATGCTGGCAAGTCATTTCGAAAACATGTTATTTGACAAGGTATTTGAAAGATATGCAGCTTATATGAGCGAGCATCTAAGTAATTATAAGACAAAAACCAAGTTCTGTAACATTGTTGTTTCCATGACTAAGAAGTAATGATCGATGAATTCTTCAACAACTACAACAACAAAACAATATTTCAAGACGGTGGAGTTGGCGTTAGTATCTGGTCCTTTCTCTAAATGCGATTTTAAAACCAAATGGCTTGTGAGAGGTGTGTATGTAGCTTTATTAATTATTTGCAAGGCTTGATTTTTACTCTATGTAGGTTTGATGTCTAAACAAATTCGATGTTTTTTGTTTGGTATATATTTGTTCCCTTGCTCAACCATAACTGTCTACTTATGGAAGCCTTTGTGATTGTTCTCAAGCCTTTGGGATGTTTGGGATGTTTGGTTGTATTTGCTTGATGTTGGGGAGTGTCATTTTGAGTACTTTAAAGCATAGATGACTATTGAAGGGACTCAACCACTCGCCCTCCACGTGGCAGATACGTGGCTGTTGGAACAACGACACCTGGCCACTACGCCGACGTGGCACAGCTCGGCGACCATCCTCGACCGAGCACCACCAAAGGGCCGACCAAACCCAAAGCCGAGTGCGTTAGACTAGTCGGGCTTGTCACCAAGCGGGCCCTACATGGACGGTCCTCGACCCTAGTCGACCACCAAGAGAAAGCAGAGCCTAAGTCCCAAATGACTGCGGAAGAAACGCCATCATAGTACAAAGTACGCCCGAGTGGCCCTGCTCGATTGGAGAAACACCAACGTGCTCGCGCCCGCCGCTCCACCAACAGCTTGACACGCTTGATACTCGACAAACTGAAAAGAGAATAACCAATAAGGGCCGCCCACCTCGGCCGACCAACGATCCTCTCCAACGTGTCGCCTTGCTTACAGGCAAGCCGGAGAGGAGTATAAAAAGGAAGGTAACCAAACTTCAAAGAGGAGGACATTATTCGCACCTGAGGTATTCCTTATTCTTAAGCTCATAGCTAGATAAGTATTGCTAAGGGTGATTACAGGGTACGCCTGTTCACTCCATTGTTATCCCAAGACCGACTCTCACGCCGGAGGGCTTTAGCCGATAACCTCCCAGCCTCCCCGACCAGGTGTTCTCTTATTTGACAGGTTTACTTAAGGAAACAAGGAAGGCGATTGGGAAACCAAAGAAGCAAAAGATATCCATCTCACCATTCCAACACGCATGCCTTCACTTAGTCCAATCTTACGTGTACTCCACGTGTAGTCACCCACATCTTGGCGTGATCAAGTGGTTCCGTTGCCGGGAACGAAAACTCTTACTCTTTCCTTCTTTTCCCAGTCTTCCATTTCTTAGCCATAACCACAAATCATGGAAAGAACAACCCCCACAAAACAAAACCAACCAGAACAAACGAACCTATCCCTTCGACCATGCAACCTCCCCAAGTGGCCAACTGCACCCACGTAAATAGATTTGACCACCCCAAGCTCGAAAGCCTTCAAAGGAAAAGGAGTCACCGATGTGGCTCGTAATTTAGGGCCGACCTCAACCCGGCGGATTCCTCTTACGCTGGGGGAGATGAGGAGAACGACGAGGTACACCTAGTAGGCTCTAAGACTCGCGCATGTGAGCCAATGAACGAACAAGAAAAATACTTGAGGAACTCAAGTATTGGGAGCGCCGAAAACTTTATCTCCAAGAAATCCAGAAGCGGAACAAAGAGTATACGAAGTTGAGTAAAAGGCGGGGACCACCCGAACATGATAGTCACTCTGAACCGGCCAGATGAACGAGGAAGCCCCATCAAGGGGCAAAGAGAAAGAAAGGCTACCCTCGCCAAGCGTGAAATCAAGGTTGGGAGGGAGGATGATCGAGCACGCCCGAAAGCCGAGCTGCTCATACCGGCTCACATTTCCTCGATGAATCAAGATGCCCACCTTCCCGAACAAGGGAAAGGAGCGAAGAGGAGAATCTCACCAAGAGCGGAGGCAAGTGAAGAGCGTAACGGCGAGCAATCGCTCTCACCCTCAACAATCCGGAATAGAGAACGAAAAAGTGGTCGGAACGCCACCACGGAAGTGCAAAAAGATGCCCCTAAGTCCCCGCCCAAGGAGGTCGAGCAAGAGGTGAAATATCTTCGGGTAGACTCGAAGCAATCGAAAAAGGGAAGCCGATGATGCTCCCTCCATCCAAGAACGGACCGCTCAAAGAAAGAATGAGGAAGGCCCCATTGCCCGACAAGAAGTTGCCTAACTTTGACTCTTACCGTGGGCTCACCATGCGGTCGACCACATCGCCAAATTTGAAGTCAAGATGAACGCAATAGCCCTGCATCTACTTAAGATGCTTGGGAAAAATCTTCGCAGTGCACCTTACAGGAAAAGCCTTGAAATGGTACACCTGGTTACCCCCATTCAAGGGAACGTGGGACGAGTTCGCATGCATGTTCGTGACGCAATTTGCTTCACAGACAACAAAGAAGCATGCACTTACGCAAAGATTCAACAACGCCACAATGAGTCTAATCAAATGTACATGGATCGGTTCATGGCCATGGTCGACCAAATACCATACATCTCTGAGGAATCCATCAAGATGTGCTTTATTTCTAAGCTTACAAAGAAGGCCTCGATGAGACAAGAGATGATGCTCAGTGACCATGGGTCAAGAGAGAAATGTACGCCCACGCCCGAGGGTGATCAACGCCGAGGATGCAAAGAAAGACTGGAAAGAAGAAGGATCGTGAAGGATCCAACCTGACGTGATAACCGGAGAAGGGATGGTCGAAGCGATTCCTCGCAGACGCGAGGATAACCGAGGAAGGAACAAATGGGATGATATAGACCGGACTCTCTAAACGCCAGCCGCGAGCACATCATGAACGCCCTCCTTGATCGTAATGCAATTGGGCGACCACCCCGCTAAAAGGAAACACTCATCCCCGAAATCCCAACAAGCACCAAGATATCACAAAGACGCCGGCCACACAACGGAAGAATGCATCAACTTGAAGCGAGCAATACGTAAGTTAATAGATCGAGGCGAGCTAAGGAGGTTCGAACAGAGAAATAACCGAGGAGATCGAGGAGACCGAGGAGGAGAACAACGATTTAAATCAAGAACCGCAACCGACAACCCAAGGCCAAGGAATGTGATCGACACAATCGAGAGGCCACCCCGAGTGGTACTCGACTTAAAAACATGATTTACAATCAAGCATGTGGTGAACACGATGCCTCAAAAAGACGAAGAAGGGGGCATTACATTTATGCCAAGTGAGCTAGCTATTAGCGAAACAAGCAAGGCAAGGCAAATGTCCGACTCGAGGGTTGGAATTCATAACAATGACGTGAAAAGGGTCTTGATAGACACCTGGGCATCAAGGGATATTTTGTACTACAAATGCTTTGTTTGGCCCGAAGTCGGGGACGCCCATCTCGCCCACCGATACAATTGAAGGCTTCACCTGACACCAAGTCGCGTAAAGGGATCGATCACTCTCAAGGTCGCATTAGGGGAGGAAACCGCCACACCTCGAATCCGAGGAGGTGGATTTCTCGTGATTGACCTCCCATCCCCATACAATGCAATCCCGGGTTCCCCGCCCAAACCAAATTTCGATGGTCTCCTCGCTGCTCACCAAAGGGTGAAATATCCCACAAGCCACTGGAACGGAATAGTGCTCAATGACCCAAAGACTTTGAATATATCTATAAGGAGAAGAAGAACAAGGAAAAAGTGAATACGTACCCCAACCTCGAACTGAGGTGGCGAGGAGGAAAGACCGACAAAAAGGCAAGAGAAGATGGAGGGGAAATTGTCCCCATCGCCAACGCACTCTTGAAGCCCCAACAAAGATAGCAATTAGCGCGAAGCCGAACGCCACCGCCACCGAAAGAAAACATGAAGGCAAGAAGCGCCAAACCCCGTATAAAATCGAAAAGAGCAAATAAGAAAATAGAGATGGTAGAAAGCTCTGACATCAAGGCCGACTAGAGATCAAGCCGCATTTAGGACCTCGAAGAAATAGTGATCAACCTTGATTTCCCGTGAGCGTAAAGTTAAGGCCAAGAGAGATTCCGTAAGAGGAACGAAAGTACCATCATCAAACTTTCAAGGAGAGTCTAGATGTCTTCGCCTGAGGGTCGAGGACATGGAAGGAATCACCAGACGTGGTCCGTACATAAACTTAGTATCGACCCCTCCGACGCCATTCCTATACAACAAAAGGCAAGAATTTTCTCTCCCCTGTATGTGAAGCGATCAAGGAAGAAGTGTCCGTGCCGCCAAGGCAAAAATAATAAAGGAGGTTCTCAGATGCCACTTGGATAGCCAATGTAGTCATGGTGAAAAGTCGAGCGGAAAATGGAGAATGTGTGTAGACTTCACCGATCCGAACAAGGCTTGTCCCAAAGACCGGTATCCCCTCGCCGAGGATCGACCACTGCGGATTCGCTGGCCTGACACAAAATCTTGAGTTTTGTCGACGCTTACTCGATATCATCGATACGAACGTGGTCGGGCAGACGATCCACACGCATTCGAAAGCCGCAGAGGACTATATCGCTACACCATGATGCCCTTTGGGCTAAAAAATGCAGGGCTACATACCAAAGAATGGTGAATAAGGTGTTCGGCGACCGCTGTGAGGAACGTGGAAGCATACATCGACGATATGGTGATCAAAACAAAGCAGCCGACCATGTCGAAGGACCTAAGAGAAACCTCGCGAACCTTGAGGAAGCACGTAATGAAGTTAAACCCTAAGAAATGCGCTTTTGGGGTAGTCGCCGGGAAATTCCTCGGGTACATGGTCAACGAGGGGGAATCGAGGCCAACCCCGAAAAGATAAAGGCTCTAACAACCACGGACCTCCCGAAAGTGTATCAAGCACGCAAAACTCAATGGTCGGATCATCGCCTCGCCGCTTCATCGCCAAGTCGGCGGAGAGAAGCTTACCATTCTTTAAGACGCTGGGGGAAAGAAATTTCGTGGTCTGACGATCGCTGCAAAAGCCTTCAATGAACTCAAAGAATACCTTGGCAAGCCACCTCTCGCCAAAGATCCCCATTCCCGAGGAAAAATTGTATATACTGGCCGCATCGACTCTAGCCGCGGCAAGTTAATCGTAGAGGAAGAAAGCCGCAAAAACCGGCCTACTATGTGTCTCATGCCTTAACCGAGGTCGAGGAGAGATATCTAGAGATCGAGAAACCGGGTGCTCGCCTCTAGTAATTGCCGCCGAAAATGAGAGCATACTTCCAAGCTCATCCGATAGTGGTTTACACCTTGACCTCCCAATGACAAGTCCTCGCATAAGCACATGGCGTGAAGAATGCTAAAATGGCTCGGCCGAGCCATCGATACGGGATTGAATACGAGCCGAGGAGAACTATTCAGTACGTGTTTT